>OX465248.1:10315944-10741864 GCA_949987775.1 Aproaerema taeniolella
AGTCAGCCCAACATATATAATATACTCTATGGCGGGAACTCGGCGTGAGCGGTTGCTTTGTCAACTGAATTTTCGTTTTCGGCGTGAAAAAGTTGTTTAATGTGTAATAGTGATAGTGTATTATGCAGTAAATTGACTAGAATTCGCGTAGTGATGAAAAATTCAAGTGATAACAGTGTTTCTGCTCCGTTTGGTACCGACAAAGATCCTCGCGGTTGTGCTTCTCGCCGCCAGTTTTCGTAAAACAGACGCTATCCGGTTTTACGCAGAACATGAGGAGCTTAGGGCTTAGGTTAAGTTGACGAAAGAAGATTTTTCACTGAAGACATGGCGGTATGGACATAGTTTCCTTTGCCTTTCCCGCAAGGGATAAATTTAACAAAAAAAAAAAACTCTATGGCCCAACCCATAGCCCAACCCAACCCAAGCCCAGCCACAGAGTACATTTGAGCCCAGCCATGCCATCATCTCGATCCGTTCCTTTTTCATTCGACTGAACGCTCGCCTCGCATCGCCATTTTGTGATGTGATGTGATCAGTGGTTTAGTTCAGTGTGATTGATCGATATTTTATGTGGCATTTATTTTCGCAATTTTTAGTTTTTGTCTAAGTTGTGCTCGATTGTAACATATAGTACATAAATAATTTTGGAGTGTCTACTCCATAAAACAACTAGATATTTTGATTGTGACGAATTTGCGAAATGGAAGGAGGACCGCCAGGGCGAGGTGGCTTTCGCGGTGGCCGCGGAGGCCCACCGGGTATGGGCCGAGGAAGAGGAGGATTTGAAATGCGTGGAAGGTACCTGACTTCAATATGTTAATCACATTGATTTTAACTATGCACAGTCAGCATCAGCAGATTACAACAAAAATTATAAATTGAGGTTAGGTTAGCCTAAACGGTAACTGTTGCAGAATGATATAAAGCTATCATAGGTAGTATAGACCTAGAAAGTAATAGTTATTTATCTTTTATCTCTTATTTTCAGAGGTGGTCCAGGTATGCGCGGGCGCGGTGGGCCTTCAAGAGGCGGCCCACAACGTGGTGGACCTAGAGGGTTCCGCGGAGGACCCCCACGAGGTGGCGGTGGAGAAAGAGGAGGGCGATTCCCACCCGGCCCACAAGGACCTGGCCCTCATCCAGTACCTACTATTGAAACTAGAGGTGCACCACCACCAAGTAAGTTTGTCACTCATGTTAGATTTAGAGAGCTTACACTGAGTTGGAGAGATGTCTCATACACAAGGATGGCATTACATTTAAAGGAGCTTTAACTTTAATGAATATTTCTACAACTGACTAAATAAATTTTCTAAATCCTAAACACACATGTTAGGCACATTGTAGATAACTTAATTATATTTAAGTTTGAATGAAATTAGTGAGTATTTTTTTAGGTTAGGAGGCTAAGATGGTATTGAAGCGCAGTGAACTAACCTAACCTCAAATAAAATAATAATAAGTAATTCATTTTCGTCCACAAAATTTGCCTTATGATCTAGCTAAGTTTAATTCAAGTGTATTTAATTAATTGACAAGATTTTGTGGGAGACTGGTACTTAAACTAAGCCAAAACTTGTGTAAATAAATTGATATCTACCCCCTTCCCCCGTAACCAATCTCGCACATTCGTGTGCAGGATTTGTATTGCATACGCCGTAAACAAGCGTGCGACGGGTTTAAAATTATTGCAAGTACATTCAGAATGGCAACATGTGATTCAATTGGGGTATACCTAATAAAAAAAATTCAATAGGAGGAGGCTTCAATCGAGGAGGTCCTGGTGGGATGAGAGGCAGAGGAGGAAGAGGCCGTGGAGACTTTGGGCCTAGAAATGATAGAGGTGGTCGAGGAATGGGAATGAGGGGTGAGTATTATTGGTCATAACTACCTGTAGTAATTCACTGTTGAATATGGCCTATGTATTAGAGATGCCACGAATATTCGGCAACTATTCGGTATTTGGCCACTTTTTTGTTATTTGGTATTCGGCCGAATAATACGTACTATTCGGCCGAATACCAAATCATGAAAAAAAGACACGTCATAATAGTCAAGATTATAATGTATTCATTACCAAATTACAACACAAAGTTAGTAAAATTGATCAGTGGTAAGTTGTGATGGATAAAAACAAGTTTTTCAGCATTTGTTGGTAGCAAACGATTACGCTTTTCTTCATAAATGATACCAGCTTCCGAAAACAACCTCTTACTGTACACACTACTCCCAGGGGAAGAAAGATAAACTTTAGCGAATTTCGAAAGGTTTGGATATTGTTTTTCATTTACTGACCACCACTTGTAAGGATCAACCTTCTGATCTAGGCGAATTGTTTTCAAATAAAAATCCAACTCTTTTGCCACAGCATTCTTCTCCACATCCTCCTCATGATTACAATTTTGCATATTATCAGTAGCGACCTCCTCAAAGCAGTTCCAAAACTGTCATGTATTTCATCAATAGTCTTATCATTTTCATTACAGTTTCTTTTCTTACGAATTGGAGAAAAATCGTCATCATTCTCCACCTCTTGAGATCTTGCTGCTACACAACAAACACTGAGCCAGCATATTATTTTCACTACAAATCTCATAATATTCCCATATGGGCGATTTTTTACTAACTGGTGTCATTTTATAAATCTCTTGACGAACAAACAATTGTAAAAAAAGTAACGGACGAACTTCTCTGCAAAATAGTAATTTATTTTATGTATTATTTATATTTATAGTGATCTGACAAAGCGAGTAAACGCAATTGAAACAAATAGTACCCGCCCGCGCTACCGTATGCACCGCAACGAGGAAGACGGGTTACGACTTGTCTTATTTTTGATTACCTACGTGCTCGACAAGCATGTTATTCGGCCGCCGAATATGCGGCGCTTCGGCCGACAACATTGTCGAATATTCGGTATTCGGCCAAATCACTATTCGTGGCAACTCTACTATGTATTTTGTAAACCGTTTGTCAACAAGAATTGGATACCTTTAGTGTTTTCTGACATTTTCCTAAATTACTCTTTGATTAAGGATTCAGCAGCTTGAGTACGATGGTGATAAGGCGCGGAATGCGCCGCGGTCCTATGTCAAAATGTCAACATCGCGCAATCAAAGTGAAGTTTCAACGTCAGTCGTGTGGCACGTCGCGCGAGTTTGTCGCCATCGTGCTCGAGCTGCAGTTACCTAAAAATTGTTGAACCATTTGTTTTTTACAAACTTTTACTTAATGTCTGTAACTATGTTTTAATATTTTCAATCTAAGTAAATACGAGTACTTAAATCTAGCGACAAACTGTATCAATATACAAAAAAAACTACTCATGTTATAACTTGAAAACGACTTGACCGATTTGGATGATTGTTTTTTTGTTGTTTCTTATTGTCACGATCAAATTTATATTTGAAAAAAATAAAAAATCCACCGGGACAATTCCCACGGGAACGAAGACGCGGACGGACAGCTAATAATAATATAAAGAGGAAAGATTTGATTGTTTGTTAGCATTGATTAGGCTCCGAAACTACTGGACCGATTTGAAAAACTTTCACCGTTAGAATCCTACATTACCCCTGATGAACATAGGCTGCATAATTTTCCCGAATTCCCACGGGAACGAAGTCCCGGGCGGAAAGCTAGTATCATAATTTGTGTAATGAAATGACGTTATGAGTTGTTAGTAAAAGTTTTAAAGGAAAAGTTTATTCTTTTTAGAAAATTTAAATAATAGTATATTGTGCAACTCGGGAATAAAAGACGGATTTTAAGCGAGGGCCAAAGTTGGATCACGAGCAAATGAAGGATTCTAAATTATAGAATCCTGAATGACGCGAGTGATTCATAGCCCTCGATGAAAATCCGTTTTATTCAAGAGTTGCAAATTATATTTTATACCATGACCTCGAGAAAAAGAAAGATTTAAGAGGAAAATAAACATTTAATCAAGAAAAAAGGAATGTTACATTAATGAAAATTTACAGAGGCCAGTGCATCAGGTTACCCCATTTTCATCTTATCGCAACGGTAGCGGCACAGAGAGCACGCTTGTGGTAACCTGATGTGCGGCCCTCTGTACATTCAAATTTGAACAATTACTAAAGTTTAGAGTAATTTTCTTGTTGTCGTTAGGGTTGTCAATCTGTGACGAGATATTTATTTCTTGTCGACATATTAGAGTCTGTTCAGTAAGAAAACCGTCGTGAGAATTGAGGGCGCCACTATATTTATTTGCCGATTTTGTTATGTAGACAACACTGGTACGTCATTATAGCGCGGACAAATCATCTTGATATTTTGGAACGATATTCGAAGAAAAAAAAGACGTCACACACTCAAAGGCCCACAGCAAGGTTTTCCCTTGTGTCGTGGGTCCCTTGGGACACACACAAATAGATGGACACAAACATTCACGTCCCGAGAACAAACACCTGCTTTTTACACAAATGTTTCCCGGCTGGGTATCGAACCCAGGACCCGCCGAACAAGAAGCAAAAAAAAAAGGTGGCTTACCTCACAAAAAATACTATTAAAAATTACTGGAGTTATTTTTTATATAAAAAACCTCCGTTTCCTCAGCTCCCGTCACGGCGAAATTCAAGTTTCCATCACGAGTTACTGCGACCTACAATAATTTTACTGCAAATACTCATTAGTGAGCTTGTTGATTTTCAACGTTTGATGATAAAAATTAATAATAATAATAATTCTTTATTTCAGGCTTACAGCCCATATGCTTAAAATAATATTAAAATAAAACAATAAAAAACAATACACCGAACGCTAACTCCACTATAAATCAATCAATTAAAATTAAACATTACAATTAATTAATTTACAGTCAAGTCCTGTATCGAAATTTACTTCCTGTATCGAAATTTACTTAATAAATCTTTTAAATAAATTTGGTTAACCGTGATGAAAGACGTCACGGAAAAATAAATATTGACATGGTTTTTGTAAGAAAAATGGGGAAAATATTTCATGTTTATTTTTCTGGGTACTATTTACGTTCATATGCCTACCAACATAGAGCTCAAACGTTACCTGCCGTAGTGAAATTTTCTTGTTTTGAACATTTCCAAGACAATAGATTACTGCGCTGACGCTTAAACTCATCAAACCGTTTGGGAACAGTAGTATGAGAATATTGTTAAATAAATGCTAATCGAAGTCTATCATAGCTTTGTTGGCGTGTTGCAAGGCTTTAAAATTGCTTCTAATTTAGAAAAAAAAATGACAAAAGAATGTAGTGTATCAGATTAGGTCAAAAATATTTATTTGTTCGAGTTCTTTGATTTCAATCATTTAAATTTGTAAATACGATTTATTTATTTTATTTATTCTTCCTGATCAGAACAGTGGGTGAATGAACTGCTCAAAAGGGGGTGTAGAGTGCGTGAGAAGGGTCGTAAGCATTTTCTTCGTGAACATATTCAGAGTCCTTAGGAAATAAACATACTAAAAGTCCTGACACCTAGGAGAATAGTCGGAGTGGGGGGAGGGAGGGAAAATTCCCATTTTTTAGATTTTCACTTATTTCTCAAACACGGTGCGTTCTACAGAAAAACTTTGTAAGGATTAATGAAAGACCATAAAATTTCTACAAATTATGTTCAGGTTATTTTTTTTAATTTCCAACCGTTTCCGAGCTACATCTCTCAAAAATAATAAAACTTGAACTTTTTGCTGTTTAACGTACTATTTTAACATCTATCACAGTTGAAGACAGTGATCAGGCTCTTTAACAACTCAATGCAAACATAAGCTGGGAGTACCTCCACGCGGTGAAGGCGAAAACAGTTTGAGATTGCAATTTCGACAACAGTGGGTAAAAGTTATATTGAATATCTTAGACACCCACTGTTGTAGAAAACGCAACCTTACTGGCCAAAACTCCCATTTAAAAAATCATGCCTTCGGGCTTATGTTTTTGTTACACTTGTATTTCGAAAAAATCTTTTTGGCACGGTAGCCTACCCGGTAACGCAGGGGAGCAGCCACAAATATTTTCAGTTACAGTACAAGGTATCAGTTACGCACGCAGTCGATTCCACAATGAGTACTGATAAGTGTTTTGTATGTGGTGAGGTGAGGTAGTCGTCAAAGAGGGTCCAAATGTCACTGAGGTAAAAAAAAGGGATTACTAAGTCTTATCAAAGCAAGTAAGGAGCGAAAAGATGACAAACATCGAAGTTTTCATGGTTTGGAATCCCTTTTGATCCATACTAACTGTCGAAAAAACTACACCAGAAGTGACACAATAAAAAAAGATATAAAAGAGGCAATCACATCCAAGGAACAGGCCGGGCCGTCTCAACTCAGATCTTCTGCTTCCGAATTCAATTTTAAAAACAATTGTTTTTTATGTGCAGATTCTTCAGATCAGTCAATTAAATTTTCTACGAAGAAAAGGAGAGTTGTACATAAAGTTGAGACTATAACTTTAATATATCGCATCAGATAGGCGTGTGCTGTAAGAAAAGATAACTGCGGTGACGAAATTCTTGGTCGCCTGTCCTCCATTAGCGATCTTGTCGCTAAGCAGGCAGTATACCACAAAGACTGTTACAATAGTTTTGTAAAGCCTCTGTGTTTCCCAACTCCAAAAGCTGATACTCCCAGAGACAGCCATATAACGGAGGCAATGAATGAGATTGTTGCTTTCATGGAGGATAGCACCGATTGTCAGTTTTCTAATGATGAGATACTGAATGTCGTAACAGGGGAAAAACCCCAGTGGCGAACAATAAAGGCTGAGCTGGAAAGGAGATATGGGGATCGAATACTTATCACTCCAGGGATCAACAGATTTAAAATGCCCGTGGTATGTTTTAGAGATACTGGATACAAAGTTATTACTATAAAGAGTGGTATGATAGCAGGGCCAAAGATAAAGAAGAAGAGAAGCTAAGGATAATTGCTAAAGCTGCAGAAATTTTAAAGCTATCTCTATCGTAGATCCCGTCTCTGCTCTAGGGCGAGATGGCGGTCAGCAGCAAGCCCATCGTGGTAAAAAAGGTATACCTTTTGTATGAATGATTTCAAAGTTGGTTCCATTGTGAAGATTGTTGTTCTTTGAGCCCGGTCACCATCTAAAATGGCGGTAGGTGTTGGTTGAACAGGAAGAAGTTGAACTTTTTCATTTTTTTCAACTTTTCAGAGATGTAGCTCGAAAACGGTTGGAAATTTAAAAACATATCCAAGGCATAACTTGTAGATAATTTTATGTTATTTCATTTAGTCTTTAAAAGTTTTTTTCTAGAATGCACCGTTTCTGAGATATAAGCGGAAAACTCAAAAATGGGACCTTCCCCCCCCTCCCCCCACTCCGGCTATGCTCCTAGTGGTCAGGACTTTTAATATGTTTATTACCTAAGGCCTCTGAACATGTTTTCGAAGAAATTGCTTACGACCCTTCTCACGCACTCTAGAACTCCTTCATTCAATGGGCTACATAGTCAAACTCCGATTCTAAATATTCAACGCCAGACATAGTTGAGTCACTTTTGGAATTGACAGACATATCCAAAGAATCATCTTCTTCCGAACTTGAACTGCTTGAATCGGTTACATGGATAATAAATTCTTTCTCGTTTTCAATTAAGCGGTCTTCATCCCAATATTTTTGTTCTACATGCAGCACATGATCACATTCTTTTCGCCAATGTTCTGCAGTAACATTTTCAAAGCATTCATGTATAATTGGTAATAAGTTTTTAGCTGAAATGTTGATGTTTTTTGATGCAACTTGTCTTTTGACAAGGCTCCAGATCATTTCAATTGCATTAAGGTCACAATGATAAGGGGACAATCTGATGAGAGTATGACGATTTTCTTCAATTATTTGATCGATTACATATAGTGGTTCCCCTTTTTTTTTTTTTTTACTAAGTCTAAAAGTTCTACTTTAAGAGCGTCAGCAGGATAATATACTCCATTAGACTTCAACCATCTTTTTAAAGTATCCTTCTTATCCTTGCTAGTTGGGGGCTTATTAATGCGTGCGCAATGATACGACGCATTGTCTAATACAATGACAGACGGTGTAGACAAGTTTGGCAACAGTTTTTCTTTAAGCCACTTATTGAAATTGTTTTGATTCATGTCATGGTGGTAATCCGCTGAAATACTTTTAGTTTTATAAACCAGCAAACAGTTTTCAATAAATCCATCCCTGCTGCCTGCGTGAACTACAATGTATCTTTGACCAAGGGAAATCGCTTTCGAAACACCAGGTTCATCAGGACCTTGCCACCACATATTGACTTCGTGTGACATATGAATATACGTCTCATCAACGTATATTATGGGTTTACCAGCTTCTCTTAAGCGTTTGATTGTTCGCAAGTATTTAGCACGCCAAGCCACTAAATCATGTCTCTCAGTAAGAATTTTTCGTTTCGACTGATATTTTTTGTAGGAATAACCCAGTTGTTTCAAAATTTTTGATAAAGTAACTACACTACCGCAAAAGTTTATGTCCTCCTTGAGAACCCGATGCAGTTTTCTCAAAGTCGGAACTTCCTTACTGCATAAAACTCTCGAATTTTGTTCCGGATAACACACATATCAAAATCATCAATTATAACTTTTTTCGGTCTGCCTTTACGGTGTGTTGCTTGAGTATGCCACACACCATTATTGGTCGAACCTTCTTTTTTTTATTTTACTTACAGTTTGTTTATTAATACCTGGCACAAAATACTCAAGTTAGCCTTATTTACACAAAAATAAACATACATATTATCATTCAATATATAAAGTATCAAAATTCTTTACTCGGGCTATTGATCCTAACAAATTCAACTAAATATTTTCGAAATACTTTATATTTACGTGAAACACTTAAATTTTGTTGAGATCTCTATAAGCCAGGGACCGGAGATTACCTGGGAGCTGGTAGGAAGTCTATAAATATTGAAATAAAGCTGTGAAACGATTCCACATACCACACAGTGCTGCAACACGTTCAGTGATCTTGTTGAGGTCGATTATGGTGTGTTTTGCTGCCTTTTCTTGCTGGCAAAACCCTATGATGTTAAATATAATTTTCCTAACGGTACTGGGCAGGGTTCGAAATTATCAAGATAATTACGCTTCTTGATAATTATCACCAATGTAAGAAATTAATTCGTTATATTGGTTCATAACAAATTGTAACAAAACATTATTAAAGTGAGTGTGGCTGTATGGATATTTGATGCTCTTTGACACAAAAACTACTGAATGGATTTTATTAAACTTAACAATAATATAGCTTATGCATCAGAATAATACATAGGTAACACAATTTTCGTAAAGAGCGAAGTCCCGGACAGAAAGCTAGTCGTAAATAAATTAACTTAGATTGACCAAAGAAGCCAAAGGAATATCTTCATCCGATGATATTTCCATTGGCTTTGTTGCTTGTTATTATCAATTATCGTCATAATTATCAGTGATAATTATCCTTTCGAACCCTGGTACTGGGTAAATTTTTACCACTGTTCAACATAATTATTAATTAAAATTAGACGAAGAATACACAAAATTATCGCAATAAACAAAGCTGTGTCAAGTTTGTTTTCTTGACAAATGAGTGATTTGTATTGCCATAAACAAATTAATAAGTAGTTTCCATTTTATTCCACGACGGTTTTCTTATTAAACAGAGTCTACTAATTAATGACAGCAAAGAACACACATTTTTATTTTAAATTTTTAAGCCGGGTCCGCTGCGCCGTGTTTTCGTGTTAGCTAACACGATAACATGTTTTGCTAACCGAATAGGGGCGTGGCCTAACAGTTTTGTTCGCAAAAACACAATAACATGTTTGCCGAGACGAATGGATAACATCCCCCGCGTTCGCCTGCGGGGAGGGAAAGGAACGCATTTTATGTTCGCACTCACGAGAAGAAGACGTCCGTCCTAATTTATCTATGGTCCGTCCGCCTATATTGTCTTTGACGTCCGCCATTATATGTATTACGCCATTATATGTATTATTATTCTCAGTTATTATTATGTATTATTATTCTCATTATTATATGTATTATTATTCTCAGTTATTACCCGGAACCTTTTTTATTATTTCTTTGGAGAACTAAATTATTGCTAAAACAACTTCCACGTCTTCTTCGTCGGAACTCATTTTTGAAATGAAATAAAAACAATAACAAAAATAGGCGCAGCGGACGAGCGGTTTTGCAAACATGTTTTGGTAACATGTTTCGATAACATGTTTTGTTAGAAAATTGCCGCTGCGGACCCGGCTTTAAATCTGTAGGAAATGTTTACCATTCAAATATTGAATGAAGAGTTATCTGCGCAAGGAGTTTGAATTTCGAATATTATTTGCGATGGAGGTCGTATGTCTATCCATTGGAGTGTTCGAAATTTAAACACCAAAATTGACAAAAAAAGTGCTCTTTTTTTACGTGTTTTGAGGGAGAAAAAGAATCTTTTTAGGGTTCTGAATTCAAATATCAAAACTGTGACTAAAAGAGCTCTTTATCCCCAATTTTCAGTGAAAAAAATAAGCTTTAAAAAAATAAGCGGGAATGTTATAAAAGTTTTTTACTTTTAATTTCTATATACCATCTGTTTTCAGTACAAGACTTTACATTTTAGTATGCATTTAATTAGGTGGTCGTGGTGGCCGTGGAGGACCGGGTGGTCCTGGAGGTCACCCAGGTGGGCCAGGAGGCCCTCCAGGCCCGCATCCGGGTCCAATGCCAGCCGGCCCGCCGGCAGGTCCTGGAGGCCTTCCACCTCGTCCCATCCCTGCGGCTGGTGCACCAGCACAAGGCCCCCCCTTCAAGAGAGGAGGTGGACCAATACATGGGGGTCCTGGAGGTCCACCTAAACGTGGAAGGTAAGACTACCCACGAATATTGCTATGAACGGTTAGAAATTGTTTACTAAGTTAAGGTGGGGACTTATATGGGCTGATAAAAAAAGAATAAAAAACATATTTTGTTTGCTTATTTTTTCCATATGGGATCATTCAACAATTACGTGATCACCGGAAGGGGGGGGGGGTGCTTGTATAACATCTGGATTATTTTTTGGGGGGGGGGGGGGTTAGAATCCATTACTAGATTTAGAATAATCTATTAAAAAACGGCCAAAAATGATCACGTTTTTGTTGAACGATCCCTATACTATAATAATATTAGTAATTAATTAATAATATCAGTTATTATTCAAAGTAATAGTAGATAACGTTTTATTCATGACTGTGAGCAGGGCCTCGATTCTGTAACTTCAGTTGTGTGTCGATGGAATGGAGGCCATTTTATGTGTTCAGGTGGCGAAATTGAGAACTATTTAATTTTCATATACTTGCTGACAACCACACTGACCAGCAGTACGACAACCAACCGAATGTAAAGTTGCAAACTACCTAGCAACTGAAAATTCAGTTGGCGGTGGCGCCAACAGTCAAAGCAGCCGTCATTAGATGTATGAAGTTTGGATCTCAATTTCGCCACCTGAACGGATAAAATGGCGACCATTCCATCGACACACAACTGAAGTTACAGAATCGGAGCCCTGGTATTATGAATTATAAATGTGATTGGGAATTATGGGGCATCAAAAGTTATACATTGGTATCACAAGTGACTATTAAGACTTTTTTATTTCACAATCCTCAATTGTTACTCTTCTTGTTTCAGGTTTGATGGCCCGCGCGGCGGAGGCGGTCGTCCATCACAGTCTGGCAACTACCCTGTAGCCCCACCACACAATGCAGCACCTGCTAACGGATATGGACCTCCTTCGTATGTTTTCCTTAGTGTTTTTGTATTATAACACTCGTAGTCCACCATCATAAACACCATACAAATTGTATCCATTTGGATACCGTGGACTGTAAGTGTTAAGCATTTTCTAAAACCTTAGGTAGTTTTTTAAATAACCCAATTATACAGGCTAGATTTTTGGAATCATGCGTAACATGAGCGTGTTATAAAATACTCACGATGTCTATTGGCGTTGACAAAATTTAATGTAAATGTTATACTCCAATTTCTGCAAATGATTTTTTTTCAACATATAATATTTCTATTATGAGAGACCAGTTAAACTGACTCGATCTCTTCCCATTTACATGATGATCCCGATTCTTGATAGGAATGTGCCGTCTTATACATATATGACGATATCAACTTTCTGAACTGTTTTATTACAAGTGTAGATATAATGTTTTCTTAATTAGTTGTTCTAAATTTTTTTACCTACTTTTTGCCTAGACACACAGGCTATCAGCCATATGAGCAGCCACCGGCAGATCCTTATGCACAGCCCGCATATAACGCTGGAAAGTAAGTTAAATCAATTTATTTCAATACGTTTTACATCTTTAGACCATTCATTTGTGAATAATACAATTGCCACCACAATACAAAGAAACTTATAGTTAATCTGGTAAATGTTTTCCCCTGTTTCATTCACGTTTCCTCAACTGGTGCGAAACAAAAATACAAATGATGATCCTCATCTAAAAGATAGGAATTGCCGTCTGATACATAGATGCAGACAATTTAAATTCTGATTGACTTAGTATGCCATTTATTTATTCTGTCTATTAGATCAAAAATTATAACGCAACATTTCTTCGATAGTTCGTATCAAAGCGGCGGCGGTGGATACGCGGCTCCCGCGCCTGCGCAGGCCGGCGCCACATACAATTCGGGATATGGATCAGGGTATGGATACTCAACAGGGGGTCAGCCAGGATATGAAAACGAATATGGGTGAGTGATGTGATGTCATATTTACAATAATTAAGCCACTTTTGAAAACCCTAATCTTCTACTTAATCTCTGTCTTCATTAATGCGGTATCAGTTCGCAAACAGGGAATTCGGGATACCGAAGGTCAGAATTAACTGGCTTATTTCTTATAAATCTATAGGTACATATAGCATTACATACTGTAATTTAATATCTCAACCGGAAGATCCTCATGTTGATCACGGGTAAAGGGCCACCTTATGAGTTAGTGAGATTTTTTTTTACAAACAACATCCGGGCTGAGAAATAGAATCAGGAGACAACATAATGCGGAATGGATAGTGGCAAAAGGGTGCCGGCAATCCAAAGAGATTCAAAGAATAGTAGGAGTAATCACCAGCCACTGTCCGCTAAACAAGCACATGTATAACATGGGTAGTCAGTCCCCTATACCACGGTCAGGGCCGGAATGTTGGTGTCGGATTGTTTAAACTTTAATACAAAAGCCTGATTTTCGGGCATACACCCATCATTTCGCGCTTGACGCTCGTAAAAGCTAATATACAAGTAAATATTCTAGTCAGTAAATGTTATCTACTTGGGACAACGGGGTCCCATTGATCGCGGGGCCCTAGGCACTTGCCCAGAGTGCTCAATAGGAAAGAGGGATCTGGCCACGTTTGCACGGAGACAGAAGAGAATCCAGCGCATATTACGCTAAAATATCACGGTGTAGAAGCACAAGGAACCCTGCAAAAAGGATGCAAGAACGTCAAGTTCCTTGCGTGCTGCTGGTAGGATAGCTGGCTGGAATAGCCAGCCGGAAACATATCACGCACAATGGCCCAATCGAGTCGAGAGGCTAAGTGCGGAAAACGCCCGACACTTTATATGTGACTAGCTTTTCGCCCGGGACTTCGTTCCCGTGGGAATTTCCCCGTCAATTTTCCAATGTTTTTAATAGTTATTCTGCTATTCGGGACGGAGAGAAATACAACAAATCAAAAACCATGGAAATCGGTCCAGCCGTTCTCGAGTTATAAGTGTTGTAACAAACACGACTTTCTTTTATATATATAGATATCATATCTATAATTTTTTCACATATCTTGGGTTTATCTTACTCTATTTAAAACTAAACTCTCTTTTACATATCCTGTTTAGAAACTTTGTGTTGCATTTGGGTTTAATATAATATTCTTCTTTGAAAGTTTTGGAAAAGTCATACATACATACAACTATCTTGAATGCCCAAATGTTTATTTCCCCAAATTTTTCTAGCTTCACCATTATGTGGGATGAATTTAAATTAGAAACTTTAGGGGGTGATTCTTCTCATGAGCTGGACGACGCGAATGCGCAGTAGGGCAACGCGCTTTCACTTCGTCTCGCTCGCACCCATATACGATTAATATCGCTGTGCGTGTTGTTACCTCGGTACTTGGTACCGCATATTGTAGGCTGCAATCACACAGGGTGTTTCTGTAATTAGTCTTCTTCTTATCGTGTAGGTATAGTCAAGTGTATGGCGAACTTGGCTAACCCTGGTGTCAAAGTTTTCAAACCGCACAATGGCCTCTGAATGGTTTAACGAATGGTTTTAACGACTGTAGTCAATCGACAGCAGCCGGGTCCGACAGCTTAACGTGCCCTCTGAAGCACGGAAACGCTCGTGATAAATTGCCACTTTGGTCACCCATCAGGTTTCTTGCCTCTGTGTTCACGTTGCTTAACCTCACTGATCGGTTGAGATCAGCGAGAGCCACTGGGCTACGAGCGCTGGTGATATAATTCATCTGGTCATTTATATCAATATTTAACTCTTCAATAACCATTAGGTATTCACGTGCTGGAACCGCTTTTTTAAGGTTTTTATTTGGTTAATAAATAGTAATATAATTTTTCCAGGTGGTTTGTATATAGGTACAGCAATAATATGATAAATCTGATTATTTACTTCATGTTTACCATGTTGTGTCTCCATGGCTTCCATATTTATAATTTCCGCATTAAATTCTATATGCCTTTTTAACATATATTATAAGTTAGCACGCCCGCTTATCTATCCGCTTATCTGATAAAAGTTCCTTCTTTTTGTATTTATTTGTCTACTTATAATAATATCTATTTCGGATATATTTTTATATAGCCGTACTAACATTTCCTTTAAAATTAGCGATTATATATTTAGATGAAATATTTCAGATTGCTCAAAGTTTGCTCAAAACTTTCATGTCATAATATCTTTTGTAGACCAGTTAATCGTCTGCATCGAATTTTTAACCAAAATATTAGAGTTTTAAACCCAGATGTATTCAAATTCCTTTACATATCTCTTGCTCTGTAAGTAGTCACTTACTTCCCTGAATGCCGGGGTGTATGGATATCATTACAGCATAGGTTTCAAAACCTACCATGTAATAACATTACAGCATAGGTTTTGGAATTTGAAAAAAGAACTGTCATACTCAATACTGCAAGAAGAATATTTTTAAAAAGTTACTTTTTTTTTCTCGGTATCGATTATTTACTCGAATCGGAATCAAGACAATTTATATAAGAATTTATGAAAATTTTATTTTAAATATCGAACTATTTGTTTCGCAGTCACATCGTATGTTAGTTGAAATCGATTTAAAAATCAAACTGGCCAGTACGATTTGACGCGCTTGCGTGCCATAAAATCGTGAAGAGTAAAAAAAGGCAGTCGACTAGCTAGGCGCGAAATTTAATTAAATACACATGTTTCTCTTTAATAAATGTTCATAGAAACCTGCTTTCTTGTTTTTTTACTTACCTCACAATCGATATGTAAAGCAGAGTGTTTATCTCGGGTGTAAGCATCAATTGCATACTCGGGCTAATTAGCGCCCTCGCTGCGCTCGGGCGCCAAAAACCTCGTATGCAATTGATGTCATACAGCCCTTGGTTAACAATCTACTATTAACTTTAGTTTATTTATTCCTTACTATCCATAGGAGTTGAGATTGTATTTCGGGAGATTTTCATTTATTTATATTTTTTTGTTACCGCCTTTCTTGTATATTTTCTTATCTTATGCTCCTGTCTGACAGGCATCGAGTTTAAGCGTGTACTTTTTGATCAGAGGGTAACTGAGAATACTCTGGGTCTTGTTTTTTTTTTGCCTCTACCCTCTCTGCGTCTTGAACATCATAAGGGTCCAGTGCCAATTTTTAGGGTTCCGTAGTAATCTACGAACCCTTATAGTTTCGCCATGTCCGTCTGTCCGCAGGTTTCCTAAGAAACCCTTGGTACTACAGAGCTGAAACTAAGCATGATTAAACATATGAATCACGCCGACAGAACTGTAGAGTAAAATCTTGGAAAAAAAATTTTTCTCGGGTGTCTCCCATAGACGTGAAAGGGCGATGAATTTTTTTTTCTCGCCAATATCATTGAGTGGGGTGTCATATGATAGCATTTTAAAAGATAGAAGGGGTTTACTAAGAACGTTTTTCGATTCAGCACTCCGTTTGCGAAATATAAATTTTTAAAGTGAAAATTTTTGTCAAACACAAGTGTCCCCCCCCCCTATACCTGCTAAACGGTTGTCTCTAAAAATGTGAAAAAATTCACGTTGGTAGAATATACAACGAAATTTAAAGGAAAACTATCACTCATAAGTTGGTCCTTCAAGTTTGCGAGTAATAATCGACCAAGTGCCAAACACTGTTGGGATTAATAATAATATATTTGAACCATGCTGCTACGGAACCCTACAATGCGCGTGGCTCGACACGCTCTTGGCCGGTTTTTAGCTATTTCTTGCGCCAGTTGTTTAGTGTTTTCGTTAGCGTGACACTAATCCACGAATTTCCGCACTCTTTCTCTTTTAGCTCCAACTCTTGTACTCATTCTTTCAATGCTTATTTTTTATTTTATTTGTTTGTTCTGGAAACCAACAGCATAATACACAATAGGTGTTACCAGTGTTTGTTATATTATAAAGGCAATTATAGGTTACCCGGTATTAATAAAAACATGTTTACAGTTACTTTAGACCAGTGTTTTTAAAACTGTGGGTCGCGACCCCCAGGGGGGTCGTGAAGCCTTACTCGCAGGTAAAAGAAAAAAACAAAAATGTGTAAATCTTACACTAAACTAAGACAATTTCATTGAAAAGGCTGTGCCTGTATAATGTTGCCTCCCGCCGCCTTCTGCGTCTACCCCGCGGCAAACTCTTTTATTATGTGTTTTAAAATCTCCGAAGTAGTACATAGATTTAGCCTAAAAGGGTCTTAGGGATCTTAGGGGGTCGCCAGAACTTTATGATCCAAAGGGTCGCGAATTCAAAAAGATTGAAAAACACTGCTTAGACTTAAAGATCAAGATGAATAACATAATTAACTGCTTGACAATATACTTTTTTTTTTAATTTCTCGATATCTAAAAATATTCAATATTAGTTTCAAACCAGTTTTCCAATTTTGTATGGAAAACAGGGGACCGCGACTAGCAAGCTGTTTTGTTGAGTTATTTTAGATGAGAGAATAGTGCGATTTCTGTTTATGGACTGAGTAATGAGCAATGAACGTGTACGGCAGGGGCGGCGCGGGGGGTGCGGGTGACGCGGGGTACGGCGCGGGCGAGGCGGCGTACGGCGCGGGGCCGCCCGCTTACGACTCCTACTCGCAACCCGCCTACTCATCCTACCAACAACAACCCGCGCAGTACGGCACCAACTATGGTAAGTACCACAGGTACTAAATATTCAAACCCTATTTATGACCGAAACTGGAAAGGTACCACTTTAGGATGGTCCTTAAGATACACGCTTTTTATTACAAGCTTTTATTTACTGATTTATTCGCCGTTAAATTATATGAACAAAATGATCACAGTATTTGATTATCAATACAATTATATGTAGCCTGTAAAATGAAATATAACTTTATTAAAATACAACTTCACTCAATATTTTTAAAAGTGGCGTTTCCTTAGATGATTCCGTCAATGTTTGTCTGCGTTATGCTTGAAAAACAACTTCATACCTTGTTACATTACAAATTAAAATGACTACCTCAAAGTGGTACCTTTTACTAGGCACATTAAAGTTATACATTCTTACATATTGTCCCTCTCCATGCTAAATCTGAAAATCATAACAGGACTTTGTTTATTTAAGTTTTCTTAATCAAAGCAACTGAAACGTACAGTTATACTAGTTATGGAAAAAGAGAGAACTTGTCCAAAAAAATCAAAATAAGTTTAAAGCGGTTTGGTTCATTGGGTTCAATTCCCTGAATTTCTAATCTTATCTGCTTCGTCCAATTCCCTGAATGTCTAGTCTTTATTAGGTCCAATTTATGATTGAGAATGTACTGTTCAGCTCCGAGTTTTAACCCTAAGTATAAGTTACGCCGATCGATGTACCTGCTCAGATGTATTTATTTTTGGATGGCGCGAAAATATCTCGATATTTAAAAGTCAATTTTTGTTAGACTTGTGTCCCCCTCTAAGTACTAGGTAACCATTGCTTTTAATAATGTGAATTTTTAAAAGCAATGTTTTTGTTTTTTATGTCAAAATTTTCACTTCTGACTTAGTTGGGTGTTCGCAAGACCTTCGGGGATTCGGCTGGCATTCAAGAATCGGACCTAACACAGACTTGCCATTCAGACAATCGGACGAAGTAGACAATAGATAATGAACCGATTGATGATAGTATCTTTTTAAATCTCTTATAAGTAGTTACACAGTGTGAAGAGGGACAATTTCAGTGATACATGCAAGACCCAGAATGCGAAAAATTTGAATTGTACCAAAGAGTAAGGGTTGAAACTTAGTGAATTACCACAAAGTGGTAACGTATGTGCAATATTGCTACACTCGCCGCTACTTTTAGGCATTTCCGAGATGTAAGTCATGAATCCGACTAAATTATAAAAAGATACAAAATGTATAGGAAATAATGTCAGTTATTTTAGCGGCATACATTTGGGTCTAGATAAACTATTGTCCAGTAGGAAATATTTTGAGACCATGGGTTCACGTAAATAAAAGATGACGTTGTAAGTTATTTTGTTCTTAGTAAATTATTGACAAGAGTATTTGTACGTAATGTATGGACTTCCAATCGAATGCAAGTCTTAGCTATTGAGTACAAAAAGAACAGTGGTAGTTTTAGTAGTCTTGTGACTTATACGTATGATATATGAATACGAAAGTGATTCTAATTAATTGTGTATTATAATTAAAGACACTTATTTTAATAAGAACTACAACAGTATAATGCCTATTTATAAATCAAGTATTAATTGATTTTAACTATGATTAATAGAGTAATAATAACTTAAATTATATGAAAGTATTTCTGAGTTCTGTCTAAAAGCTTCTAGGAAGTACCTAAACATAAAGATGAATTAATGGACAAAAAGTGAATGAACGTGAAAATATACACAAGTCAAGTTATAAGTACAAGTTCTGTGTAATTGTTTGCATTACAGGCAGTTGGTGATTTGAATGTCACAGAACATTACGTCTATACGTCACACCATATAAAAGTAGCTGCAACCTAATAATGAAGCTTATGGAATAACTATAATAGTATGTCGTAACATGTTTGTTAGGTAAGCTGCCGAGACACGTACATGGAATTGTTATAAATTGACAAGTCACAGATTTAAAAAGCTTTATACAGAATTTTATAAGTTTGAAGAAAGATTTCAAATTCAATTTTACAAGACAAACAACCAAGTAAGAGCATTTCTAATAATTGACATGAACATTAAAGTTCGTAAGTAAATGGAACCCAACCATAAGATAAAGTTAGAGCGTTAAGTAATAAGAGATTACTAAACAAATCTCGGCTAAAGTAGTCGAATAAATGTGCAGAATTTGCAATAATTTTCATGATTGATGACTTTCAATTTCATCAAAATCTTAAATCTGATGTATTTGTGAATTTAATTTTTTTATTCTCAGTCTGATGGAATAGTACACTAGATACTCTCTGATTGTTTGTATTTATTGATGGTATGGATTAGAATAGGTACCATCACTTTATAGATTATAAGGACCGATTTATAATAAAATCCTGAAATACATAAATTGCGTATGTTTATTTGAAGATCCAATATTTCAAAGTCCATTTCAGAAGTGACAATGATGAAACGAAAAGCAATGTATTTGCCATATCATATCAGGTAATTACTTATGAGGTAAACTATCTTATTTTTACAATTTGCAATAGTGGTTAAAGTGAGTAAAGTAAATTATTTATTCATTATTTCTTGGGACAAAAGTGACATGTAAATGTAGGATGTTAAAATGACATGGGTTGAAAATGATAATGTTTGTAAGTTGTATGAGTTCCTAGAGCTAAATTAGTTTTCAAATACCCATGACATCTTTAAGTGACAATATGGCAAGGTTAATGTTGTAATTCCGGCGAAATAAACATTAACTAATTTAAGAAACTGGTAGGCAGGTAAACTTACAAAAACTATATAAGTGCATTCAAGCACTTACAATACTGTGGTTGGGCTTTAAAATCCTTAGATTAAGATTTCATAATTTTACTTGTAATAAGTACCTTAAGTTTACATAAATAGCTAATAAAATAATTTTTTTCAGGGCTTTGGGTGTATTCTAAGAATAATTGGAAAGCAATTAGATTTTTTTATAATTTGACAATGGTTCTTAATTGCAAAGAGTACCTAAACACTAAAACGATTGAAGTCACTGTCGTTAAAAATATAACAAAGCCAATTTGTTGATTTCGAGGTTAATTGTTTCGTCATCAGCCCATATACATCCCCACCAAGGGAAGCAGTAAAGGGGGTTTAGGCGGAACGCGCGCCTTTCAAAAGCTTATTTATAATAAATAAATAATGAAATGCAAAAATAAAGTATAAGAGTTGTAAAGTGCAAAGAAAGTAGACACAAGTCTTAGGTGGGACTTGCAAACTATTGACGATATATTCATACACTGCAGCACATCAGGCTATAACATGTTGACCTTGGTGTTGCCCTTATCTCGCCCGTAATTCGTCGGTAACCTGACGTGCTGCCGGCTGTTCTACAGCACAGGGCATAGTATATTTAATTTCAAGACCTTTGACTACAAAACCTAGGTTAAAAGATGATGGTGTAGATCATGGTTTTAATAGGCTCTAATGATTGGTTCACATTGAAAAGTAGTACACGGCAATTCATGATTAATTGACGATTATCAATACGAAATAATAAGCTCAAATACACATTACGTTACAGCTCAACCATGGAAATGTTCCATTTAGTCATTATCACTCCTTTTTATATTGCGGATAAAGAATTTCAAGAAAAATGTGTAAGTAACTTGCAGAATACAAACCAAATGTCTATTTCATCTTCATAGGTGTAAGTTATGGGTAAACAGATAGCTCGGCCTAAAAATAAGAATTTATTTATCCATGAGGAATATCCTTAATCATATCAACTGCCTATCTAAAATTCCATTAAGTTTTGCTTGAACGCAAATTAGAAATACCAAATAGATTTTGAATAGATGGACTTTTTGTTGAATCCATATTTGATTATATATTAAAATTTGCTTTTACAAAGCTTTTATGAACAGGTACCTATATTTAAAAAAAAACATGTTGATGTTGATATTTGCAAAGAAATTGAGCTTCTCAGTATATCCTGAATTTAGTCACCATAGGCACAAATTAATAATTGTAAACAACTGCACACATTGAATGGGCTGAAGATCCTATATTATAGTCAAATCTCAGGTAATTGATTTATGATTTTTATTAACTAATTAGATAAATGTAGACACTTTGAGTAACTTTGAAAAAGAAAGAGGGAGTAGGAGTTATGAAACTCAGTCAGGAAATGTATTACGTGATTTTAAAATCAGTAAGCGAAAATTAAGGACGTTAATTAGCCCACGAAACTGAACAACTTTCCCCAAGGAACATAGGTCGAACTTTGAAACCAATCTTGGCCTCTCCGTACAAGTTTAGCGATCAGATTTTTGCTTGAGAAGTCGAACATTTGGGAATTGCAAATGGGTTCCTTGGGGAAGTTCGTTTGTTTTCATGGGAAGAATCACCCCCTAAAGTTCGCTAATTTAAAGTCACGCTATACTTCTGTTAATTTACTAAATTAAAATTACACGATTCTTATTCATCTAGGATAGTTTTAAGAATCAGTTATTCAAAGTTATCCAAAGTGGAATTAATTAATTTAAGAACAAACATGCACATAGTTGATATGAAATATTGATGGGATGTTAAAAAGCATATTAATTGTATTAGTTTAATGATTTCATACCAAATACAAATACCTCCGAATAAGTGGTATTATAAGCAACAATGTCTATAAGTTACGGACTATTTTACTAAAGACATTGAGATAGATACATAATATAAATTAAACACAACATATATTAGCCTGTTAATGAAGTAGTACTAGAATATTTATTTATTTTGATAAAGAAATAAATCAGCACGATTTTATGTAATTACTAAATCTCAACCTATTTTAATTAACATTATGCTTGCAGTAGTTACTTTAATATAATTTCAAATTTTCAGAAAATGGATAAAACGAATGATGAAGCCAATAAAGAAAGAAAAATTGTCTGTGGTCATCATTCACAAAAACATCTTTGAAGTTACTGGAACCAAGAAATCAGGTAACTATAAATATAATACTGACAGCACATGGGGTTATTCAGCTGCACTACGAAATCAGTAGCTATTACCAACTGTTCATAGGCGACGCGTTAAGGTCTAAATGTAGCCTAATGTGTTGCCGTGTGTACACAGTTCGACTAGATACAACCTATCTATAAATTCTAAACCAAGAACGCAGCTAACCACTATCATCATTACAGGCAGAATTAGTGGTGAAAGAGGCTCAGTCTTTTAAGGCTTTTAATAAAGACTCGTCTTATTTTTGACGTCTCACGACTGACTCAGTTTTTAGCCCCCAACCTTTAGAAGACTAGCTTTTTAGTCGAAGTCTTTTTAACGTAAAAAACTGAGCTGTTACTTAACCTTTTCACCGCCAAAGTCTGATATATCAGACTTTTTTTACTTTAATATCGTTCACCAGGCGCTCGCCATACGCCACGAAATTTTTTTTTTTAACTTTTTCATGTCGTGGCGTGTGGAAGGCGTTTTTGACGAAAACTCTTGGCGCTAAAAGGGTTAAACAGCTTAAAGGACTTAAAACACTGGCGACACATTGTCGACAGTCAATCAATCAATTTGTTAGGCGTGGCGTTGTCGACAGTCGTAAGGCTTGTGTTGATAGAATGTAAATATCTATTTTTGTCCCCTTGTCAAATGTTATCAAAATGTATTTAGTGTTTTAGGCGTGAATTATTCCTTTTGGTTGATAGGTTACAAAAGATATATTGAATATCACACATAACTGCGGTGCGAGCCCTTTTACCTAAAAGAACTCGAGTTGTTTAAGTCTTTTAAAATCAGCTGGAGTCAGTTAAGTCTTTCAGTCTTTTGAAAACAACTCGAGTCGTTTAAGTTTTTAGTCTTTTAATAAAACGACTAACTGCCAAACTCAGAGACGTCAATTAACGTTAAGCACTACTTAACTCTGATGTTGTCACTTTCAGTCTTGTTGGTGTAAACAAAGATAGCATGGCATTTAAATACTTCTTAACTTTAATTGACGTCTCTGAGTAAGTCTTATTAATAAAAACTCGAACCTTCAGTCTTAATTTTAGAGTCGAGTCCTGTAAGATGGAGGCGAGTCTTTTTAATAAGCCTTAAAAGACGTGTGGCTCAGGCCAGCAGACCCACGGAATTTAAACAATGAATATAGGTATTCTATGTATGCCAATACACAGTGCCTTCCTAGTGCCTATTGATGCCAAAAGAACCATATCTAGTGCCATCATAGTTTAAGAAATATAGGTCGTTGTTTGTGGGTCTGCTGGACGGATATCAGCCCAGCAGACCCACCTCTCGCACACGGAAACGGCTAAAGTTAGAGACATGGTTCTAGTTCTAAGCTTTAATGCTTTACTTGGTGCCATCGAGAAAAAAGTTTCAAACCTAGTGCTTCAAGCGTTTCGGAGCTATAAAACGATCATGGTGTGCCTGCTGGGCGGAGGTTCAACGCAGCAGACCCACCACGATAGCTCCATAACTAGAAGGTAATTGGTATGAAATCTCATATCAACGTTTAGTGTGTAATTAGTGCCTTAGCTTAACATAAAAATATCTGTTTATTTTGACTTCCAAACATAACAAATAGTCTCTGAAAGTTCTCCATTCATTTTAACAACCGAGGTACAGTCACGCTCAAAACTCAATTTATTAGGTTACATATGCCAACATATTTTTTGAAGGAGGTAATAAACTGCCAATTTCTCACTTCAGATGTCGCTTCTGTTGACTGATCCTAAAATTTGACGTGTAGCTGTCATTCTCCATATTAGTTTCGTAAACAAACAATTTATTTATAATAAATTAATGAATTTGACAATTTGCAGCTATTAACTGCAAAAATACGGGTGTACATGTATTCCCCAAAGATCCAAAAAAATTTTTTTTTTAAGTAACTTTTCTTTTACTCAACTCTTCTTTCAATTGAAGTACACATCTTTGTAATTTGACTTGAATTTGAGTAATTATTTCCGCAAAAAAAATTAAAAACACTTGCTTGCAATCTAAATAAAATGACAGCGCCGCAGCTTGACACGGAACAGTCAACAATGCTGCCACCTTTAAAGAGCTTTTAGTTTATAACCCCATTCGTAATCGTTCATTTATCCTAATAGTAATTAACTACATGCCTATTATATAAGGTCCTAATTTATTAGTCACTTACCTTTTAAGGCGTTATTGTATAGGTTGATAGTATTCCAAAAAAAACCGGCCAAGAGCGTGTCGGGCCACGCGCATTGTAGGGTTCCGTAGCAGCATGGTTCAAATATGCAGCTGGTTTCTTAATTCTACGAGCATATTGTCATAGTCGATGTTAAAATCCCCAAATACTATATTATCAAAAAGAAATGTACTAAAAAGTTTGTAGTTTCAGAAATAATTGTAGTTTTGGTCTAAATATAACAGAATGGAAGTATTTAATGCGCGAGCGAAGCGAGCGCGAATTTTTTTTTTTTTAATTTTTTTTTTTTTTGGTTTTTGATTTTTTTTATTTTTTTGCGATAATATTATTGTTAGGGATAATATAATAATATCGAGCTGCTGCTAAAGCAGGTCGCGTGGTGGTCTTGTATAAATTTGATATCATTTTCGTACTTAGCACCCCCAAAAACCTATTAAACGACACCTGAAATGTCAATATGTTACAGCTTGGCTTTCGGCTCGCCTCACTTTAAGCGTGGAACCTTGTATGGTGGCCATTTTGGATTAGTGTACACTTCGTCGTGAATGCTACCCTCGTGAATTATTCCACATTTTTTTCATTATAAAAATTAATGTTTCCCAAACGGATTGCTGAATCGAAAAACGTTCGTAGTAAACCCCATCTATCTTGAAAAAACCTATCCTATGATAACCCACTCGATGATATCGGCGAGAAAAAAAATCCCTCGCGCTTTCTAGGTCCTGACGGAAGATCAGCGCTGTAGTCTTTGTCTGCAGCATAATGCTGAGTCAGCGCCTCTTCACTCCTGTGACACTCAGTGTCGACTGATTCTTACTATTTTTAATTTTGTTTTTATTTTTTAACTTTTTCTTATTGCTTTGTTTATGTGTTTTGATGTGTGTTATTGGAGTGAATAAAGCTGTTATCTATCTATCTTTCACGTGTATGGAAAACACCCAAAAAACAATTTTTTTCCACCATTTTATTTTTTAGATCTGTCGGCGCAATCAATATTACGACCATGCCAAATTTTAGCTCTGTAGTACCAAGGATCTAATATTAGTAAATATATTCTTATTAATCCCAACAACGTTTGGCACTTGGTCGACTATTACTAACAAGCTTGAAGGGCCAACTTATGTGTGATAGTTTTCCTTTTAATTTTGTTGTATATTCTATCACCGTGAATTTTTCCACATTTTTAGAAACAATCGTTTTGCTTGTAGTGGGGGACACTTGTTTTTAATAAAAAAAAAATACTTTAAAAATTATTTTTTCGCAAAGGGACTGCTGAATCGAAAGACGTTCTTAGTAAACCTCTTCTATCTTTTAAAAAACTACTTATCCTATGACATCTCATTCGATGATATCGGCGAGAAAAAAAAATGAAATAAATATATTGAAATGGAAGCATTTAATGCGCGAGCGAAGCGAGCGCGAATTTGTTTTTTTTTTTTGGTTTTTGTATATTTTTTTTTGCGATAATATTATTGTTAGGCATAATATAATAATATCGAGCTGCTGCTAAAGCAGGTCGCGTGGTGATCGTGTATAATTTTGATGTCATTTTCGTAATTAGCACCCCCAAAAACCTATTAAACGACACCTGAAATGTCAATATGTTACAGCTTGGCTTTCGGCTCGCCTCACTTTTAGCGTGGAACCTTGTATGGCAGCCATTTTGAATTTGGGTACACTTCGTCGTAAATGCTACCCTCGTGAATTTTCCACATTTTTTTCATTATAAAAATTAATGTTTCTCAAACGGATTGCTGAATCGAAAACGTTCATAGTAAACCCCTTTCTATCTTTTAAAAAGCTATCCTATGATAACCTACTAGATGATATCGGCGAGAAAAAAAAATCCATCGCCCTTTCACGTGTATGGGAAACACCCGAAAAAAAAATTTTTTTTCCACTATTTTATTTTGTAGATCTGTCAGGGCAATCAATATGTATGACCATGCCAAATCTTAGCTCTGTAGTACCAAGGGTCTAATATTAGTGAATATATTCTTATTAATCCCAACAACGTTTAGCACTTGGTCGACTATTACTCACAAGCTTGAAGGGCCAACTTATGTGTGATAGTTGTCCTTTTAATTTTGTTGTATATTCTATCACCGTGAATTTTTCCACATTTTAAAAACAATCGTTTTGCTTGTAGTGGGGGACACTTGTTTTTAATAAAAATTTTCACTTTAAAAATTAATTTTTCGCAAAGGGAATGCTGAATCGAAAAACGTTCTTAGTAAACCCCTTCTATCTTTTAAAATGCTATTCTATGACATCTCATTCGATGATATCGGCGAGAAAAAAAAAACATTGCCCTTTCACGTGTATGGGAAACATCCAAAAAATTGTTTTTTCCAAAATTTTATTTTTTCAATCTGTTGACGCAATCAATATGTATGACCATGCCAAATTTCAGCTCTGTAGTACCAAGGATCTAATATTAGTAAATATATTCTTATTAATCCCAACTAAGTTTGGCACTTGGTCGACTATTACTCGCAAACTTGAAGAGCCATCTTATGTGTGATAGTTTTCCTTATAATTTCATTGTATACAGTACCACCATGAATTTTTTCACATTTTTAGTATCAACCGTTTAGCTGGTAGAGGGGGGGGACACTTGTGTTTGACAAAAATTTTCACTTTAAAAATTTATATTAGGCAAACAAAGTGCTGAATCGAAAAACGTTCTTAGTAAACCCCTTCTGTCTTTTAAAAAGCTGTCCTATGACACCCCATTCAATGATATTGGCTAGAAAAAAAAATTCATCGCCCTTTCACGTCTATGGGAGACACCCGAAAAATTTTTTTTTTCTAAGATTTCACTCTACAGTTCTGACGGCGTAGTTAGGTAATATTTATGACCATGCCAAATTTTAGCTCTGTAGTACCAAGGGTTTCTTAGGAAACCCGCGGACAGACGGACAGACGGACATGGCGAAACTATAAGGGTTCGTAGATTACTACGGAACCCTAAAAACAACATAAAAATTAATTATCTGAAAATTAAATTTTGTAAAAAAAAATTTAAAAAAATTTCCATTTAAAGATAAAGGAATGGTTCTCTTTCGATTATAGCCGTCCACTCCCCGCTCGCCCGCTCTACTACTGCCATTATTATTTACGTTTGAATGGATGGGTTTATTCAACATAGTAATGAAAAAATATCATAACAAAATTTTTCAAGACCTTTTAAATTTAATATTATGCTTTTGTTTTTTGACTCAAATGATATATTTTGACCTACACAATAACGTGTTAAAAGGAAAGTGACTAATAAATTAGGACCTTGTATACATATACCAACTTATTTTGTAAAAAGGTAAAAGGCGACAACTAGGCAATAAATTCAGATAATAAGCCAGCCTACTTAGGTGCAATGTTCAGTTTGCCTAATATGTAAATTTAGCATATAATAATAATTTGGTACTATCCAAAATTCCTTTTTGCGCTTCCATAATGAATGAAAGTCATTTTAGTAAGCTATTTTAATATTCTCGGTTCAATTTGCATGGAATGAATGATATAAGTAACTATTTATTAAAACAATTACTTACCCTGATAGTAAATTCGCAATAATTCTCCCAAAAAGCTTGAACAACACATCACAATCAAATTTCAACGGCTATTCGGTCTGGTATTTTTTCACTTCGTCCATAGACTAGGTAGAGATACACTTTGTCCTTGTGTTGAGCTACCATGGGACTTTTTCTCACTAGTTTCTCGACAGCGCATTGATATATCTCAGTTAGACATATTAAGCTGAATCATAATGATTTTGAGTTTTTTATTCGTACAAATCGAATGTATACAACCACTTTGAGTGTGTGGCGTTACATTATTGACGACACTAGAATCGAGAAAAAGTTGCATGGTAATCCCAATTCGAAACGCCGTCGCGTCGTCAGCGCAGCGGCACGGCGCGGTGGCGTGGTGACAGTGCGGGGCAATGCGCCATCTCTGATTTTCTGATAGAAGTTTTTTGTACCTAAATTTTGAAATTCACACGCATTCTTGTCGAAAAACTCTACTTAGGTTATTTGAATTCTTTGTTATTTTTTTTTTCGTATAATCTATTCGTTTAGCAATTAGCAATATATAATAATATACCCAGCGAATTGAAATTACTAAATAATAGATTATTCAAATTAAAATTATTTAAATGGATTAGTGCGAAAAACTTTTATGACATCAAAGAACTGTTTGACAAAAATTTAGAGTTGCGTAGGTTTTAAATATTTTATGACATCTTATAATTTCAATTTTTATTTCATTTATGACATTTAATTAATTTGACATTATTTTTAGAAACGTGTAATTTTTATTTTCGTCTCAATTTTAATATCTTGATTTATATAATGACATTCGCATGCTTATTTTAAAAAGCAAAACATGACTACTTTTTTATGACATCTATTTATAGCGTGTTTTAAGCGAATAAATGATTTGATTGATTGAAAAAACCAAAAATAAATCAAGAGTAAAAATGTTTTTTGATTAACATGCTTTTCTTTAAATGCTCTAAAATACAGTCTCTGAGGACAAAAATAAACATAAAATAAACCAAACTCATAATTACAAATTTATATGATATTAACTTACCCATTAAAAAAACATTTTCCAACTCTTAAATTTTTTAGTCCCAATCTTATACCTACACAGTCACATAGTACCGAGATATATACAAATATATCTCGGTACTATGAATACAAGTAAAGACGATAACGCACACCTAATAAAACCTGAAGATATATTTTTATCATATATCAAAATTAAACTACGTAATTTTTGATTTCGGTACTTAGCGCTTAAAATGTGCTAATAACTAATAAACCCCGCCCGCAGGCAAGGGGGAAGACTTAGTAGGTACATAAAAGGTCTCTTGGTGGACAAAAATCACCTTTACAAACATTGAAAATAAAATACAAGCTTGTAAAAAAGACATTTAATCCATATTGTATCAACAATTACGTAAAAACTATTGATTATGTACGCGACTGTATTCATTTTGAAATGTATGCAGAACTTTCAGAGGCTATTTGTTATGTTTGGAAGTCAAATTAAACAGATATTTTTATGTTTAGCTAAGGCACTAATTACACACTAAACGTTGATATGAGATTTCATACCAATTACCTTCTAGTTATGGAGCTATCGTGTTGGGTCTGCTGCGTTGAACCTCCGCCCAGCAGGCACACCATGATCGTTTTATAGCTCCGAAACGCTTGAAGCACTAGGTTTGAAACTTTTTTCTAGATGACACCAAGTAAAGCATTAAAGCTTAGAACTAGAACCATGTCTCTAACTTTAGCCGTTTCCGTGTATGAGAGGTGGGTCTGCTGGGCTGATATCCGTCCAGCAGACCCACAAACAACGACCTATATTTCTTAAACTATGATGGCACTAGATATGGTTCTTTTGGCATCAATAGGCACTAGGAAGGCACTGTGTATTGGCATACATAGAATACCTAAATTCATTGTTTAAATTCCGTGGGTCTGCTGGCCTGAGCCACACTAAAAGACTGTCTCTTTCATCTTTAGGCAGAATACTTAATCGCACGTTAGGTACTAATTATGACGCCGCCGTCATTTTATATACACTCGGCAGTTCAGTTACATGTTGACTTTGATGTCGCTCTTATCTCGCTCGTAACAGCGCCGATTCTCGTAGTGCAATAGGTAACCTGACGTGCTGCTTTCTGTACAAACAAAGGCACCAATTGTTTCGTTTTGGTAATCATTACTTCACTGTCATGAGTAAAGACTTCCGAATCAACACAAAGAAAAGGAGAATAAGCGCTTTTGTATTGTTTAACTGCACTATTTTCGTTATTTTTGTCGTAACGTAAAATGAAGCCGTTGTTGTGGCCTTCAAAATGACAAGTCACTATACACCACTGAGGGGGCCGATCAAAATATAAGGATGTTGATTCAATATTCCTCAAAATGATAAGTACACTCCCTGCACAAGTTCCGTTGTTGATGTCACATCATAAAATGAAGGTATTGTCATAACCTTTAGAACGTCATATTATGTCATAATCATAACCTTAAAATGCATCACTGGAGACAGATCGAAGTATAAGAAATCAAAATCGAGTCATTATACGATAAATGTTTAGTTCATTTCTTGCACGAGTTTCGTGCTGGTGTCATACAATAAAATATTACATTTCAAATGACACGTGGCATAACCATAAACAACATCACATTAATAATTATTAACCACGAAAATCGTAGGTAGAGTCTGGCCAGTGAAAGCGCGACCTGAGAAAACGCGGCAAATTTAAAAAATCTTTGTGTGGTATTATTGACTATAGCTAGAGATAGAGAAAAGTATTTTGATCTGAGTATTTTTTTTACGACAGTAAATTTTTCAAATTGTTGTTTACGAACTAAACGTATATTCAATGCACCTGTTTAAAATTTTTAGATGTACATAACCTGTGTGTTTAATCTAAATTTCATTCGTTTTTAAGGCTCCTTCGAAACGTTAACTGTCATGTAGTAAAAAAACGAGTGTGTAAAAATGTACTGAACCATTTATTTACTACTCAATAAGAATTATCTTTATTTTTGAGAAAAGTGTCAAATTCTAAACAAGAAGTTAAGAATTAAACGTAACTGTTTTACCACAGGTTAATAAAATAGATCATCTTCGATGAAGTTTTCATGAAACCTTATGTCCATAATGTCGGAGCCTCGTTTCTCACAACATAGAATTCATTGATTTTGTTTCTAATTGCATCGATATCAAGTCCGAAACAGAGTTTTTGTGATTACGTTTTTTATCTGGAGTGCTCCACATCCCCTCATTCACAGATCCTTCCTTCTTAATTTTTTTAATGTCGTGAGTCGTGACACCGACTTCTGCGAAATAAAGTATAAAATATATATATCCTCGCAGAGTCCTCGAATATCTCCAAGATTATCTACAAACATAAAAAATTGCATCATAATATTGTAAATACTACATCTAAAATGCAAAAGTAACCAACCAAAAATGATCAAGATAACAAAGTCGAACTTACCTAAAAATCTGAGATCGCATGTAAACATTGTTGTTTTTCTTGGAAAACAACTTCTTTTACTTCTTGTTTTTGTTTAAACTTACTTATCATGGTATGTAGCAGTTTCCGCACGTTACTTTTCAATGCTTTACCCATATATATGTTATAGACCAAGTGATTAATGCGGGCATTATGAATAATGCCCGGGCATTATTCATATTGTCTAGCTCTATCGGGCAAAGTGATTAATTACGATCTGAACTTCATTATTTATCATATTGCCCGGTCATTATTATATTGCTACGTGACAATTGGGCAATTTGATAATAAAGCTAAGTTTGATGCGGTGCGGGGAGGGAAGTGCCCTCGTTGCAATTTATAAAAGTTTTAGTTATTTTTTCACGACCGCCATCTTAGATTTCAAAATCTAAAATAACATCCATGACGGATTTTTACAAAAAATGCATGTCATTTACGGAATTAGCACCCCCGAAAACCTATTAAACGACACACATCAGTTTTTTCAAAAATGTAAACGTCCGCCATCTTGGATATCAAAATGAACGACATTTTCGGAATCAGCATCTCCGATAAAATCTATCAAACGATACCCATGTCGGCATGCCCGAAAATTTAATATCCGCCTTCTTGGATTTTTTGTGCGGGGAATCGCGACGCTCCGGGGATATGAAATTTTCGGAAGGCAGTCGGCGGGTAAGACGCTTGGTGACGCTTCGGGCTTCGCCCTACGCAGAGCTCGGCCTTCGGCCTCGCCCTATACACAGCTTTCCTCGGCATACGGCCTCACCCCACCTTTAGTATCTAAACTTGTAGGGCGGCCATCTTGCATTGGGGGGGGGGACCCTCTGGTCGTCGCCCTACGCGGAGTTTGGACTTCGGCCCCACCCTAAACGCAGCTCGCCTCGGCCTACGGCCTCGCCTTACCTACAGAATCAACTTGTATGGCCGCCATCTTGAATTTGAGGGGGTTGACGCTCCGGGCTTCGCCCTACGTGGAGTTGGGCTCAGTCTGCGACCTCGCCTCACTGTTAAAATCTTAAATCGTATGGCAGCCATCTTGGATTGGGGGAGGGAGACGCTCCGGGCTTCGCCCTATGCGGTGCTCGGCCTTCGGCCTCGCCTTTTACCTTGCTACTTAATCCAAATAATGAGTCTGATTATTTAAATTGTTTAACATTTAGTTTATTTGAAGTTAAATGACTGTAATAATAAAAAATAGCTATTAAATATGTTTGTATTACTCTGCCCAAAAGGTGATGGGCATTATGTATAATGCCCAGTCAATTTGATTATTTGAATAATTATTATCAAATTGCCCTCTCATGTTGGGCATTTTTCATAATGCCCGGTCATTATGAATAATGCCCAATTTATCACTTGGTCCATAACATATAAATGCAATTAACAAATTATGATTCGTAGCAAAACACTGACAATATAATGACTGACTATGACGTATCTTTGAAAGCGTAATAATGTTGCGTATATTATACTTTTCAGAGAAATCCTAGGTCACGCTTTCGCTAGCCAGTCTCGAACCCGTTATAAATGTTTAAAACTAATATGGGTAGTTTAAAACGAGTAATTATAGGTTAATTGCATATATTTACTAATTTCTTTACTTATCAACTTTATTTGTGATAGACGGAGCGCATCCTGAGACAGAAGTAAGTGGACTTCCAAGGCAGCCCTGAAGACAGAAAATATTGGCATGTTCCAAACAGTGTGGTGGTGCAGTTTTCAATAGATGGGAATTTTAGGGAAAGGGAAGTCTAAAAGATGCCACGAAAGTTCGGATAGTAGGCGCTATTCTGCCAAAAAGAAAAACGCGTAGTACCCAAAACGGTATTATTTTATACCTACCTACTGATTCTGCTTTTGTTTTTTTTAAATAGGTACTTGTCTTTAAGTTTCAATTTATTGCATCATGGTTCCGGAGGGCAATCTTCAGCCAAACTATTTGTGGCGTCTTTTGTAATTTGTACCGCGTTATAGAATAAAGTTATAATAACGATTTATTTTGTTTTATTCATAAATACATGATCCTAAGGTGGGTCTTTAATTTGTAGAATGTTACTGACTTTCTAAAGGCGCAAAACACAATTAAAAGGTTAAAAAACACAGCGCCAGTTAACTGATTTCAAGTGCTAGCCGCAAATAGTGTCTTAGAGAGCCTTTGGGCGGTGTTGCTCTCGCGCGCAATCAGTGAGGGTTTGAACGTCATACTTAAGTGGCATGATTACAGTACTTTAATAAGGTTGCCAACCGTAGTTACTATAATGTTTCAATAAACGGTGTAAGGGACAGCTTGAACGGTGGAATCTATCCATAACTAGAGTCTGACCAGAGGCGGCCTTACCCATTGCGAGGCCCCGGGCGGCAAGTCTTTGGTGTCCATAATTCCAGCAGCGCCACCATCACCGATTTTAAAATGGGTTATTGCTTCTAAGTCATGCATTTTTCATTTTATTAATAATTGCTGAGCAATTGCCAGGGTAGGTGGTTTCCGAGACAAATGACCAAGTTTGGGGCGCTGCCAGGATGACGTCAGTTCAGCAGCGCCACGGCTGGAACTCTGTAGTCATAGTAAATATTGAAGACCTGTCTAGATAGTCATTTACTCATGGGTTTTACAGTCCAGGAAAAAGTGGTATTAGATGAAAAAAGTAAGTTTTTGCGAAGATATTCAAAAAAGTTTGGTGGGGCGCTGCTGGAATGACGTCAGCCCAGCAACACATTTTCTAAACTACTGCTTTTTAGAAGCTCATTTTTTTACAGCAGGTTCTCTGAGTTCCAACAAGATTTGTAAAATTGGAATGGGCGATATTCAGCAAGTATTTATCATTTTAGGACACAAAGAAGTCATAATCTGGGTCTATCGAGGTCTCAGTAACCATGAGGTATTAGAACGCTCGATCAGCTCCAATCGAAAGACCTATTCCCACATTTTTATGAATAATTGTAAGAGCATCGACACTTAACCAGAAACGAAATAAATGAAGGTTAAAAATTAAACGCATAACGCCTGCCAAACTCGCAACCGTAACTTTTTTCTTTTGCTATGAATTATTTGTCAGGCACTATAAAAGAAATGTGTCGCTGTTCGCTATAACTATAATACAAATCTACAATCTGAATGGTACATTATACTCTCCTTACTTAAGACTGATTTTTTTAGAATTAATTTGTAACACTTACACCAAAGTTTTGTTTTCATCCCATATCTTCCCTTATCCTTTTCTTTTGTAAAAAAGATCGATTGAGTACCTAACCAGCCTAACCTAGTACCTACCTGTCGGTGATTAGAAGCAATAACCCATTTCAAAATCGGTGATGGTGGCGCTGCTGGAATTATGGACACAAACTATGCACCACTAATGAAATGCATTAAATAGTTAAGCTAACCATTTAGATGACATGTTTACGTTCTCAAAATAAATTTAAAAACAGTGTTAATATTAAGTAAACATTATGATACTCACAGTAAGACCAGTTTCATCAGCAATTTGGGATATATTATACATCTTATAGAAAACACATAGGCAAGCTTCTTTGCGTCTATGAGCTAGGCTATGATGTCGGGTGATAATTTTTTATAGGAATATTAGTTATTCATTTATTTGTACGAGGAAAGAGCAGATATTTTTGTAAGCACTGTCGACTGTCGAGAATTTATAACTCATTAGAAAGTGAATAAAGTGGTCTAACACAAAGTCGGACTTGGTTTTAAATGACCATAATTGAAAAAAAAAAATCAAATTTAAAAGACGTGCTGATGGACATGGGGAACATAATACATACTAGATTACTACTCTGTCTGTCCATCTTTCACACCTAAACTACTTAACTGATTTTGATAAAATTTGTTACAGAGATAGATTAGAGCCTGGGAAAGGACATAGGCTACATTTTATCCCACAGTTGGGCACGATATAACAACCTGTAGTCCACGCGGGCGGAAAGCTAGTCCTTATTAATATTATAAATGCGAAAGTAACTGTCTGTCTTTCACGCCTAAACTACTGAACCGATTTTGATGTAATTTGGTACAGAGATAGATTAGAGCCTGGGTCTATACATATTATAAAGAAAGATTTGATTAAATAAATAAACGCTATACACTCAAAGGCTAACACTAAGGTTTTCCCTTGTGTCGTGGGTCCCTTGGAACACACATAAAGACAATGACCCGAGAACAAACATCTGCTTTTTACACAAATGTTTGCCCCGACTGGGAATCGAACCCAGGGCCCGCCGATCAAGAGGCAGCGTCACTACCACTCTACCAAACCGGCCGTCGAATGATTGTTTGTATTGAATAGGCTCCGAAACTACTGGACAGATTTGAAAAATTCTTTCTCCATTAGAATCCTACATTATCCGTGATGGACATAGGATAAATGATTTTCCCGAATTCCTATGGGAACGAAGTCCCGAGCGGAAAGCTAGTATAATAAAACCAAGTTATTTAGCTTAAGTTATATTTAAAACTATTATGCCGTTGCCTCAGGAAGGGTAGTAATAATGTCAGAATCACCAGGGTCCGTGATAGCCAAGGTACATACTCTGTAGTATTTACCACAAGCAGTACCCAACTCTATGTTGTTCCCACTGTAGTGGTGCACACCAGTCTTGGCCAAGAGAGCGTAATACTCAATCTCGGATTTCCTGAAATTTACAAAATTTATTTATTAAAACGACCATGCACAATGGCCCAATCAAGAGGCTAAGTGCGGAAAATACCAGATTAACATATCATACTGGACAAAGGTGATGATAATAAAGATGTGCCTATTTTATTTATTATTCGGTTTTGACATGGCTCAGTTTATTGCACATGCTCATTTGCTGAAGAGGTATGTATAATCAGGCTGGCTCAGGTTAGAAAACCGAAGCATGTGCTCTATGATGTTGCGATAAGGACAGGTCAGTAAATGCTTTTCAATGAACATGGATTAATCTACAGGACTGGCCCTTAAACTAAAAAATATAACTCACCTGACAAAGTTCAGCACATGGGCTCAAGACTACTCCATAGGTTTCCCACAAATTAGTTTGTGAAACAGTAAAGTATTGTGAAGTACCTACTAAGCATGAAATGATTAGAGTTTGATATTTATTAGAAAATTTTTACTGTATCACATTGTAGGGAATCCATACTTCTTTGTCCTAAGACTCCATATGCTTCCCTTTGAAAAATGAGTTGGGAAACTCTACTTCTCAGTAGTCTCACCTTAGAGGCGGGGCATTCTTAGCGATGATGACCAGTTTGGCCTTGCCTTGGCGCAAGGTCTTCAGCGTCTGTTTGTATCCCAGACAGTATTTACCGGACTTCATAACCAGTGCCAAGCGCGAGTTGATAGACTCGATAGTCTTTTTCTGCAAAAGAAAAACAATACTTAAGTAAATGACGAAAAATATAGTAAGATGGTCATCTCAGGGGATACTTCCAATGTAAACCCGGTATTCAAAGAATGTACTAAAAGATTCTAGAATATATCTAGTAACGAACATAACCTCAAAATTTTTTGTATGGTACTATCTCAACCCCGCGTGTTACACAACTAGCGAGCCTATCAAGTAACAAATTTAATAATATAGGACTCATTGTAATGGAAGTTAACCAACTAACTGTTGTTTAACTATGCCAAATAGTCCACCTTTAGCTACAACGTACACGTGTTCACAATCAATAATTCACTAACCTGTTTCTTAGCGGCTACCATCGTGATGGGTCTCTTCGAACCTGTAAATTATAAATATTATAATAAAAAATATTGCTCTTTTAAATTGAATAATTGCAAATTTATCATCAGGAAACACTACAGACCTCAAGTCGAAACGCGGTTACAGAAGGGAAAGAATTTTGACAGGTGCACAGTGTTGCAATTAAATACTTCAAATACCCTACACCTCTACCATCTTCGCCGATCTTAGCTCTCCGTCCCGGGCACCTTCGCTAGCTCTCCGTCCCAGGTCGCTTTTTTGTGCCCGAGTCAAAGGGTCTCGGACTGCCTCGCGAGACAGCGAGAGCGACGATGTACACTCTCGTTCTCTTATTAGCGCTCGCGCAGCGAAACTGTGCGGAGGTCCAGATTTGATAAAAAAATTGCGGCAAAATGTCGTCGAGTAATGAGAAGGAGCTAAATTTAAAATAAAAAATAAGTAGTAGCACATAGAGCAACAGCTGCATCGTCTTCAATTTCGTCCATTCCCTCGGCGTGGTTGTGCACAAATGAAAAAACGAGAGTGTGAAGGATAGCCCTCGCGAGACAGGCCGAGAGCAATAGAGATCTCGGCGAAACATCACGAGAGCACTAGCCCGCGAGTGTACAGCCACCAAACAAGGGACTTATAGAAATCATAGAGACCACTTGTTTATATTTTTTTTATTATAAGATGGGTTAAATCTTGACCTTAATCTTGACCAAGGTCATAGATGAGGTCGACGATGGAGCGAGTTAACCCAGAAAATGGCTATTAAGACACTGGTACGCACCAACGGAACACAGCAAGCTGTTTGGTGTCGGACTTCGGTAGGAGAGTGGTCGTGCACCAGACGGCCCTTTACAGAGCCTACCACACCGCATGAGACCATAGGACGCCTTAAATATCCTGCACACTTGACTTCTTCCGACTACTTTATCATCATCAAGACTACATCTTTTAATGGCACGGCATGACGACGCGGATGATGAGGTACAGGGCCCATATTTTTGAAACGATAGAATTCCAATTCGCATACGAATTGACAAGATTCGCATGAGAATCTCATACTTTGTCAATTCGTATGCGAATTGGAATTCTATCGTTTCAAAAATCAGGCCCCAGGTGTAAATTTTCGAGTTTATAGTAAAATACCCCTTTAGCCAGTAATATATTTTACTAAGGGTAATACTTTTTTCGTGACGACCGTGTTGCTATTAAAAAAAATGATGTTTGTCAGTTTCTCAGTCCCGGGGCCGGGGCCCTACCACACCACCTAACTGAAGTCTCTTTGAGTATGTAGTAGCGAAGTCTATTCTATACTGTGAACGTAGAATGTTGACGATTGCTTCTTTAGAAGGAGACTTTAATCAATATCACGAACTACAGCAATGCATCTTAAAGCAGCTGCTTCGCAAGAGCGAGACTAGCGATACTTCCATCTCTTAATCGATCTTACTAAATCGCAAAGCCGCGCGGCTTCTATGCTATGGTGGACGAAGTGTAGACGGAATTGGATCGGGACAGAGGGACAGAGCAACCGATCAACAACTGTCTTGAGGTCTTTGGCGGGAACTCGGCGTGGGCGGTTGCTTTGTCAATTGAATTTTCGTTTTCGGCGTGAAAAAGTTGTTTAATGTGTAATAGTGATAGTGTATTATGCAGTAAATTGACTAAAATTCGTGTAGTGATGAAAAATTCAAGTGATAACAGTGTTTCTGCTCCGTTTGGTACCGACAAAGATCCTCGCGGTTGTGCTTCTCGCCGCCAGTTTTCGTAAAACAGACGCTATCCGGTTTTACGCAGAACATGAGGAGCTTAGGGCTTAGGTTAAGTTGAAGAAAGAGGATTTTTCACTGAAGACATGGCTGTATGGACATAGTTTCCTTTGCCTTTCCCGAAAGGGATAAATTTAACAAAAAAAAAAACAAAAACTGTCAACTGCGTCAACGTCACGTCACACGTCACTTCATGACTTCATGATTGTAAGGGCAAGGTGCAATGCAATGCAAGCGAAGCAATGTCACGTTCGACTTCGACGTGAAGTTTACTGAAAGTGAGTTGTCGTAAAAATCACTTAAATTCTATTGAAAAATACTGTACATTAAGATATTTTATAACAAAAAGGGAAACATACGTCGAGTGAAAATTACAGAAATAGGTACTGGCATTACAACAAAATCTTGCTTGTAATCATGTCTCCTAAAGTTCAGAAAAAGTCCAAAAGTTCAGAACCTTCGGCTATTGGAAAGATGTACTTGATAGCATATAATGGTATACAGGCTTTAGGGTAAGTATTCACTATTTTAATATATTTTTAGAAGCAAGCCTATTTCATGAAACATCCAGCTAAAATGTTATGAAAAACTTTTCCTAGTTTCCTCTTTAGTATTGATTGAAATATCGGTTAAGTAGAACATAGTCAGAGGTAGAAAACTTATTGTAAATAATCAGTTTTATCGTTTACATAAAAATCAAATAGTAAGGAATTGGTAAGTGTAAATTAAATTTTTACTGCTGGGTGTGATGTGAGCACATAAGTGGGCTAACACTGTCTGGACTTAAAGATATCTTAGTTTACATTTTTCAGTTTAGTAAATCTATCTACCTTAATACTTAACACACACACAATATACCAATTTTCCTTTTCTTTTTCTCTTGAAACTACGATCAGTCCACTAGACTATAAGCAGTTTTGTTAGGTGATCATTAAAAGTTATCTAATTAAACATGATTTGTTGTCATTAATTATGTCATTTATGACCTATATTGTATCATAAATTAGCATGTAATTTACTATCCTGTACCCGACCTGTTAGGACAGATAGTAACCTGATATTCGCTGTCTCTAGGTATTTGTAATGCTCTGTGCATCTCAAGTAATTTTTTATAGTTTCTCAAAACAACTAAAACATCAGTTTTTCTTTTTTTTTGAACATGTCTTATTTATGAATGAATACTTTAAAAAAGCTATCTTCAAATATTTTAGATGGAGCTATCTATTGTGGCAGACACTCAACCACTTTCTGAATAGAGGGACATTGGACACATATTGGGATGAGATAAAATGGACCGTTGTTATATTCCAAAATGCAGCTGTTTTGGAGGTAAGTAATACACAATTTTTATACTAAACCAAAGGTTCAAAGTCATCTTAGCAAAAAACTAAGCCCAGACTCTCTCAAACGTATATGTTTCTAATTAATAAACAAGCTGAGAATTAAAAGATTTCCCACGACACAAGGGAAAACCTTAATGTGGGCCTTTGAGTGTATGGTGTTTTTTTTAAGAAAAAAAAAAAAGAACAAGCCCCTTTTACTGATTCATGATAAATATCTATTTATTTGTTTCATATATGTGATGTAGATATCCTATTGTCATTGCTTATTTGGTTAAATTTAAATAAGACATTGTATTCAAATTTCAGTATACCTACCTTGCCGACTTGTAAATGCAATATGAGTATCACTCTTTATTTCAAATGTCCACTTCCAAAAAATTACACATTTTTGCTAAACGTGGTTTGCATACATAAAGATAAATAATTAAAGCATACCAGCTAACTACATTGGGGTTCGCAGGACATTGTAAATGGTTCTAGAATGCAATAAAACAGATAATTATCCATCGCTCCATTGTCAACCTCATCTATGACCTTGGTCAAGATTGAGGTCAAGAGTTAACCCATCTTATAATAAAAAAAAATTTTGGCATACTAAAACAGAAACATGACCTAGAATGTCCCTTAGAAACAGATTTAAGGAAATATATACTTAGTCGGTCCATAAGTACTGTCACAAGCTTTAAATTTCAAATTTAGAACGGGTAAAAAAAAACTGAAACACATATTCGAAAGAATATTTGACGATATTAAAAGCACTGAATTTCTGGAATTTTCTTTATTTTCCAACATGGAGTGGACGCGAAAAGACGATAAAGTCGCAGTAATCGCGTTGCACCGCTGCAGTTACGCGCCAAAGGTGATTTTCAAACTGCTTCAAAATTTGAAAATAACGTTGAGGTTCGTTTATCATACCATAAAACGATTCAGTGAGGATTGCAGTATAGATGATAGAAAGAAAAGCGGTCGTCCTCGTACAGTTCGGACCCTAGCGGTCATCAAAGCTGTGAAGGCTCGAATTGAGAGAAATCCCGTCCGGAAGCAAAAGCTGATGGCCCTGCAGATGTGAATAAGTAAGACCACAGTCAAAAGGTTATTAAATGAAGACCTTGGACTACGCACCTATCGAAAAAGAACAGCACATCTCCTTAATGCACGTCTGAAGAAGATCAGGCTAGACAGATCGCGAATTTTGTTTAAGCGGTACGCGGGAAAAAAGTACAGAGAAATCCTCTTTTCGGATGAAAAAATTTTCAATATCGAGGAAAGCTTCAATAAGCAAAATGATAAGGTGTATGCGCACAGCAGTGAGGAAGCGAGCTGGCCTATTCCACGAGTTCAGCAAGGTCATCATCCTTCTTCAATCATGGTTTGGCTGGGAGTCTCGTATTCGGGCCTCACAGAGATGTTTTTTTGCGAAAAAAGTGTGAAAACCAGTGCTAATGTTTATTAAAACACTGTCCTGACAAACGTTGTGGAACCTCTCTCACGCACAATGTTTCAAAACTGGCATTGGGTATTCCAGCAGGACTCTGCGCCAGCACATAAAGCAAAGAGCACACAAGACTGGCTCGCGGCGCGCGGAATCGATTTCATCAGGCACGAGGAGTGGCCGTCTGCTAGTCCTGATTTAAATCCATTGGATTATAAAATATGGCAGCACTTAGAGGCGAAGGTCTGCTCTAAATCTCATCCCAATCTGGAGTCTCTGAAGGCATCCCTTCTTAAGGCAGTGGCAGAGATAGACATGGAAGTGGTGCGTGCCGCTGTTGACGACTGGCCACGCAGGTTAAAGGCGGTTATAAAAAATAAGGGCGGTCATTTTGAATAAATAAAATGTTATTTAAAACAGTATTTTCTAGGCTTTCATTTGGTGTATAAAATATACTGATAGATAAGAAGTTAAATTATTTATTACAATAAATGTATGTAACAATACTTATGACCCGACTAAGTATATTTTGACTTTTGCAACCCAATAGTATACTTACTTATTTTAATTTTTTATATGTAATGAAAAATAAACAACTGTTTGTGTAAAATTGTAATGGGCACGATGTAAATACTAAACCAAATAAGATTCCCATGTGTAATCAAAAATTATCCTTGGAAAAAATTATGAAAATAAATTAACAAAAACTTTGTAAAAAAGACTATTATAGAATTTCTGATTCTATCTTATTAGACAGGCAACAAGCTTATATAGATATTAAGTCAATTAAAATTTGAACATAAGGAAATTTTTATGATTGAGTTAAAAAGAGCAACCTTCGGAGTTTTTTCCTATTATTCTCTGGGGAAGACCTTCCCTTTCCTCATCTTTTATGTTGCGCACCACCAAGTAATCTTATGAGTAGGTATGTTAGGTCAGTTAGCAGTTATCTTAATGATAGGACTTGTTACAGTGTGATATTATTATAAAAGTAAAGACCATAGTTGATATTCGAAGAGAAAAAGTGGCTATTAGAGATATCTCACCCTTTCCCCCACAGCAATATTGCAAGAGTTTCCTATTCTCTGACAGTTCCAACTGTAACAATAAAAACATTAAAATAAGCTAACTAGTGCAGATACCTAGTTCACTAAGTACAGACTCTTATAGGTACTATATGTTTTAGTAGGACTAGGCTCTATGTTATACTGACATTAATGTAGTAAGTCTTACGAATTCGTCGTCCTTTCTTTCTTACTGTGTAGGTATTATTATCAAGGTCGCATGTGGCCACCTTGACTGATCTATGACTACCTTCGTGTCTAGAGTTTTCAACCCACAAAATGGCCTGTTACTTCGTTTAAAATCTAGTCCATGTTGCGTTAAAAATACTGATTCAATTTTCTATCATCTTTTCAGGTACTCCACGCAGCAATAGGACTAGTGCCTTCTGGAGTGATGGTGGTTCTAATGCAAGTGTATTCTCGAGTGTTCCTCGTCTGTGGCTCTCTACTGGCCACGCACGGCGCCACAGTGAGCCCTGGCCTGCCTCTCGCCATCCTTGCCTGGTCCATCACTGAAATCATTAGATACGCGTACTATGCGCTCAATATACTTAAAACTGTACCACCAGGCTTGATGTTCTTAAGGTAAATTACGATTTTTTTATTATGATTGCCAAACTTACAGCCTTACCACAAAAAGTTAACCACGCTGTTTAATGCGTGTTTAATTTTTTTTTGCCTGAAATCAAAATAACACCTAAGACTGGTTGACTGGAAGAGATCCCCTTGTGGGATAAGTTCGCCTTTGTACCTAATGTCGCTTTATGTTTGTAACCAGTCTGGTGTCTTCTTTATAATCTTGTTGTACAATAAAGGATTTACATACATACATACATACAAGGAAATACCCATGGGAAATACCCATGTTTTTGCTTATCCTAATTTAATATTGGAATAATAAATCTATGTACATAAAGCACCATTTTCGAAAATATCTGATATTTATGATATATATCCGATATATATCAAAAATTGGATATATATCGGATATTTTCTTGTATGACAACCATATTATTTAGTATACTGTTTGCATATTTAATGTGTTTTATAAACATAATAAATTATTGAAAGAAAACTTAAACATTATTGTTCTATTCATTTAAGTAATTAAAATATTAGAAAAATCTACTGACAAACATTAAATATCACAAAAAATCGACTAAAAAAACCATAGGTATTTTCTTATACTTTAAGAATTTATAAGAAGATTTTATTGAGTTAATTTTTTATGATGTATAAGATTTTTTTTAGTTGATTTTTTGTGATATTTAATATTTTTCAGTTGATTTTTCTTATTTTTTAATAATAAAAATATTTTAGTTTTCTTTAAATCATTTGTAATGTTTATAAGACACAATAAATATGCAAACAGTATAAAATAATAATATTGTTTTCATACAAGAATGGAAATTATAATAAAACAAGAAACATTACGAAATAACTCAAAAATACTGTCAATCGCCAGTGAGATGCTGCTGTTCAGTGTCGCCATTTAAGGATTAAAACTTACTATTAGGAAATATGTGTTAACCCAACGCCATCTACATTTAGGAAGTAGAAATACAACAGCAAAATCTACTTAATAATATCACATTTTTAAACCATCTTCGTAATTGATATATATCCTCGAAAAGCGCTTGATATATATCGGATATATATCATGATATATATCCACTGATATATATCCTCGAACCCTGCCATTTGCACTACGAAAGCCGACGCTATTACAAGCGAGATAAGGGCGATGTCAAGGTCAACATGTATAGCCTGATGTGCTGCTGTCTGGACATAAAGCGACTGTGTAATAGAACTGAACAGCTCACCCTCAAGAACAGCTTGGCCTGACAGTTACCACACTAAAAATCTGTGAGTCAGGGGGGCTACCACCTAAGCGAAGTTGATGCTGATTGAACGAATAGAATGATGTACATTGCTGTGCTTGGTTCATATCATTAATCAAGGTCTCCTTATAAAGAAGCAATCGACACCATTCCATTCGTTCACCCAGCGTCAACTTCGCTTAGGTGGTAGGCCCCCAGATTTTATTCAATTTAGAAACAAGCAAATTGCAGTTATAATAATGGCTGGGTTAAAAATGTGTATAGTTACAAAATACAGATTTGTTAATTATCGTTCTTTTGTCAATCAATTAATAAATGTATGTAACTCATAGTTGTTGAATTTTGCGTATACGAGCAAAACTCTTTTATACTCAACTTTCATGAGTATAAAAGATAAAGAATTATGAGCACTTTTATACTCAACTTTCTCCTTTAGACAAATTATTATTTCTAAAAATTTTAAATCACCAGCCAGACTAACAGTGAGTTTATTTTGTCACATATTTATTTGCATCTATTGACAGACCGAGAGGGCGGATCGACAGACGTACATTCAAGGCCGTCTTATACTAGGCTGGGGCCCTTGGGCACACAAGAATTTGGGGTCCTTTTGGAAAGTAAAAAAAGCGAATTATAATAAAAAATTTGTTCCAAGTATGACCATTTATTATAGGTAATCAAATACAGTATGGTATAATATGTCATTAATGATATTAGAATGCTGCTGTTTTTTTGGTTACGATTATGATAACGGTTTCTTTGATCGCTAGATGGTGTACTAGTAAATTAGGTAGGATGCGTTGGGAAATATGATTAATTAGTACAGTAGACATAAACGCAGTCATCGATATAATGGCGTACTATATGCCTTGTAAACACCTTCTGATAAGATTACTGATTTGTGAAAAAAGTTTAATGTGCCCGACAAAAATATTTTGAGAATAAATGTGTGAGAGAAATTGTCGGTCCTTCGGGGCCCCCTGAGAGCCCCCTGAGAATGGGGGCCCTGGGCACGGGCCCCGTGTGCCCTTATGGTGAAGACGGTATTGCGTGCATTGTGTCACGGCCCGCATGTTAGACAACCTGGTAACTTTTAAAAACGTAATCAAATGTCATTCAAATTAAATATGTTGTCCATTAGACAAACACATGATTTCCACATCATGATCATGATTTTCCCAGTAAACACATAATTTGAGTCTTTTAATCGTAAATGCTCGTGTAACTAAAGATTGCGTCAGTAACTACCGTCTGCTTCTGTTATCTGCGGCTCAAGCACAACTTGCTCGCGGTGAAATGCGCTGCGGAAAAATAGCGCTTGTTCACGGCGCGTGCGATACAAATCTTGCACACCATGTGTGCAAAAAGCTCGCAATGGCTTAAAAAGCGAACAAGCCTTGCGGGATGCCCTTTTACTATTAAGTAAAGTTTCACCCTCATCTGAGTGGCGTAGTCGTACTAGGACAGCTGCTTGTAGTTTAAAACATCTGAGCTTCTTTGTCATCTTTTTTTTCCGAAAAAAAAAAATTATTAAATTTTTTCTTTGCAGGTACTCGACTTTCTTAGTGCTGTACCCAATCGGCATTACCGGTGAGCTACTTTGTATGTACCACTCGCTTCCCGAGGTCGCTGAGAAGAAATTATTCACATTCCATATGCCCAATGCCTGGAACTTCGCTTTCGATTACTACTACTTCCTAATATTCTATATGCTTCTTTACATCCCCCTATTCCCTGTTCTATTTGGTCACATGCTGTCCCAAAGAAATAAGATGTTAAACAGAGACTCGAAAAAGTCTAAGTAAATACGTGTTTAGCAATTAAGTAATTTATTTAAAGCGGGTAGGTAGTTTAAGTATGAACTAAACTGTACTTATCACATTGATAAGTTTGTATCTTTCTAACTTAGATGAACTCTAGACGCTTAATAAGTAACACGATATGAAGGGATATTCAGATCTCCAATCTAAGATATCGTAAGGTCTTCCTTCGATCATTGATTATATTTCAAAGATCGAAGAAAGACCTTACGACCCTTTCCAAAAATTTGAAGTCAAATTACTTTCTATTGTCTTATATACTTAGTGTCCTTCTATATAGCGCTGTGTCCAGTTTCATATTCAGGTTAGGCTTGACTCCGAGTATTAAATGCCATGATGTCATAATGCGCAAGGAGCCAGATTTCAAGAGTGACAAAATGTATTGATGTTAAATTATTTGAAAAATCCAATTATTTAAGTCCTTCACCCGTCTAGCCGGGGACACCTGACCTGTGAATCAAGGTCAGATCACGATAATAGTAAATTTATTAGATAAACATTTAAAATAATTCAACGACAATATTCATATGTTTAAATTTGCTATAGTTACACACTAAAATTATTATTTTTTGACATAGAGTGCTACATATCGCGATATTTATTTAGCGTTTTTACGACATTACGTAATCTAGTGTTCATCTTACAGAATCTCTTTTCTTTTTGTTGTACTATTTTTTCATTTGCGTCTCCTAGTCACTTTCGCAATATTTCACACGAGAACTTATATAAATTATTTTATTATTAATTGACAATACCCAAATAAACGTCCAATATAGAGCCTGCTTTAATATCAATTTATTTCACGACAACATTTCTGTTGGAAAAATAGTTGTATTTTGAAGTACATACCTGTAAATAAGTATTATCAATTAACTTGGAGTCTTTTGGGTTATTAATTTTTTTATTATTATCTGTTATTCTTTGTCTGCCGCACAATTTTTATTATAAACAATGTTCAAAATACCGGTTATCAATGTACCTAGCCAGCCCGTGATGATAAAAATGTTCGTTAGCAAAGTATTTTTCTTTTTAGAGCTTTTTATTATCGTGACACGTAACAAAGTACAGGAACAAACAAAATGAGGGTTTAATTCGCTTTGTGTACGTTCTACATCCTTACTAATATTATAAATGCGAAAGTAACTCTGTCTGTCTGTCTGTCCGTCTTTCACGCCTAAACTACTGAACCGATTTTGATGAAATTTGGTACAGAGGTAGATTAGAGCCTGGGAAAGGACATAAGTAGGCTACATTTTATCCCACACTTGGGCACGATATAACCTGTAGTCCACGCGGGCGGAAAGCTAGTAACTTTATAAGAACAAATACTTTCTAACGACTAACATTAACTGCCGTACTCAGAGACGTCAATTAAAGTTTTTTTAAAAATCTTGTTTAACAAAAGAAAGCGAGGTTTTAGATCACATACGTGTCTACGCCAGCCTCATTGGAAGCCTCTTAAAATTAAGTTAAGAAGTAATTAAATGTGATGCTATCCTGGCCTTGTTAAGTAATAATTAAATGTCATGCTATCCTTGTTTATATCAACAAGAGTGAAAGAGACAACATCAGAGTTTAACAGTACTTAACTTTAATTGACGTCTCTGAGTACTGAAGTAAGTATTTCTTATCCATCCATAGATAAATTATAGCTAAGTATACTTACAGAAAGGTACAGTTGGGTATTTCATTCAACTTATAGCATTCCCATGAATGTAGGTAGGTAGTTGTTTAGTAAGTAAGCAATTTTTATACTTAATTAAGTACTGGTGTGGCTTTTATTACTGTTTTTATTTGATTCGGGTTATGGGCAATGACAAACAAGGAATTAAGTAAATTATTTTTATATAGCGAAGTTGGTTTTTATTTTTGAAGGTGGGATTCCTAAACAGACGTGCGTTGTGTAGAGGCGTAGTGCGTATTCACAGCAACACGCAGCGCGCGCGGGCGTTATACTGTTTAAGGCGACTACAGCACCCGATAAAGACAGCACACATAGAAATAGTGCCATCTCCGTCTCTTAACAGGCCTGAGCCGGCAGTGCGAACAGTGTCGATACCTTAAGTTTACGGACTATGAAAGCGTGGGTAAAAACATGTTCGAAAGATAGAAAAATGAGATTTATGGAAAGGTAACAGCTTAAATCGAAAAATGCGTTAAATACTTATCGAGAGTGTTCAATCACGAACATTTTGATAGCAAATTCAAGTTCCTGTGTGCATTTTACTATCGTTTTTACAGCTTAAAAGATACACAATATTGGTATTTAGAGGTGACTTTGTGAGCTTTTTCTATCGAACCAAAAGTGCTGAATCATGTTTTCAGCAAACTACTTATCTAGTTTATGTCCTGAATATTACCGTAGTATTTTTTTCTTTGATTTAATGCTGTGCGTTATGCTTATCTACGCATCATAAAATCGTAATTTAGGTGCTGTAGTCGCCTTAATGCTTGTGATTCAATAGGATACAAAGACCATAGGTGGCTCTACCTATAACCTACCTAAAACATGCATGCACTCCTAGCTATTGATTAGTTAGAGCTAGTACTTTAAGAGTTTGAACAAGGTTTGAACAGTATATAATTATGTGAGTGAGCATTATGCTATATAGAGTTTACGGGACAGCTTAGCAAAAACTGAAACCCTGGTTTCAAACCACAAAGAGTATTATTGTAATGTATTCTGAATTAATTTCCAGTGGAATTCTCCTAGTTTATTTTTTTTCAGATTTTTTTTTCGAAGTACTTTAAAATACATTTGTTCGAATACACTCCATTTATCAATAAACAAAAAAAATAATAGCGTAAAACAAGAAAACTGGCAATGTGCATAGCATTCTGATAACGGCGCGGCGCGGGGCGTGGTTTCGGAGTCCATCACCACAGCTGGGCCACAATCGTAATGTTTGACTATGCCAAGTGTGTGGCCTAGCTGTAGTGACGTCACTGCAGCTGGGCCACAAACAACCCCCGATAACTTTTAAACGCGGGCCCGAGAAATTCTGTTTTCTTTTCGAATCGTATTCGACAAATTTTGAGAAATTCTTGGCATAGTCAAACATTAAAGTTTTGATTGTGGCCCGCTGTGGTGATGGACTCAACTTGGTGGTACATTGCATAGAGTCAAAGTTGTTTATTCCAGAGTAGCATTATGTAAGTGAGATGGTTATGTTTATGAGCGTTATGATAATTATGACGTAAATTTTAATTACTTATTATAGGTAAGGATAAAACAACACGCATGTTCCATACGATACAGACTTGTTTATAGAATATGAATAAAATACGTAAATAAACCGATTAGATAGATAAGTAAGTACAAGACAATAGGTATCTGATCTACTCGTGTCGTATGTTTGTGAAATCACTACCAGGTGGTTACATTATGCACGGAACCTTGTCACAGTATTGTGATTAGGCATCTTGATTATGATTGCTTATCGTCTATAAAGAAAATCTTTCCATTTGGAAGGCAAGCTAATGATATGTTGGTATTAGTTACGCTATTTTGCTCGTAAAAGGTTATTATGTATAGGTACTTCCCCACCTCCTCAGAAAGAATCGCTGCATGTATCCAGCCATCGCATTCTTAATCGTTTGATACGATTTCGGTATTCCACAAGACTATTCCTTTTTGGCACACATAAGTAAATACTACCACCGGACGTCTGTCGTATCGGTCGGCACCTCAGGGACCAGAATATGGGGCCAAGGAAAACTATCAAAATATGCGAGAGAAAAAAGATACTGTTCATTGTTACACATAATTCTCCTATAGTGGACTAGCTGATGCCCGCGACTTCGTTTGCGTGTTAACTTTTTCTTTGGAACAGATTACACTTTATTGACGGTCCATTAATGGACCTTCATTTAGTTTATTAAATATTGATTTAGTTTAAAATTTAGATTTTTACATACAAAAGTTTTTTCCCGCTAACTCCCGTTCCCGTGGGAATTTTACAATATCCTGTTGCAACTAAGCTTTAAGTTTACCAAGGTACCTGCATGCCAAATTTCAAGCGTCTAACTTAAGCGGTTTAGATTTTTCATACAAAAGGATTTTCCCGCTAATTCCCGTTCCTGTGGGAATTTCGGGAATTCCTTTCTTAGTGCACCTCTACGGTACCTAAGCTACGTCTCTTCCAAAGGCACTTGATGCCTACGTTTAGCCGTTTAGGCTGTGCGTTGATATGTCAGTCAGTCAGTCAGTCACTCAGTCAGTTTCTCCTTTTATATATTTAGATACTTGACCACAAATGGAACTTTTTTCTAGCTAGTACTTAAATACAGCCTGAATAGCCCGATAATGGATGCGGGTATCGTACCACAGGACATTGTTGTGGAGATCTTTGAGGCTGAGTATGTTCGGCCTTAGCCCTAGAACACTTTTCGGTTGATATAATGGTATTGCATTAGTTTCTACCTGTTACACTAATGCCAGATCCGACTGAGAATCTAACCAGGGATTAAGATGTAAGTGTTTATCTTTCAAATGTTTACTCCTTTAAATACGTACAGGTAATACCTAAACCTCATTAATTATGATTTCCCTATCCAAACTACATACTTAATCTGCAATCAGCATTGATTTGTAATTACCTACTGCTTGTGATAATCATTTTGGTATCAGTTTTATCTATGGCTGAAGAGTCGTATATAAAAACAATTTTCGGGGAGTATGTGATGTTCTTTTTGTGTTTCTGAGTAACAATGATGTACAAAACGTCAGTGGCTGTGGTGTTGGCGGTATTGGTGCTCGGGGCAGAGGCCAACGTTGTTAACAAGCCGGCGCCGATCGTGCTCGGCTCAAAAGCGCAGCCTTTAGTGTGAGTTCCTTAAAATAATCATAGAGAGATAATTGTGTTTTATTACTTTGCAAAATCTGGCATAAGGTGAACTTTCTTTGCCTGGATTTGTCGCCTAGCATGTGGGGACCAACTTTGACGTTAAATGTTTTCTTTCTATTAGTACCAATAGAGCTTCGTAACATTACAGAGAGAAAATCGATGGACTGGGGCTAACTGCTGACGTGAACGAGTATGTGGACAATACGATCCACATGATCGTACCCTTCGTTCAGGAACATGGTCTGGACCCAATGGAGTTGCCAGAGGTCGTTGAGGGGTTTGAAGTCGTTAGTATTCTTTCTTTTTCTTTTATTATGGTACAGAGAGTCAGTGGCTAACTTTATGCTACTAACTCTGTCTAGTGTCAGTTTCCTAAAAGACTCAGAGATGATCCAGACTTGACTTAATTAGTAGAATAGAATAGAAAATATTTATTCTACAATATGTGGGTAATCCTTATGAAACTAAATTACAAATTGCCGAAACGGATGCAGCTCAGCATAATGCCATAGCCTGAGCCATGACGCATAGTCAGTGAGGTTTAACGTTCCTTCTGAACGATGAAGCATTGGTCATCCATCTAGCCCAATCATTTTCAACATTAACCAGACTGATCGTTTCCGAAAAGTTATGTAAGTTTTACTAAACAAATTAAAATTGAGACTAGATTTGCATCTAACACTCCAACCTCTTGAACAATGACACTTCTGAATGTGATGAAGATGAAAATGATTCGACTGTACTGAAGTTTCAATCTGTTGTAGAGGCCATTGTTGGTCACGTACAGCGCTTGGCTGAAGATCCACCAAGGTGCCATGACCGGGCTCTCCAACGCCAAGCGCTCCGGTGACCAGATGGTCCACTACTTCGCTAAGATGCTCCGAGTGCGCGTTGAGCTGCAGTTCACCGATTTGAGGGTAGGTACATAAATTAATTTAATGCTTTGAGGTACAGAGGCCAACGAATCTGGTTACCCAATTTTTGAGCAAACCTATTCTTATAGTAACTATACAGACTGCACGCGTGTAGTAACCAGATGTGCGGTCCTCTGTACAACACTTCTTAATGCCTATTTTTGTAAAGATAAAAGCTGGGATCTCCTCTGGAGGTGAAGTCGAATATGATTGATCTCTCTAATTCGCATCTACATTGCTTCTGTAAATACCTAGTCGTGAAGATGTAAGCTAAACGCAGCATTATTAGGTAGTGGGGCCTTATTGAAATATTTTTTCGTTTAACTTTGACAGTTAAGTAATTATTTTACCTTTTTAGTTTGACTACCGTTACTTGGTGCAAGTAATGAACATTGGACCCACTGGCGGCATCGTGGCCACGCTCGACAACTTCGTGGTGGTCGTCGACGTCCTTATCGACTTTAACAACGACGAGGTTCATATGCAACAGTTCTCCATTAAAGATATTGGGTACGTAAGAAGATTTAAAAATAAAGAATTTTATAAATTATTACAGTGAATAGTGATATTGCGTTGATATGTAGGTGTATAGTATTTAACTTACATTCGCCACCCAAATTTTACTTAGATCCTTTCTTTCTGTCGTGTAGGTGTATAGTCAAGTATCTAGCGAACTTGGCTAACCCTGGTGTCAGAGTTTTCAAACCGCCAAATGGCCTCTGACTTGGTTTAACGACCGTACTACACACACGACGGACGGATGACTACAGTCGGGACCGACGGCTTAACGTGCTGTCGCTGGTTTGAACCGCTCAGTGAGGTTAAGCAACGTACACAAGGGCAGTGAACCTGATCGATGTACAAAGTTGCAAATTACCACGAGCTTTTACGTGTTTCGGAGGGCACGCTAAGCCGTCGGTCCCGGCTGTTGTCGATTAACTAGAGTCGTTAATATGAGAAGCAACCTATGACGATTTGAAAACTCTTAACACCAAGGTTATACAAGTTCATAGCTTAGTTAGGTATACTTGATATATCTATTCGTAAATAATACACGAAAAGGAAGGGCTTTAAGTTAAGCATACAGATAACGTCCGTATGCAACATTGTTATTTGTTACAGTCGTCTCCGTGTCCGCTTCACCGGCAACGTCTTGACTGACTGGCTCATCAACCCTGTGCTGAACGTGTTCATCAGAATCTTCGACACCATCATCATCAGGGTCGTCGAAGTCAACATCCGCAACGCCGTGCAAACCGCCATCACCTCTGTCAACGCTAATTTGCGAGATATCATCAGCGCCATCGAAGCGATATAAATAATGAAAATGTGAATTTGCCTTCATCTTAAAATATCTACTTACTGTATGTAAATAAATTAATCTACAGTTGTAAATATAAAAGGATTGCTTTTAATTTTGTAGCACTTTTTTTGATTTAGACGTCGTTTCCTATCCTACTAAAACCGTGTAATAACCTACGTATTACGACATCATTTTGAAACGCATGGCACACCATAGGAAAAGTTAAGGAGAGCCAAGGGCGTCGCCAGCCCTTGGCCCAGGTAGGGGCAAGTTAATTTTATGAAGGATGAAAAAAATATGACTTGTAGGTACAGTCAAGAGCATGAAGTTTTACACTTGTAGCGCGAGTCTACTTCTATGGCGAATTGGCGTTTGTGATAAGAACTGTTCCAACTTTGGTTGTTTGGTTGTTGGCTACATTTTTTCACCTCTAGGGGTGGGGGGGGGGGGGGCAGCTGCCCCTTCCTGCCCCCCCTTGGCGACGCCCTTGTGGAGAGCTAGAAGGAATTAACAGATAAAATCTGTTACAACTTCCGGTGTCATAAAGGTAACGCTCATAAAACTCGTGGCAGCATCGAACCCCTCAAGTTTTTAGAGAGAAAACATAAGCCTTCCAGTAAGAATCATATTGTATCGTAAGTATTGTATGTTTCTTCATCTACATGGAACAACGGCATAGAGCCTCAGTTTATTATAACTTAACATTTTATTTAAAGCGTAAAGAAAAAATTGAGCGACCGAGCTAGGCGTCTATTCCACTAAACTAAACCAATGGCGGTTGAATGGCAATGGTGACCAATTTATCCGTTCATGATAGCAAAATTAAGAACTATCGAAACCTCATACACTTGATGACAACTGTCCGCCTCCACCAGCAGAGCCACCGTCAACTGTACGTACAAAGAACGAATGTTTCTTGGTACAGTCACGAGCAGGTCACGCTTTACACTACCAGTTTAAGTTGAGCTCTGATTTATACTGCGCGCCATACAATGCAGAGCCGGTCCAAAGTCCAAAGTGTCAAGCTTGATGTGCTCTTGAGTGTACATTAGGTAACCGAGTCTACGAAGATTATTTTTTCCTTGTACAGACGTCAGGCTACCCATTTGCACTACGAAAGTCAGCGTTATTACGAGCGCGAGATAAGGGCGATGTCAGGCCAACATGTATAACCTGATGTAGCAGCACATGTTGGTAATGTAACTCAGTAACGTACGAGTAACAAGCGGATAAGTTTAGTTAGCAACTTAACATTCAGTTGGCAGAGGCGCCCCCAGTCAAGGCAGCTATCATCAAATGGATGAGGTTTATATAATTCTAAATTTCGCCACCGGTTAAAATCATAAAATACCATTGTCAATCAACCGCCATTGATTAATGGAAACTTGGGTGGTTCTCTGGGTACTCTCACGAATTCCTGTGGTGCCATCTCTGATCGTCTTCTTGGAACTAACTTTTTTTTCTTCGGGTTTTTCATTTTGGATATTCTGCAAATCGTGTAGCTTCGTTTTCTTTTTATGAAGTTGCGTTTATGTACGTAGGTATATAATTTTACAAATCATAAGAACATTGTCTAAAATAAATTATTATTTTGAATAACGGGTGCGTCCAAAAACCAAAACGGCATATTGATATTGCACACCCACGTTTTTTTATGACTCTCTTCATTTCATTCATTCATTACTCGTATCCAGGCCATAAACATTCACATTCATTTCATTCATTCATCTGTCAGTCACTGTCACCAAAATTCGCTAAAAAATATTGCACATGGTTATTAATGGAATGGTTAATACAATAGCTAAATGAGCTAAAAAAATTCATTATTTCTTGTAGAAATTATAGCGTTTTTGAGATGGGGAAAGTAAAAAAGTTAAAACCCTCTCAAGTGGGCAAAAATATAGCTTTGGCTGATCAGATAGAAGCTGTGAATTCTGTTAAAAACAAGAATAGAATCAAGGAGAGGAGCAGGCATGACGACGATGAAGAGGTGTGTTCGAAATCCTTTATCTTGTACTTGTTGATAAAATAAGTACCTACCAGTTTTGTATCCTGCTTGTTTTGTATCCTTTTATTAATGTTGGATAACTTACCTCATATAAATTCTATGCTTTACCCTTTAAGCATCATATAGTTCGTAGTAATTTCTTCTGTAAAGTTTATATAAGTTCATCTTTATAAATCGATTAGTAGGTAGCATAAGAAAATAAAAACCGAAATTCAACAAATCAGCTGAAGTTACTTGTTATCTTCTAGTTTGTGAATGCAGACTTATCGAAGAAAATTCTAAAAGCTGCACGAAGACAACAAGCCGAGCTCGGAGACGTGGCTGGGCCATCACCTGCAAAACAGGTTCTCCTTTCTACACCAAGTAAACGTAAGTACTTAAACTGATGAGACACATAGGATATAGACCGTTTATTTTTATTAAATTTTTTTGTTATGTCAAATACCACCGTCTTGGATTATTGTAGCCTTGTTTAATCCTAGTTGCTTCTGGTTTTGACTTTTTCAAAATTCTATTGTAAGGTTTGGACTTGGCTAAAATGATGTTGATGGCTACGAAAGTTTAAAACTAAAAATATGATCAATCATGTAGTTTTAAAATTATTTGAATAATCTATTATTTACCACATGTGTCTTAAAACTTATTTTTAGATGCAGATGACTCTGCTTCAGACTGTGAGGATAAAGATGATTTGGAACCGGATACCTTTTATGATAACATTGAAATCAATGAAGAAGATGAAGAAGCCCTTAGAATGTTTATGTCAACAAAACCTGAAAAGACTCGGACACTGGCTGATATCATTAAAGACAAAATAACAGAAAAGCACACCGAATTACAGACAGAATTCTCTGATGTGGAGACTTTGAAGTTGCAGAATATTGACCCCAGGTGTGCCAAATGTATCTTTTAAAGTGGGAAATTGCTGATAAAACCAACACATGAAAATACTAAAACAAAATAACATAACATGAACATTGAAAATCCTCTGTATTATATACAATTTAATTTTTTCAGAATAAAAGCTATGTATGAAGGAGTTAGGGATGTGTTACAAAAGTACAGATCAGGTAAACTACCAAAAGCTTTTAAAATGATTCCACATCTACAAAACTGGGAGCAAATTCTTTATCTAACTGAACCAGCCACTTGGTCCGCTGCTGCCATGTATCAGGTAATTAACAACTTTCTTGTCTGATTAGTGTACTTATACAAAAACTTGTCTGTTGATTTGTCTTATAACTTCATCTTAAATTTGTTATTGTTTCCCAGGCCACAAGAATATTTGCTTCAAATTTGAAAGAAAAAATGGCACAAAGGTTCTACAATCTAGTTCTCCTGCCTCGTGTCAGAGATGACTTAGCAGAGTATAAACGGTTGAATTTTCACCTTTATCAAGCTCTCAGAAAAGCCCTTTTTAAACCTGGAGCCTTTATGAAGGGCATCCTCTTACCACTCCTAGAAGTAAGTAAAAAATTTGGAATTTAGCTGCAGTTTCTAATAGGAGTTGTGTGATTCTTCCTTGTTTTGTCTGCATAGCTGAAGGACTTGAATTCAAGGTTGTTAACTAAAATTTTGATTTGCCTCATCTTTTCAGGCCGGAGATTGTACATTAAGAGAAGCTATAATTGTGGGTTCAGTCCTAGCACGTAATTCTGTGCCTGTATTACATTCGAGCGCTGCTCTCCTCAAAATTGCCGAAATGGATTACACTGGAGCCAATTCAATATTTTTGCGCATTCTATTGGATAAAAAATATGCCCTTCCATACAGAGTTGTTGATGCTGTTGTTTTCCACTTTTTGCGGTAAGATTTCAATTAAGAAAATTTTTTTTAGAATTTCATTCCTGGTAAAAATCGGTTTCTAATTGTCTTCGCATAGGTTCCAGATGGAGCATCGTGAATTACCAGTGCTGTGGCATCAGGCTCTATTGACATTCGTACAACGATACAAAGCTGATATTTCTACAGAACAAAGGGATGCTTTATTGGAACTGTTAAGAAAACAGTCCCATCATACAATTACACCTGAGGTTTGTTTTAACAAAGTTTTATTAGCTTTTACCATTTTCTAATTTCAGTCAACCTGTCTTATTAATTTATTTAAAAGAGAACTTAAAAAACCAGTACAATGTTCAAAAGTTCAAGTGTCCATCCACTAAGAACATTGAACATTATGGGGACATTAAAAGATAACATCCTTTTTGCTTAAACTATATGGTAAAATTGGCATAGCATGGCATGGGTTAACAAGCACTGACCCACAAAAATACCAGTTTTCCATCAACATACTACTATACATTTTTTTTTCTCAGATTCGAAGAGAACTGCAAGCAGCGAAGTGTAGAGACGATGAAGTGAATGAATCAAATTCAACATTAATGGCTGTTGAATAGAAGAGTTAGTAAATAAAAAATATTTAAAAGTATTTTTGAATTTTATTAATATTTACCACCAAGGTAGTAGGTAGATATTTTGTATTTAGTTAGTAGATACTTAGCCTAGCATGCAATAAAGTATTTGTCTATCTATCTAATCTTAGCTATTGCAGAAGTAAAATCAAACATAATATCAAATTTTTATTGGTCTGTCTATTTGACTTGTTACAAAATGTACAGCTGGTAATACAGACTTCCCACAATCACATTTTCTTCCTGATGTAAAATCAAAAGTTCCTACTTTATTACCACACTTTTCACAAAGAAGTTTTCCTTTTGTCCATTGCTCTTCTTCAACTTTTAACTTTATCCATTCTGGCAAACTGTCTTCTACCAAATAAACAAACTTTTTGATGTCATAGCTATCGCAAGTATGCGAATTTTCAACCTCATTGTTGTGTACTTTGCTCATATCTTCAAGTAAAACATGCCTGCATTTATGGCATTTAATGTTTCCGTCAGGCAAATGCTGCATTTTAAAATTGTTGCGGTAAATTATATCCCATATTTAATTTCTTGTCAGTTGATGATAATTTTATCTCTTAGTAAGTGACACAGAATATTTCTTTTATTCACAGCTGTTTTCTAACCTTCAAAAAAGCTTCCTTCACTTTATAATGGGTTTTGGCATTTTTGGCAAGTTTTTCTAACCTCAGTAACCAACTGTCAATGTCAAACTTGTCCAAACACGCCACGGGCTGTGGTCGTTCATTCAAGAATGAATGAACCGCTTCCCACACAAATGTGGATTGTGGACTTATTGTGGAGTGTTGATGAAAATTGGAATGAACCCCTGAAAATCGGCCACCAAAGGGGCCGGAAGTAAAAGTGATAGCGACGACGTTCGTCAAATCCTTGTTTCGTCAAGTCCTAGTTTTGTCATATCCTAGTTTCGTAAAATCCTTATTTCGCTAAATCCTTGTTTCGTCAAACCCAAGTTTGGTCAAATTCTTAATATGTAATTCTCAAATACCTTTACATTAACGTACCTACATATTTTTTAAATAGGAATTTATGATCGTGGCCATAATTATTTCCAAACTTTTGCTAAATAAATTATATTTTTTCTAAATATTTTTTAATGGTATATAATTTTGAACGACACAAAAAATATAGAAAGAAAGATTTAAAAAAAATCTGTTACCGATAAAAATAAACTCTCAACTATTATATTGACTCGGTGACAAAATTGCGGCTTCATAAAAAATGAGAAGTCAAACGAGGTAGTCAAATCATGAACGAGCTGCTAAAAATAATGACTTGACTGCTAAAAATAATAACTTTGCTGCTAAAAATAATGAATTTGCGACCAATATTAAAACCTGGGTAGCAAAAAATAGTAGATTGTTAACCAGGGCTGTATGACATCAATTGCATACGAGGTTTTTGGCGCCCGAGCGCAGCGAGGGCGCTAATTAGCCCGAGTATGCAATTGATGCTTACACCCGAGATAAACACTCTGCTTTACATATCGATTGTGAGGCAAGTAAAAAAACAAGAAAGCAGGTTTCTATGAACATTTATTAAAGAGAAACATGTGTATTTAATTAAAATTTCTCGCCTAGCTAGTCGACTGCGAAACAAATAGTTCGATATTAAAAATAAAATCTTCATCAATTCTTATATAAATTGTCTTGATTCCGATTCGAGTATATAATCGATACCGAGAAAAAAAAGTAACTTTTTAAAAATATTCTTCTTGCAGTATTGAGTATGACAGTTCTTTTTTCAAATTCCAAAACCTATGCTGTAATGTTAACATTACATGGTAGGTTTTGAAACCTATGCTGTAATGATATCCATACACCCCGGCATTCAGGGAAGTAAGTGACAACTTACAGAGCAAGAGATATGTAAAATATTTTAGGTTGATAAAGTAGGTAATTAAAACTAATTAAAAAAAGTAAATCCAAAGAAAATGACACAATTAGGAACACAAAAAAGAGTTCGAAGAGAAGTTCTCGAGTTATAGCGAGACTAACAAACGATTATTAACTTGATTGTAACAAATAAGAACAACAAATAAAGTAACTAATTCATAGCTCCACTCGCTTTTCGTTTATTGCCGGCGGTGGAACAGGTGCCTTAACTACTGACTTATTTATTGAAATGGAGGGGGCTAAAATACTAATTATGACGTAGGTACAGGGACAACAGCACATCATGCTATCCAAATCTGTGAAATTTCTTCAATCGATTTTCAATTTTATATCTAATCCACAATCCATTGGGGGACAGTTTGCGGTAACCTAATGTGCCGTTGACTGTACATAAGTAGGATTCGTGTTACATGTTATAAATGGAGGCACGTTTTTCAATTCAAAAAAATTACTGCAATTGTTTTTTTTAGATTTTGTTATTGACTGTCCAAAGACAGCCTGGGCGAATATAGAATTTGACGAAAAAAGGCTTTGACGAAACAAGGCTTTGACGAAACACGGATTTGACGAAATAAGGATTTAGCGAAACTAGGATTTGACGAAAAAAGGATTTGACGAACGTCGTCGCTATCGTCACTTTCGGTGTCACCTGCTTTGGATTTAGGGTGTTCGGGTGGGGTTATCTTAATGCTCCAAAACCGTCGTCATCGCCTGCTAAAAATGCACCCTGCTGCTCAACGGAAGAAACCCGTAACCCGTAAAGGGTTTCTTTACTTGATATTGGAGACTTTGCCATTCTATTGGGTGACTTTACTTAAATAAGTTAGGTAGCGAAAATGAAGTATGTGAATCAGCCCACGAGACTGAACTACTTTCCCTAAGAAACCTGGATCGAAATATGAAAAATAAAATCCGATCAGCTGATTTGCCTTAGGTATGGGAAGTTGATATTGAGAATTTATTATATGTTTCTTGAGAAAAGTTTTTCAATTTCATGGGGTGACCATGACCATTTAGGGGGCTAAAGTTTCGCTAACTAATTTAAAATCAGCACATATAGGTACTTATTTTAATTTTGATTAAGTAAAATACCTACTCAGATATTGTCAAAATCACGATTGTGGACGTCATTTTTCAATTAATTGAATGTATTACTCTTGATTTAATTACAATTGTAACCCACTTGATTGTTAGGTACAGACAGCAGCAAGTCAGGTTACCCATTTGCACTACGAAAGCCATTACGAGCCATTGCTATTACGAGCGAGACAAGGGCGACGTCGAGGTCAACATGTATAGCCTGTGTGTGCTGCCGTGTGTTTCAAAAAAACATAAACAAAAAATCCACGCAACTCTATCTTGGGATCAAACGAAAGCCAAATTTTGATAATAAGTTAATAATCATTTCGTAATCTAAGTTTTTTACTCTCCGAGTTTTCATGGGATTTTTACTTACCTAAAGATAGTTAATTCTAGTGACTTAGCACGGAGATAAAAAGCCCTAGACTTTTATCGCAAATACGTCATAGATTAGGTCTACTTTATTTGCCTTTAACATTTAAGCCTTAAATTAAATTTTAAGGTATTAACTTTCGACAAAATGCCGAGCTGCTAAATCCTTATGTAGAGACTTTCTTACTTATATTGGATCTCAGAATACATTAGGGTTCTACGCCAGCGGAAATCAACACTAAAAAATGCTAAAATCACAAAGCTGGATGTAGTTCTGAATTTTTAGTATGTTGTTTGGACCAGTCAGGGTAGTGTGAATCCTAATTTGCAACCTCGAAAAAGTTGTGCTCGCGGCGCACCACGTGATAAACTGCCTTTTGGGACTTTGTTCACTTTATCCTTTTTTTAAGATGGGTTAAATCTTGACCTCAATGTTGACCACAAGGTCAAAGATGAGGTCAACGATGGAGCGAGTTAACCCAGAAATGCCTATAAAGGCACTGGTACTCCCACGCACCGACGGAACACAGGAAGCTGTTTGGCGTCGAACTTCGGTAGGAGGGTGGTCGCGAACCAGACGGCCCTTTATAGAGCCTACCACACCGCATGAGACCATAGGACGACACCTCAAATTCAGAAAAAAATGAAGTGTCTTTGCCTGGGATATCATTGCCTAGGAGGCAGGTCTCATTTGTGTTTCCTTAGTCGCCTCTTACGACACCCACGGAAAGAGATGGGGTGATGTTATTCTCAACCGATCACTACACGGTTAAAGGTCAGAAACTACACATAACATTCCTTAGGTACTTGTATAAATTTCATTTTTGCGACAGTTTCAGCCAAATCTCAGCTCTTTAAACCCCATAGGGGCCAAGATATGGCCATTCAAAGATGTCCGTTTTTCACAAGCGCAAAGAACTCCTTTAGTCACCCATTTCATTCTTGACCCCTTAGGGGATAATTTTCGAAAAATCGCGAAACACGTCTCTGTTTATTTGATTTGCGGTATATCTTGACGAAGTTTCGAGTCAAAAAGTCCAAAAAAAATTTTTTTTCCATACTAACTTTGAACCTCCATTTCCCCCCTTAGGGGTGAATTTCGAAAAATCCGTTCTTAGTGCTTGCCTACGTCATACAAGACACCTTTTTGCCAAATTTCAGCTTTCTAGGTCAAAGGGTTTGGGCTGGGCGTTGATGAGTCAGTGAATCAGGACCTCCAATTTTATATATATAAATAGAAGATAAACGCGGACGAAGTCAGGCTAAACTGTCATAAAAATATCGGTCCCGTCGAGAGCCTCTTTTGTGTGTCGGCTGGGCACTCAAGGAAGGTGGCAGTACAGTGATAGTCGTAAAAAATGTGGTATCCAAACTCTTAATTACCTACCGCGAGTATCGAACCAAAATGGACCGTCTTTGAAGGGCCATAGCTTGGCCATAGAGAGCTGAGGTTGGGCTGAAATTGCCGCAAATATAATTAAATGTATACTAGTAGTGAATGTCAAAAAAGTGAAAAAAGTCCCAAAATTTGGCAGTTTATCACGTGGTGCGCAGCGAGCACAACTTTTTCGAAGTTGCAAATTGGGATTCACACCACCCTAACTGGACCAAACAACATACTAAAATGCAGCACTACATCTAGCTTTGTGATTTTAATGTTAATTTCTACTGGCTTATCCGTTCCGTAAATTAATTTAAATTCAAAAATAATGAAATTGGGCCATTAACTTTGCCGTGTTAATGGCCCACTCTGATCACTGGGGAGGGTATAACAGAAACAACACATCGCATGTGCGTGATATTTTATTTCTCTGAACTTGCTTGAACAAGAATTTTGCGCTGTTCAATGATTGCAAATTTTCGATTGAACTATGTGACTAATGTGCTTCGTTATATTGACATAAGTACATAATGACATGTACTGGCATGTACAAGTGTTATCCATAACAATTATGAACAAACGTTCAATAATAATTTTGTATAAAAAGTATATCTAAAGCATTCTTGTGGCTCTTCATAACTTAATTGCCATAGTTTATATTTCCAGTCGCTGCTTAAATTAATTCTGCTATATTGCACATACATTTATATATTTGTGTGGTGAAATAAGCCTCGTTGTTAAAATTGGAAAGTAAAATAAGTAGTAAAGAATTCAAAACAGATAGGAAAGAGGGACACCAAGCAAGGTGGATTGAGGTTCAAATGTAGCCAAAACTTTAATAAAATTCAATGCTTATCAAAATTTAAACAGAATAACGAAATAATAATGCTTGATGTTTCAAATTTAAAAAATACTTACTGTTAATTATTATTAACTTAACATTATTAAGGCGGTGCTGAGCATCGCACAACTAACAAATGTTCAGATCTCTACAATAACGAATTCTTAGGGCCCTAGCAGACCGCGTATTTCTACGGCGCTGAAAACGCGCGTATGCAAATTATTGCGTTTTCTTAGATTTAAACGCGCGTTTTAGGCGCGTAAAATGCGCGTTCGAAACCCGTTTGTATCGCTGTATCTGCGCGTATACGCGCCGTAAATGCGTTGTAAACGCACCGTAATCGCGCGTTTCACGATTGCCCTGTGTGCTGAGGTTACAAGGTTGCGTTCCAATCGCGTTTGAAGCGCATATACGCGCGTAAAACGCGCGTTTTCAGCGCCGTAGAAATACGCCGTCTGCTAGGGCCCTTAGTAAAACAACGTATTGCCTGGCCATAATCTCTGCGTAGTTCTGCGTCTTTCTATCATAACCTGGCAGACTGTATAACAATCGTTTCTACTTATTTTAAAGTAGATGAGAAGATCAACTTCTTGTGTTGCCAAGTATAACTTGATAACACGCAACATGCTTTAGAACAATATTTCATAATCAACAAAACTTATACACATACCATGTAGTGTGATCATTAGATAAAACCAGAAAATGTGGTAAGAGCCATTGTAAACTTTATGTACTTAAATGTGCATTTATACATTCTGTAATCCTTTTTGGCTTAAGCCGTTATTGAAGCGAATATATAGGTACATAAAAATATAAGTCGTAAGCTCGGAAAGAGGGGGGTTAATTTTCTAAACAATTTTCTTAATTTATTGTCAATATTGCTTGTAGCATCATGCAAAACTTCTAAGTACAGATGCACTTTTTATCTACCATCAAATAGTGTTTTGTTTTTGGGTTTACAACGAAGCACATAACGCTTTTAGCTGCGGTTGTACGATATTTGCATGAAATGGAAGAGATGTATGACTGTATGACTATGTACCTTTTAGCACAGCAAGTGAAGAATTAATTATTACTTTGTGTAGGTAATTAGGTAGTTACAGTTTCGAATACTGTGTATGATTTTAATGAACTGGGAGAAACAAAGTCGTAATGATTTCACTGACATGTGATAGTACATAGTTATAATATAAGGCAACTCGATTTGGAAATTTAAAATAGCCTATATAACAGGCCAATCAAGCAATTTATACTATAGATAATTACATAAGATAGCATTTAAATACTAATGACTAGAAGTATCTTACGATAGGACTCTTAAGAGTTTGAACATCGTTATCATAAGGTAAATCTTTTAAAGATCACATAAGTATAGATAAATCATTTAGTTGTATGTAATATAAATAAGTAATAATGGTTTACAGAATGCATAAACATAGCCAGCGCATTGAAATAATCACGTGCAATTAATTTATTGGCTTAACAATATAAAATTTCGATCACAGACAAAATTACATTTTGCACACGCTGACAATGCGCATAATGCTGTTGAAATATAAAATACTTAACTTATCGTTACGATATTCTAATTTAGTTTAATTGTGAGATTATCCAAAGCTGAAACAACCAGTTTTTTGTGACTAAAATATATCAAGGCAACAATTTTCAAATGATTAAGCGAACAATATTTCGCAAGGTGGCGACTTAGTAATCTACGCTTATAATTAATTAAATGTACGTAATTACATGTATTTGCTTAGAGGAGCATTTTCGGCAAATATCTACTTACACATGTCTTCTCAAACTCGTGTAGCCCAGGCATGACTCCAAATAATTTTCTTTTTCCCAGCTGGAAGATTTGTGCTTTTTCTAGTTCTATGTTTTATAATCATAGACATATATTTGAGTTTGTGCGTACGAAATGTAATTCTACAGTGTATATTACGGAGTCAGTCCTGTCTATACGTTAATAGTATGTACAAGCATATAACTTCTGTTACCTAGTATCATTTTTCAACGATGATTTTTGTTCTGAAAATCTTTTCTTGTAACGTTTTATTTGTTGCGCGTCTGTTTCATTATGTTGTTCTATTTTGTAAAAGCATTTAGCGAAAACAAACTATTTTTATCGGACTCAACCGAAGCTCGTTTATCTCAGATTAAAGTGACAATTATCCACATTCAATTTATTTTACACCTATGACCAAATAAAATAATGTCTGACAGCGGCATGGCAATAATAACCTTAAAACAATATTTAACTAATTTTATTACATTGTGTTTGAATTTATACACAGTTTTATATTTTTCGTTTTTTCCCGGGTTTCGTAAACGTCAAGCATTTTTAACAATGGAAGTTAATTACTACACTATTTTAACTACGCAGTTTTATGTCTAGCTAAGAGGAACTTTCCTCGTAGTATTATTAAATATAGTATTGTGTTTAAGTTAACTACATAAAGCACGATGATTTTGTAAAGTTTAGGCTTATTGCATTTAACGCACCATGTTTTAGAACGACTGGGCTGAAACTGATACTCAGATTAAAAAGTTTTAGGTGTTCTTTTTTGATTATATTTGTTATTGATTACAACTGTTTTCTTGAAAAGGCAGTCTTAATGCCGCCCTATTTAGTTATTTAAGTTGGAATTTCTAAAAAATATATGACCAAATAGTTGTTGAATTGAGCATGAGATTCCACAAACTTTTATCTGACTCTATTTGTTGGTTTTAAATAACTTTTTAATCGGGTTATCAGTTTATATCAATAACACGCCTTCATTATACTGCTACTAATACAGGAGTGCTCTCTTCACAAGTATCTTCACAAGTAATTATAAAGCAAAGCAATCAATCTTTTTAACTAGATGAATCTGAATTACATCTTGGAATTGACGATTTACAAACCTACAACTACATACTTAGGTAAATATTATTTACACTAAATTTCGAGCGTAAAAATTAAGACGTATAATTATATTTGACTTAAATGTACACACTGTAAAACTGCTTGAGTCGTTGTTCGGTGAAAAAATGAAAATTGACTAAAATAATATTGTGTAATTCAGTTTCGCAAACGCGTTGATGTCTTTTTTTAACCTTTCTTCGAGCTGGTATATCGGCGACAAAATTATTGATTTTACTAACTTATTAACCTTTTTAACGCCAGAGTACGAGTGTTGTTTTCAAGCTATGCCATGAAACACAATACCAATCTAATGATCCAATCAACGAAAACCAAAAACTGCCAAATAGAGGAAATAATTCATGTTATAAGCGATTTTTGGCATAGTTGTAGGGAATGGTGTCTGAAGCAACATACTAAAAGTAATGATGAATGGGGGTGGAGCTAACGTGTAGGGAGCGGTTTAAAGGTCCCTTTTAAAAGTTTTTCTTAAACCACTTTTTAAACGGTGGCTCATAGCAAAAAAGAATCTTTTACTCAAGTAATCTACATGAAATTCTCTACAAAAAGGTTCTGCACACTTTTCCGCTGGGATCAATGTTTAATGAGATATGAAGAAAAGAAAAATTTCCTGGAAATTGCAGTTTTTCCAGGATATCTCGGCAACCCCACCTGGGAGGTGTAGGGACTTTCCCAAGTGTCATTCTGGAAGGTGTCCGAACACATTTCCAAAAGGTCCTTTTTTTTCACCAGACCTATACATCCCCACCGAGGGGCACGGGCCTCCCTTCGAATCACGAAGGTCCTGCTTAGTAATAATTATCATTGTAGATCAAAACCTAATTTTACCTTATAAACTTCTTTCCTTCATATGTCTTTAAATATTGATCCTAGCGAAAAAGTTTACGGAACCTTTTTGTAGAGAATTGTATGTAGATTACTTGAGTAAAAGATTTTTTTTAAGCTATGAGCCACCGTTTACGAGTTGTTTGAGAAAAACTTAAAAAAGGAACCTTTAAACCGCCTCTTACACGTTAGCACCACCCCTATCCATCAGCACTTTCAGTATGTTGTTTCAGACACAACTATGCCAAAAATAGCTTATACACGTATTATTTGCTCTATTTTTCCTTCGTTAAATGGGCTATAAAGAGGTTCCTATTGAAAATGTGCAAGATGTATTGAATGTTGGTCATGAACGTATTGATGACGTTGGTTGGCGTGAGAATCACTTCGATAAGCAGTCACGACGTATGTCTCTGGCGTTCAAAAGGTTAAGTACGAATACGCTTTCAAACAATAAATATTTGTTAAGAATGTATTCGTTATTTTCAATCTGATCTTTGACTTATATAAATGTCTATATTTATCTCGGGATCCTGTTTCAAAAATAAAGTCCATTTGGGAACTTACTCCATTTTGGAAGTGGAATAAAAATGAATGGGACGTTTTTCGACAGTCGGACAAACGTCAGTCGTTCTACTTACGAAATACTATGATATTCCGATGTTGATAATGTTAGGAAAATAAGGAGACAGACTGCGCGGCATTTTATTCCAGTCTCTTTCGATGACGACATCGCGTCGCCACCCAAAGTCACAACCACAAGTGCTTTATTTAATCAATTGATTACATCGCTTGTCGAGTTTCAAATATCACTACTGGTAAAACGCAATATAGAGACACTGAGACACAAACCGCGGTATTACGCACCGTACGTCTTTTATATATTTACATATTTATGTTAATTGCAAACAAATGACAAATCCGAAACCATTGAATTGTTTCGATTAGGTTTGTTTGTTTTTCTAATCAAAAGGGATTACGCCAAAGGAAAAACATCACCTTTGTGCCCATTTTTTGTTACTGATTGCGAGTGGGACATTAGTGGATATTTGTGTTATTTTTTTACCTATTAACATAATTGATTCGATTGACTATGCTGTTTAACTCAAGAATTTAGAAAATTCAAACAGCACAAACAGGCCAAACCACTGTGTTGTCCAGGGCTAGTCGCCGTAGCATCTTTTACTGTTTGAGAGGAAAATTGACCTCTGTTTTCGTGTAAATAGATATCCTTGTCCAGTGAAATTTGCCGCCTCTATCAGTCGAACAACAAGTTCCCATGAAGTTGTATTCGTACATCTTTCCACCCAGTAGCGATCAGTAGGCGAGCCCATACAAAAGACATCAACGCAATCCCCCTTTTATCGTACTTCTAAATTATACGGATATGATATTACTTGTGATCCTACTGATGATAATATTAAATACTAATTTATGGTAATCGGTGCTATCTCGACACAATCTAAATATGGTCATTACGTATGAGGTATTTGTGGAGATGTATTCAGTGAACGAAATACAACCTGAACACGTTATAATAGGTATATAGGGATTAAACTATGAACTTGGTACTTAGTAAACGCGGCTCAGTACAATGTTAATTCTATTCTTACTAATAAAGAAAAGCTTGAAAATAAAAATTACGAATAAAACAGCACTATCTGAATAAAGCTTAAATTATTATTTCAAGATTGCCGTTGCCAATTGTACAAAAAAATTTAATTACAATAAACCTTACATACAAGTATGGTGGGTTTCAATTATTGCTTACAATGATATATTGGCGATTTTCTTATCTCGTAACTAGAATTACGACATAACATGTGTAAGTTTGAGCTTTGTAAAGAAATTAAATTAAATATATTTTTCTACGACGTTAACGCAGCGATTTCTTTGCCGTAACGATTTGCCATACATATCTGATTGTGTAACATTCTTTGAAGTTTGTATATTAAATGTTATTTATACACTATATACGAACACTAACACAATGGTTGAGATCTTTGGAATACTAACAATGGGCAACGTTTCATCAGACACGTTTGCGATCAGTGTAGCTCTAGTCCCTACGATACGACGACATGACGTGACGTGACGTGCGGGCGAGTGTATCCCACCACACCGCGCCTCCAAAGAGTATGTCGCGCAACTGTTGTCACAGTCAGTACATTACCTAGCTACAAGTAAAGGCAAGGAGCGAGGACGGGTTGAAAGCGTTTATCGTTAACTCTCTTCTGGAAATACAGTTCACGGTAGTACGTAGTCCCTCAGTCTTATATACCTCATTCTAACAGTTGACACTCATAATTAATGGAGATAATACCATCGAACGATCTCTGTAATATCCAGCTCTATATTAGATACCTCAACGATCGAACCCTGTGAAGAAATGTTTATGAATAATACTGTCAGATAGTGCTATGGAATTATTAATTCATACATGTTAGATTAATGTAAATACTCAGAGCTCCCATCAGAAAGCCCGTTTAATACAAAAAACGTAAAGCACCCAATTTATCCACCACTTATTGCATTTCAAACCACTCGTGAATTTCACCAGAATCGTTTTTATGCTATTCATCATTCGGCAGCGAGTCCGTATACCATCACCGTATGCGGTGACCATTCCCCTAGATACGAAAATCGTGTTAATATTTCATCATAAATGGACTCGGCGCGGGCGAGCGAGCGGCGGCGCCCGGTCGCGACAGATCGCGAGGACGTGTTGATTAGGCGTAACGGAAGTACAAAATTGGTCCATGCGTCTTCGAATGTGGGGCACGTTACAGGAAGGTCCGAGCATCGTCGTGCCGGAAGCGCGTGATCCGTCGGCAGAAGTGAAAACGCGCGCGTGGGCGGGGCGGGCGCGTGCCGCCAGTGGGAGGCGCGGGCGGCGGCGGGCTGCCCAGCGAGCCGCACGACGCCGACTCGGCGAGCGAGCGCGTCGAGCGCCGGCAGCGGGCGCTCGTCTCGCCTGCCTCACACTACCTGTAGAAGGAGTGCGAGTGCGGCGGCGGCGGCAGAACCGGCGGCACCGGCGCGTGCGGCTCCGACGCCGACCGTTGCACGCCCGGTGCACGCTCCGCCCGCCCGCCGCGCGACGCCCCGCCGCTGCCACTGCCGTTCCAGTTCCACTCCCACTGGTTCTGTTGGCCGATCGACGTCGTGTGAACAAAATCTGAGTCAAGCGTAACAGATGATGCGGAATTAGGACGTACATCATTGCTGTGCGGCACGGAGAGTGAGGTCTTGGGCAGCGGTTGCGCGGGTGTGTGCGTGGGCGGATGGTGGTCGCGGGCCTGCAACAGCTGCAAGATGCGGCGCACGTCGGCCGTCAGCCCGTTCTCCAGTACCGCTACACGCCGGCTCAGCTCATCCAGCCGCGTCAGCACCGTCGCTACTGACGCCGCTGATGCTGCTGAGCCTACGTTTTGATACTGCGGTGATAGCGCGTCCTGTAACGATCATGGCATACAATATCAGCGGCTGAACATTCATGTAAGTACATAGATGAAAGCACTTTGTATACTGTGTATGTATTGACTTTTGAGACCGCACTGGATTTTAAATTATACTTAGGTAGAACAAACTATTTTTAGCAATTCACATGGCAGTTTTTTTTCTCACCTGCGCTGCAGTCTGCCTCTCAGTGGCGAACACAAGTGCGGTGGGTCTGGCAGAAGTTGTATGGAGATTGAGCGCAGAGTGTGGAGCGGAGCGGGAGGAAGGCGCGCGTACGGCGGGCGGGGCGGCGGGGGTGAGGATATCGTCGCAGGAGACATGCGCGGGGGCGGGGGGAACGGGCGGGGAGGGGGACGCGTTCGTGTAATACGAACTAGGATTAGTACTGAGGCTCGAGACGGGTAAAGTCGCGCTGTGTGCCGGCGTGCTGACCACTGGATCCCCGCCGCCGCCGCCGCCCGTCAGAGGAGACGTGTCGTTCAGAGGACCCACGGACGACTGTCTCCTCACTGCCGCTCTACTTCTGTACGTTTGTGGCGTTGATTGAGCTGAAATTTCAAATGAATTTAACATCTACTCGTGTATATAGGATCAGTTTAAAAATGAATTTCTTAGCAAAATCTTGAATCAAGGAAAACATGCATACATGTACAAGTAGAATGCATACTTACAGTACTTGTTGTGCAGCGGCTGGTGTGTTTTATGGTGGTAGAGGTCAGGGAAGCTCCGTTTAAGTTGCGCTAGCATGCCTGCACACAAGGGCCGCGCTCAGAGCGGGCGGCGCGGACGCGGGGGTGCCCATGTAAGCACGTGCTTGTTTACTACTTTTTTAAACTTCAGTACATCCCAGAGAACCATCCTCAGTTTGTTTTTAATTTAAGTTTTATTTTCTTGAGAAGATTTACAGCATTAGTACAGTATTGTAGCTCTCTTAATTTGATTAACCTCAAACTTATGTACACAAGGGCCTTTATACATATCTGTTTCAGAGGTCCAAGACAAACCTAAACCTTTAGTTATCTTTAAGAGGGATTTTTAGAGAGAAAGACAGTCTTTTGCCGAGCAGTGGGAAAAAATAGGTAAGAAGAGTTAAGAAAAGATAGACCGTCCAAAGTACTATGCCGGATTTTAAGTGTCGCGAGTGTACTGAGATTTTTGGTATTTTGAGAATGAGATTTTCTTACGTCATTAAATCACAAATTGAAGTCGGTTCCTCTGTTTGGGTCCATTCTTAAAATGTGTAAGTAATTAAAAAACTATCAAGCACGCACTTATAAACAGAAGCACCCCCGCCCCCTTTCGCCTTTATCGCAAATAGAAATAGTATAAATTATAATTTGGAAAGATAAAGCATAAAACATGCCGCTTTAATAAAACTAATAAGTCGTTAAGTTAGTTATTGTTTTACCTATACAATTGTTAGACTTTTATTACCCGTGATTAATCACATGATGTCTAAAATTCAAACTTAAAATCACAAATTCTAGGAAAAATCAATTGGGTTATCGAAAAATCTTTCTACTAAAATACGTGTTAAATTACAAAAAAACTTGCAAAAATGTCTCCATTATGAAACATTTATTGTATTATCTCTTTAAAAAAGAATTGTAAGTAATAAAACATTACAAAATTATGAAACAAAAATTGAACAGAAAATAAAAATGGATTGCGTATTATCATTCATTTCTAGTGAATCTACTCTATATAAAAAATAAATCATAAAACTACATGCCCTATGTCATTATCATTCTTACAGGAATCTTCATTTTTTGTAAAATATACAAAATACCCACGTGCAAGTTTTGTAATTGTTTCATAATTTATAAAATAAGAATATATTCAGGGATTTAAATAAGTATTATTTATTAGGCATTTTAATTTTGTGGCGTAAATAATTCCACACTGAACCTTGCACGAAAGTAAGTAAAATTTTTTTTGGATATTACGTAAATAATGACCGATTCAACGTTTTTTTATTTATTAAATTTCTGCGTTATTTATGTAACGAAATAAAACGATTAAAATACACATCACTTCACTTTGACCACTTCGATCATATTTGATTTTTGTTTTCCAGTGCTTTTAAACGATCATTATTCACATTGAAAAGTAAAATTTACAAGGGCATCAATCCATTTTAAACAAAGGGGGCAAGTCAAATACATTCTTGAGGATGATTGGTGGAAATTCGAGCACGTGCGGAAGAGGGACCATAGACCACTTACTTAAGATGTAGATAGTATTATTATGAATAATAGTTCCTTTATTGTGTTAATTTGATTGGATCAGATGGAGAAATTGGGGAAGGCGCGACACTCAATGTGTACCTATTTAAGAGCACCATCAAGGTTGACACTTTTTTCTGTTTTTGATATTACGTACGTATAAGAAGTTTTGTAAGTTGCACTGATTTGCCATGCATTCGTGGGCTTAGTTAACTGAAAGTATTTATTCAAAAAAAAGCACTGACATAGTTTTAAATGAATTAAGTCAAGCTTGATGTGCTCTTCGCGACACGCGCATGTCTACGCAGTCGGATTGGTTTAACTCGAACTCCTTTTAGATTAGCGCATGATTTCGATAAACTTCCCATGTTGAATATAATAATCTTCTCCTTTATATAAAAGCGAAAGTTGATATTATTTTGCTACAATTCTTAATTCAGTTTAAGATCACGAGTAAATACCTATTAGGTTAGCAAGGACCTATCAAGACAGCACCTTCGTGAAAGTTGTATAGCAGGAGTGAGGTCTCACCGGTGATTGAGTTGAGCGTGGTGGAGCGTTGCTTGCTGAAATTCAAGTTGAGGGGAGTGACATCTTGCCCCGCCTTGTCCGCTGAGAACTCGAGGATGCCGCGGCTTCCCGGTGACTCTGTCTCTTCGTCACTAGCTTGCGATTCCTGAGAGTATGTGGAGGTACTTTATGATTTACTAATGAATGTTGATGAATCTTTTTATTATAGTTTAGCATCACAAAATGTCTAGTATCCTTAAAAATGCTTTCAATAAATGTTAAAAGATTCATGATTTCTCACATTTCACATAAGTCGTTTTGTAGTTTATTATTAACTATTGAAATAATTGTACTAAGTCGATGACTTTGAAAAGCATGATTTGTTTATTTTTTTGTTTTTTGTTACGTTATTAATAGATGCTTCTCTTTAAGTTTATGACGGCTAAAGTATCCACAATTTAAAGTGGTAATAAAAATTATTCAGGTTCTAGTCACAGTCAAGTTGTTTATATATGTAAGTTCTATAAATAACCAATTATATTTTCTATAAATAAGAGTGCGGTGTAAATTTACCTTTTCGGCAAAAGTTTCAGTATGTGGCCGTCGCGTGGTTTTCGCGTAGGCTTCCCGTAGCAGTCTGGCATCGCCTGGGTTCTCATAGCGCATGCGTCTTCGAGGTTCGATCCCACTTAATTCTTCCTGAAAAACAACGCACAATTCTAAATCACTGTGTTTAGTACAAGGGAGCACTTTGAAGGAAGTCGTTAAGAGTAACAATTTACTGTAATAAGCTTATGTTAATCGCTTTTATTGTCTACCTCCAAGTGGTACCACACGCAGTCACATATACCCTATTAATGTACCGTTGTGTGAAATTGGAATAGTGGACAGTCGAAAGCATATCCAAATCTGAATATCTGTTGTCGTTAAAATGTTATTGGATGAAGATACAAAATGGTAGCGCAAATAGGTCCCTCGTATCTTATTAGAAAATTTAGCTGAAGTTTCAACGTCTATATAGTTTTACGCTACTATTTTCTGGTCAGTTGCTAATCTGTCCTGCTGAGAGTCTGTCCAGTTGCAAGTTAGTTATAGCATGCAGCAACGCGATGAACTATTCTTGAATCAAAGTCAAAATAGCTTTATTTCATAAAATATTTAGGTTGTTATTTTAAAAAAATCCAGTGATTACCTACAACTCATGGGTGCGGTCTAAATCTCAAATCCCAAAACAGAATTAGTTAAGCTGCTTGAAAATGGGACAATCTTCTTCTTAAATATGCTCTTGTCGGTGGAGTAAACGCCTAACACCTCTATCCTCCGTTATTGATTTAACATTCGGGACAATAAGTAACATATTCTAAGATATACTTACGTCACGCATGTTATAGGTGATTTCTAGGTTGTTGACGAAGGAGGAGCGAAACTCGGGGTAGAAGTCGAGTACATCGAGTAGATCATCTCGATGTACTCGATGCAGATCGCAGTAGGTCAGCGCTCGGACGCGACAGTTGCTACGGCCCACAGTCGCGTGGATGCACGGATTCTCACCGAAAACATCGTCTTTACCTGTACGTGTTAATAAAAAATTTTTAGGAGGAACAAAGCCAAATCTGTGATCTTCTTCTCCTTATCGTGTAGGTATAGTCAAGTATGTGGCGAACTTGGCTAACCCTAGTGTCGAAGTTTTCAAACCGCACAATGGCCTCTGACTTGGTTTTAACGACTGTAGTCAATCGACAACAGCAGGGACCGCCAGCTTAACGTGCCCTCCGAAACACGGAAACGCTCGTGATAAATTGCCATTTTGGTCACCCATCAGGTTCCCTGCCTCTGTGTACGTTGCTTAACCTCACTGATCGGTTGAGATCAGCGAGAGCCACTGGCCTACGAGCGCTTCGAGTATATCTTACATTGATCACAGATCAATGTAAGCATATCTTACATTGATCTGTTGATCTGTGATCAATGTAAGATATGCTGTTAAATCTGTACCGACGATGTAATGTGTGTACTTACATACGATGCTTTTTTGTTGTTTTATGGCATAGCAATCAAATTAGTATCGAAAACAGTGATTTACGTTTAAGTGTACGAAATCAAAAAAGCCATTCTACACAAAAATGAATCGGGTGGTAGTTATTCTTCTTTTCGGGGCGGAGGAAAATACAATAAATTAAAAAACAACAAAACTCGATCTAGCTGTTCTTGATTTATGAATGGTGTAAGTAGCCGGATATTAGATTAACCTTTTCACCGTCAAAGTCTGATATATCAGATTTTTTTAAAACTTTAATATCGTTCACCAAGCGTTCGCCATACACCACGACATTAAAAAAATAATAATTTTTTGATGTCGTGGCGTGTGGTGGGCGTTTTTGACGAAAACTCTTGGCGTAAAAAGGTTAACTGAATAAGTAATACAGGTAGGTTTCAGAAAATAGGAAAAGAACCTGGTTTCAGAAAAAAAAATCCTGCCATTACTAAACAGTAAAAAACAAGCAAATAAATCTGAGTGATTTCGCGAAATTATTGAAATGTTTGGAGCAGGCGGGGTCCATTTGAATGTAAAGTCGAAATAACACTACCGTATTTAAAAAAAAACATGACATGACATTACAAAACTACTTGCACAAAAATCATTGCATCACCTTCACAAAGAAAACAAATAAGAACTTGCCTAAAATAGCCATGACGATATCATCCTTTAGAATCTCGATGGACCCTCTAGAGATGAAGTAGAGTGACGTGAGTACGTCGCCGCGGTGCACGAGCGTCTCGCCGGGCGGCGCGTGCGTCGTCTTGAACCGCAGGGACAACGCTCTGCAAGTAAATAAAAACGAATGCGGTTGGGCGTTTTCCGACTGGCCGGCACGGCGACGGCGACGGCGACGGCGAGAGTGACAGAGCTATACTAGGAAGCAAGTATCTCTGTCACTCTACTACCTACCGACTACCGATTTCTTGCTTCCTAGTATAGCTCTGTCACTCTCGCCGTCGCCGTCGCCGTCGTCGGTGCCGGCCAGTGGGGAAACGCCCGTTCGATGTACAGGCAGTGGCATGTTAGATTACCTATTTGCACTACGAAAGCCGGCCTACTACTACGGTCCGGAGTAGACTCATTAGTATTCGGTCGGCTCTCGTGATGTTAAGAAAACCCTGAACTTTCCTTAGAATATTTATTAGAAAGAACGTTTCAGATTTTTTTATAAGTATATTAATATTGACTAATGCTGTTTCAACAATAACAGAGCAAACAGCAGTGTTTTGAATGGGGTTCACATTATAAAACTCCATGTAAAATAATGTTACGTATATAACTATTCCTCGTGTATGTATGCCTTGTGCTTGTGGCACTAACAATGTAAAAAAAAGGTGAGCTAGTAGTGGCAACTGTTAGTCTAGGTATATTGTCTTTTTTTTTACCTAAGGCAACCCGGACTAGCTCCGTCGAAGGCAGAACAGTTGGCTAGTAGGTTGCGGTTAAGATGCAGGCAAATATCTGCTTGAAGGCACTCGGGGAACCCCTTGAGGAGGCTGGACGTGTCGATTCCATTCGTATAGCTCCATGCGTGTTGGAAGTACTCTTCTAATCGCTGGCGCAGAGGATTGGCAATCTGCGAAAACAAATCTTACTTTTAGAAGCTTTGTTTTCATATCATTGAAGGCAGTTCGTAAGCACTGTGTTCGTAAGCTATAAAGTGCTACTTAACCCAGCCTTATTTGCGAGAGGTATATAAAATTATAACAGCCAATAAACAACTGTATCAAATAAGTGCCCATTATAAGCAACCAACTGTAGAGTATGTGGTACATTCTGGTGGGATAGCAGAAATGTTGAATACCTACCTTTTTAAGCTAAACGTTATCTTTTGTTGCGCCCCTTGACCCTACTGCAGATACAGGGTGAAATTGAAATTATTCGATAAGTACTGTAGTGGAGCCTTATTGTTAAAAATAACAAATTGCAGAGTTATTTTGAATAAAGTTTACTTCAATAACAAGAATGTAGGAAGCGTTCACAAAATAGACGGTTAATGTGTATTAATTTAAAATACCTAAAAAACCACTTTCAGCCCATCGAATATATTCATTTCACTTGGAAGCAGGAAGCTTATACGGTAGCGGAAATCTCTTAAGATTTGTATGTACATTGATGGCATGGATTGTGCCTGACCTGGTGGAACCGTATGAACTCCCGCAGTCTTAGTAACTGCAATTGGTAGCGCGCCGTGCCGGAGTAGAGGCGCTGGATGATGGCCGACACGGTGCCGAAGATACTGGAGTACATCAGCGCTGTGGGAAACATCGTATTGGTTTTATGTAACATTTCCTGACCTGGTGAAACCGTATGAACTCCCGCACTCTTAGTATCTGCGTGTGGTAGCGCGCCGTGCCGGAGTACAGTCGCTGGATGATTGCCGACACGTTGCCGAAGATGCTAGCGTACATCAGTGCTGTGGGAAACATTGTATTGGTTTTAGGCAAAAGCTGTTAGTGTGTCGAAAGACGTGGTTACGGAGTTCAGACGGTAGATGGGCTGACAGGATAAGCGCTAGAAGGAAGCAACAAAGAATGTTACAAAGACAACCTCACGAGTTCAGTTTTAAGTCGTCAGGTTATTAACAAATTCATAAAATTGTATAGTGCCTATAAGTTCACGTTCACATAGGTGATTTAGCCGTGCACAGTGATACACCAAAGAAGTGATTTGATGAGGAAATAGGTAAAAGTTACCTGGAAACTGTTCTTATGCCAGCTTTAAGCTGATATTTTCAATCTTTTTTTTCTGCTTCTAATAGCTGAGTACCGCTGCTAAATTATAAGCGGTTATTGAAAATGTAAAAAGTTATTTGTAAAAAACCAATAACCTCGTAGGACTAGAATACTTCATCAAAAAAACTTTTGTTAGTCTAACCTACCAGATGTTTAGAAAGTACGAGTATACTACAGTTTTTATAGCCATGAACCATGTTATAAGTGCATCTTGTGTCTTACTAAACTAATGCGTACAATTTGTCTATTTATTTACTTATGTAAATTATGAATTTGTGAGTGAGAAGCTGTTTAGTTTTAGTTACCAATTTGATGCCGCACAGCTAAATCACGCACTGTGAAATCACTCTATTTGCGTTTAATATTTTGTTGAATTCGATAAAGGTATCAACAAATCGTTTCTTCTTTTTTCTTTAGGACTAAGTATATAAGAGCATCGTCATACTAACATCCAACAAGCATGACGAATATCGTGAACCCTTTTTCCATGTCTGTATTGGGCGCGACGTTGCCGAAACCGACGCTCGTCAGAGATGTGCACGTGAAGTATAGAGCTGTGATGTAGCGGGATCTGAAACCAAAAACATGCGACATGTTTAAACGACAGTAAAATCCGCATATACTACATCGCATGCAAGAGAAACCCCGAGGACAAAATGAGACTTTGCCCTAACTAGTATTCGTTGCTTAATTAGTCGCTATTACCCCATTTTTGAAGTGAAAACTTCTTTAGCGGCGTTGTGTGCTTTGAAGTATGGGTAAAAAATGTTAAACTCGTGTCAGGACACGTAACCTGATCGAAAATTCGTAAGACGAAGGGAGAGTGAAAACTTCTTTAGCGGCGTTCTTTTTGGGGTGAGTAAAAAATTTTGAACTCGCGTCAGGACACGTGACCTGATCAAAAATTCGTAAGACGGAGGGGGAGTAGACCGCAAGGAAGTAATATATGTTGAAATTTTCACTTCTGCCGGCACTCCCGGAGTGCAACCCGTTGTTTTTTTTATTTGTAACTAACATCGTTCAAACGCTGTTACAGGTTCTTACAGCGCATTGAATAATCTTATTGGTCCAAGTTGTGATTATAATTTAACGAACGAAGAATGAGCACAATTCTGTTAACCTTTACCTATAAAATCTTTACAAGTTACTTGTTTTAGTGTTGTGAACGTAAGACGCTTTCAGGTCCTTTGTGAGACCATTAACGTTACCTAGTACAATGAACGTAACAGGAAACAGTAAAGTGCTGAGGGGACAAAACGTGATTTAGTATTTTTCCAAATCTTTTACGTCGTATTTCTTTTGCAATCGTTTTTAGTGCGAGTCTCACATGAAGGATTACAGCACAATTTTTTCTAAATTGCGAGTAGGTATAGATGAAAAATGTCTATTCAAAGAGGATTGATAATATTTGTTGCTGGTTTTTTCATTTCTTTTTTCTTCTTCAAATAAAAACCATCTTCTTCAAATAAAAATCCTGCTCGATACGAATATGTTTCTCTTTTCTTACCTCATAGAAGGACCAGTGGAGTTATCATATGAGGCTTGCACATCGTTTGCGAGAGCGTCCAGCCAGCCAATAGGTGCGTGTAGCTGTGGACGCTCCCAACTGCCGATGGCGTACCTGTGGTTAACAAGTGTTCAGGCTGAGACCTTTGATTTGAAATCAAACTACTTTGATAGGTATTTGAATATAAAATCAAAGAATACGATAGCACCTAAAGTAGTTGGTGGGCACTCTACAAAAAATTCAAGATGTTGTTGCTTTTTGCATTACAGTAAGGAAATAGTAAATCATTAGAATAATGCTTACCATAAGCAGGCTAGCCAATGTGCAATGAGAACAAAGGTGGCCATGAGGAGGAGCAGGACGGCGGTGCCATATTCCGAGTATCTGTCGATCTTGCGCGCCACTCGCACCAGCCGCAGCAGCCGCGCTGTCTTCAGCAGCCCGATGAGCGTGGTGGTCTGCAACACCAAGCACCCTCAGAACCCACCAATCAGCGCACGCCCGTCGCATAACCAAGCGCATCAAACGTTCGCTTATTCTAAATAGCATCAATGAGGCCTCGCAGCGAAAACCACGCTAGAACCAAGCAGAAACTTGTCTATTAATATGCTATGCGAGCGATCTTCCATCTCAATAAAGTAGATTGCAGGATTCAAAGCGATTACTTTAAAACTATAAAATTAGCTGGCTTCATACAGAATGCGGTGCAATTACTGTATAAACTGTTAATATTTTTTTTGTATTCAGTAAGGTGTCATGGCTTTTCATTCTTGATATTCGATTTGTGCAATTGATTTATCTTGACTTGGATAACTTTGAATCTATACAATAAGAGATAAATATTTTTTAAACTCACACGGTGCAAGTAAACTCAAGCCAATTGATGAATTTAAATGGCTAATGGTTAGCGATTTGATTACATACCAATTATGTAATTTACTTACGTCTCCTTACAATATTTATTAAAGAAAAATTATACTTACACGTTATTATTTTAAGCTAACTTACTCTTCAATATGTTACAAAACATTTGATAGTAGTTTTTGGTTCATTAACGTATATCTCAATTGAAAAGTCATCTTTCAAACAAAACGCGTTGAAAAATTCATAACGATTCGTCGCAAAATTACTATGACTTTGACGTCAACACTTTTTTTATTTGAATCATGACTTTTATATTACGAGGTAGAGACTAGGCATTTCGGTAAAGGTCGTCAGGTAATACACATAAAACGTTCCTAGCATAACAACTTTTGTTGGATGTAAAGTTTTCAAGGTTTGCTAAAATGCTGTACTGTGAGTCAGTTCTAATGATAAAACTGTTCCAATGGCTTATAATCTGTCAAGAAACTCTTCGAAGCAAAAACAATTAGGCACCGTCGTTGGCACCAAATAGCCATTATGTGCTTTTTGTGAGATAACGTGCGCACCTCAAGCATTTTATGCAAAGCTTGGCTCTCGGCCTTTCAGACATTATTATTAATGGGAGTTTTTATCAGTAACTTACATTTGAAGTATTATTAGGCGTTGCAATGCACAAAATGTTCGAACGTCAAAGAAGTCTGGTGAATAAGGTTTATGGAGGTTAAGGAATAAAAAAAAGTGAACGATATAAATCAAAATCAGTTTATTGAAATATATATCACAGTTTCAAATTAAAAATAATGTATGTTAACAACATAATAAAGATGATTCAATGGTTAACTAAAGGTGTTGGAATGATAGTAAGTAGGTACTGGATAAAAATGACTGATTTGCCTATATGGCGTTGTTACACAATGTAAGGTGGGTGCCATAATCATGTTAAAATGTCATTTTGTGCTTCTTCGTGTAATGAAATAATGCTTCAATTATTTATACAAACATGATTCGTCTGGAGAGTGTGAGCGTATTGCTACCAAGCTCTGTGCTTGTGGGACTTTTCTAATGAAAAGCTCATGAAATTGTAAGATATTTTTATCATTTCAATAAATTGAGAACTGGATCTTGTACTGTATCGAATGTTTTGAGCAAAATAAAACTAGGTTATATGTCTTTATTATATAGGTAGCAATATAATTATAAATGTATATTAAACATATCAACAGTCCGCAGCGTATAAGCGTCATAGCGAAAATATTGTAATATAACTGAAAGGTGAAAGCCCTAAAAAGGTCACCTTGACTGTTTGCGACGATCGTTACAACCACGGTCACGAAGTGTCCGATTCGTATCCTGCAGTGCCGCACAGTAGAGTTTCAAGCTATGTTCAAATGTAATGAAACAAATCTACAAACTGCTGTATTAAAATTTAAATGACCTTCAGTCAACATGAGACTTGTATCTCAACAAAAGTTTTCTCATCAGCCAGTAAGTCGTTAACTGAGTGTATTAAGCCTACTTGCATAATATAGCAACGAACAAAAGTGAACTGTCATATGAACTGGATATAAGCCATATGGGCTATATAGCATTCCTTTGTGATGTATTCCACTACCGCTACCTAAATAAGAAAGCTAGAGAAAAGTTAACTTAATGTTGGCCGCAGCCGGCGCGGCGGCGACGCGGCAAGCGGCGCGTGCGCAGTGAGCATAAGGACTGTCGCGCGTGGAACTTCAAAACGTAATATTTGCTCATGGGAAGCGTCCATATCTTCCATTAACGCATTCGATCAGTGAATTAAAATGCTTAGTGAAAATAATGATAAAAATGTCAACTAAAATATAAGAAATTCGAGTGGCAGCAACATAAAAGTAGTTCACAAAGATGGTATACCTCATCACTTTCCAGCCCCTGCTGTAACAAGAAATGGTATTACAAAGTCAATACGCACCCACCTTTGGGTTCTTTTCATTCCATGATAATGAAACAAATCAGTTTCATAGAACAGGATTGTTAAACAAATAAAATAAAAAAAACATTGGAAATCGGTTATTACAGGATCAACTCTAAAAACAAAAATTTGAATTACAAAGTAATAATTATTAGAAATAAAGAAAAGAGTGGGTGATGCTGATGATGCTGTATTTCAATTATTTTTCAAATGATCAGCATTGAATCTATTATTTGACGAGTGGCAACCTATCCAAGTGATATTGCGGTCACTGCATTCCACTACTGGTACTCATGTGAATAATTTGATATAGGTAGGTTCACACAGAACTTCAGTTGTCCGAAAACACTCATCTATTCTCATTCCTATACGGATGCTGATGCCAAACAAAGACCGCACTACCCTAACTTGACCTAGTTCGTTTCTATACTTATGACCTACATATTTCATCGCATGTTGTGCCCTACGCGAAATGTATCGTGCTTTAGAAGCCTAATCATTGTGGAGTTTATTTTTAACTCTCAATCGCTAACTTTGCCGAAATGTTGTACAATAAACACTCGAATGTAGAGCACACGGTATTGATTTCGGACAATTGACTGTCTGGTGTGCATATTCTAAAATTCAGGCATCGACATTTCGATCTATTCTATTTGTATGTGTGGCGTGTGAGATGAAACCAAAATATGGTGTCGTTCGGTAGAAGGGGTTGGGAGGGAGGCTCACTTCGTCGGTGTCGGTGCCGAAGAGCAGGAGGTCGAAGGGGATGGCGGCGACGAGGTCGATGAGGAACCAGCCGCGCAGGTAGTGCATGGCGATCTTGGCGGGGTCCGACTCCACTTCATCCGCCACGTTCACGTACGTCGTGCGGAAGTTTATTAAGATGTCGATTATGAACGTCACATCCACTGTAAACAATAGTAATTTGTGATACATCATGTAGAATGATATAAGATGTAATTGTCGTTACACCCATAAAAATTTAGCCGGTGCAGCAAATTTATCTTTTCCATGGGTGCAGCCAATATCTTTACGTCCAAAAGAAATGAACAAAGTTAAACTAAGAATGGGGAATAAACAACTATTGCTAAAACTAAGTGTTAACCGAAGATCGGTTTTTGGCCAAATCGTCATTAGTTGCTACGTAGAAAAGAATTTTTTTTGTTGCTACATATTGATTTGTACGATTTCATTTTATTTTAAAGTTTTTTGAATAAAAAAAATAGAAATCTATTACTTAAAATAGGAATGAATAATAAAATATAGTTACCGATCATATCAATAACTACGATGGGGTCTTCGCCAAAGTTGCGCGAGCGCTTGTCGAAATCGGGCTCGTTGAGTTGGAAGGCGGCCACATAAGGCGTGAATATAGCCGTGTAGATGACGAGTATTAGGATCAACCAATCCCAAGCGGCCTGCAACGTCAGGTATGATTAGCTAGATGAGACATATCGACCGTGGCAGCGAATTAGCTTAAACGTTTGTTCCCAGGTCATTTCACTTGATCTACAAATTTTGTAGTTAATTTGCTCAGCTTCGTACATACAAATATACCCAAATGTTTTCCCTTTTGATCAGTGTGCTTTGAGTTTTTAATTCATATGATTACTTGATTACTTCAGTGTCGAATTTGTCTAGCATTTGGCATTTTTTAAGCTGAGTAATAAAATGTATGTTTCTAAATGCACATAATATAATAAGTAAACAGAAAAGAAAAAAGTGTAGGCTCTGATGAAAATATGCCATAGGATTTTTTTTTCAACTAAACCCAAAATATAACTTTTTATAAGTTTGTATGTTAAACGTGCAAACTAATAAAAACAATTAAATGTTCTGTCATGAACATCATCCGACTTATAAGTAGTTCAGGCTGAATATTGTACACCCCATATTTAAAATACTGCAAAACGTACAATGAAAGTCTTCTGATTGGTACAATTATGGCGTGAGGCTTTCGCGTGTTGAACACACCGAGGCCGTTGCGACAAAAAATTCTCATATTTTCTCATTAATACAATCATATTATGAGAATAATTTACTTTTTTATTGATTAATAATTGAACAAGTTAATTATCTATGTTCATGCTCAAATGCTTTCTGCATTAGGAATAATAATTTAAAAATTGTATATTTTTTAATTCTGTGATCTTACCCTTTCACCAATACTTGCAATTGTAAATCAAATTGAAGATTTTTCAACATTACCTTATAAGGAGAATGGTGGAGGATTGTGCAGGGGTGTGAGGGCTGAGCGGTGCCCTTGTGGCCGGCCGTCGCACCGAGTGAGAGTACCTGTGGACAACGACGTCGCAGCTTACACTCTATACCATACTATGCCTTGTTAACCGGAATCGATCAATAAGATTAATAAATGTACACGGAGCAGGGATACCTGATTTGGTGACCATGACCATTGACAATAGAGGCGATTTATCATCACCGTTACCGTTCTTCGGAGAGCATTTCATACAGGTGTTAAACTGTCGGTCACTGCTCTTTTTGATCTTACCCTTTCACCATGAGTACAGTTGTAAAAGCAAGATATGTGACATTTTTAAAACTCTGGCACAAGGGTGAGTCAAGTTCGCCAAGTGCTTTATTACACCTACACGCTAAGGGAGGGAATGATATGTCCAGGTTCCTATTAAAAACTACACGCTAAACATCTACTTGAATGCGCCACTCTGCGACACAATTCCACCTTACGTAGAATATCTGTGGCGCAAATCTGTGGTGTTTCCTACAGTAAATTAAGTGTATTCAAGACCGTGGCTGTTACTATGCCGTGAATTTTAGTTTTGCCAGGGACAAATAGGTTTCAAATTAAAGTTTTTTGATGAATGAGGAAGTTTCTATTGTAACCGTCGAGTTCGTAGTTCTTTTTGCTGAATATTTTAAAGTTCTTATTAAAGTTTAACTAAAAATAAATAATTTATGAAAAATTGCAGGCTGTAAATGATATGGGGGCAACGGACTAAGGGAACAAACTTTATCCAACGTTCGTTATTTGTAGTTTAAGAAAATCCGATCTCCGTATAAATTGTGTTATGGGATATAAATTGTATAATGTTAATATTTTTAAAGTGGATCTTGAAATATTGTCTTCCGTAGCCACTTTTTTGACAGTAAAAAAATTAAGACAATTTTTTTCATTTAGTTCCTAAATTAGGTCCATGGTTCACAATTTATTATTTTTTTATTTTAATTTTTCTTTATTAAGGAAAACATACAGCTATTCTAAACAAAATACTTATTCTAATGTAAACTAATCCATAAGCCAATGAAGTTTTCACAAAATGATATAACATTATGCGTTGGATACATAAACTAAATTTAAAATTTGACTAACATTTTTTTAAATACTTAACATAGAAGGAACAAGTGACAATAAAACCAAAGATAAAACCTAACAACAAAAATAAAAACAAAAAGTTAAATTTAATTCGGTTTTTTGATGTTTTTTGATGGCAGAAACAAATTGGGGTAAACGCATCATTGTAATTCCAAATCATTGTAAGTTCTATTAAAAGTCTCACAAGCTCTCACAACGAAGCGATTCTTTGCATAATTGGTCCGACAAAGGGGAGGAGCAAATGTTGATCTAATAGCTCGTAAACAACCCTTCGTGCATTTAAAACCAATTTTGCCCAGTAAATATGAGGAATCAATATAATAATTTAAAACTTTGTAAAGAAGAATGACGTCACGTTGTTCACGTCGCGTTCTAAGGTCCAAGATATCCGGAATCTTTCCAAATCTGTAATTAAGTCTTCTAATAAACAAATTAGAAGATGTTCTATGGGTGTCAAAACTCTACGGATTTCTAAAACCTAAAATCTTTAAAAACAAAGTATATTCATAGAAAAAACTAGAAAAGGAGAACTAGTTGCATTCGATATCGATAAATAAGTCAATTTTGTATTCTAGGGCAGACCACTCTCTGTAAATTATTCATCGCTTAACAGGAAATCTTTTTTACTTAGAAAAGGACAGAACACATACCCTGCAGCGGACGGCGGCGGTCGATTCAATGAATCCCTTATGTACCTAGTTTCAAAAGAGAACTTAAGACCTAATTTATATTCGTTTTTAAATAATATTATCTTGACATTGAAAAGGGGAATTGAGACAGCATCTATGTTGAGGTCTCACTCAACACATTACTATATTAAATGTGTACTGTTACAATGTATAACTGCAAACCCAGCAGTATCTTGTTAATAAAAGAAACAGAGAGTTAAAGTTATGATAAAAATCATTCATGTTTTCTAGATTTTGTATGATGTTGACGAAAAACATGCAGTTTTCGGTGATGAAAACTAGATGCTATCAGAAATGAAATATTAAATGAAATGCACGCAGCGCTAGCAAAGCGTATATATCTAGTCTTCATCTGAGTAGAAAAAGACACAATAAAAGACATTCCTATTTCTTTCTAATAAGAAAAGACAAAGAAAATAACAAGGAAATGTTCAGGAAAAACTTACTATGTTTCCCTAAATGAAGATAGTTCAATTAAGAAAACGGACCTCGCTTCGTTTTCTTCTGCTTGCAGTATCATCGCTAGAAGAACATGGGCCACTATTCTAAATTATGACGCTTATTATAGTTAATAGCCAATAAATTGCTGTAACGGTCTTCCAGTGTGTTTATACCAGCTCGTATTTACTGCCGGCCGGGGACATTTTAAGTGCGGTTGAGTTTGCACTTTACTTTGACATATTTTAACGTGCTCTAAGATTTACTCCATTCCAAAGCTTTTATATTTCTTGATGATTTTAAATTTAAATTTCAGTACCAAATATATATTTTTTTTAAGATAAGATTTTCATTAGTTGTTAAAAACAATCTTTAAACTTTTGTATTTTTATTCGAGAGATCTGAATTTACCTCCTTGCCGATGGCAGGTAGCGCGTTGAGACCATTACAAGGTGGTTCGAGGCGAACGACGCTTTTGCGGGAGCCGCGGAAACTGGTGTCGTGCACGCGCACAGAAGAGCGCCAGGTGGACGGCGGGTCGTCGCGGGAGCCCCGGGCGGAGGCGGCGCGCCGCGACGTGGTAAGCGCCGCGCCGGCCCCCCCGCCCCCGCCGCCGCCCGCCGACGGCGGAGTCACGATCAGCGGCACATCGGCGGGCCCGCGTGACTCCATGCCGCTGACGCACCAAAGCTCTCACCGCAGCCCACTTTGCTGCTCGGACTGCTCACTTTCCTCCGAGGCCCACGGCGAGGTCCCCTCGAACACGGCATGGAGCGCCGCGACTTGCATATATGCACGAATTATCTCCACCCACGCTTTGGGTCTTTCTTCATTTCGATCCCGAAAAAGAAAATTTTGACAAAATTCACGTAAGGCGTTGAAAAATAAGGATCACATGTTTACAAGACATCGACGGGTATGCTTACTATGGTATGGTTTTGCGTGGCATAACAAAGGTTTGGTTGAAACACAAGAGGATAAGACAACACTGACACAACAACTATTATGCAGAGCATTCCGAGGCAACACTGAGTATCCACAAACGTCGCGGCGCTGCAATAGGCATAAAGCTGCGAACGACTAAGCAGGAATGAGGCCGAGGCTCATTCAAGACGGAATGTCAATGGGCAGTCGGAACTTTTCATCGTGTGCTAGACGGACCGTGATAAAAAATGAAGTAGAAACGAATATGTAGCAATGTACGTAAGTATAATAAATCAGTTACGATACATATATGAGAATTAAAATGGTATTATTGGTAATGTGTCGTACGTTATAGAATATTGAAGGTGGTGGCCGGAGAAAAAGAGGGGAACCGCTTCATATTTATAGAAAACTCATGAATAATATTATTCCTAGCCGAATCAAATCACAAAAGAGTACGACTTCGTCTGTAGAAAACAACTTAATGATATTTTGGAGCGAAAACATTTTGTGATGTTTGGGAGAATCAGGTCGTAGGTTGCGCAGCTTTAAGGAATTTAACCTTTATACTTATTAGTTATTACCCATAACATCTGTCAGTTTATTTCCTGAGTGTAAAACATAAGAAGTTGTAAATTATATTTAATGAATAAAATAGAGAAAATTATTTGTAGTTAAGTAGAAAATACAGTTCAAAATTCATTCGTTTGAGAATTTTCATAAACGTCTTTGAAAACCAAACACACGACAAACTAGTCCTAAACTACAATAGCATGTGACACGCTATTATAAAATACAGCAGCGGTCGATGTCAAAGCATATCGTAGAAAATTAAAGTTTCTAATTGAACTTACAAATAATATAAAGCTGATTCTGTTTAAAACTTGATGAAAGAAATACTTTTCTGTGTAGATTGCATTAATTAATACGGGTAAATACTATGTAGAAACATAATTGCATATGTAAGCATATAGTAGATATATAAATGAGTAATTTAATAGAATATGAGTGCAAGATTAAGTAAAAAGTTGGAAATGTAGCGGTGGCGGTTCGGAAACTGTGGCGAGGCGCGTCGGTCTTACGTAAACCACTAGACGTCTTTTATATCTTGAGTTCTTGCCTCTTGCATATGTCTCTATGTATTTCTCAAGTATTTCTAGCTCCAGCTTCTGAATTGCGTGGATTATTCTATTATGTGTGACATGACCAAGATATTCATATTGTTTTCGCTAGATAAGGCGGTGTTGTCTGCACGTCTCTGTTACATAAGCTTGTCTTTGTTTAGAAATGTATAAAGATTTTATTTTGAAGCACGAAAAGTAAAATTTAACAAAACAAATGCGATTAGTGTAAAAAACCATACAGGTTACGATGATTATACGTGGAAGGTTGAAGTTATGATAAAAATACATAAAGCCAGTATGTGCAAATGTTTGAAAATGAAAAAAAACTTTTGAGATTAAATTTTAATAATTGTATTCTATTCAGCTTTGAATGGAGTGCAAAAGCAGATTTTTATGTCATATAGGGCAAACGAAATAACTATTTGTAATAAAGTGGGTACATAATTCTGCTCGAAAGTAAAATCACTCTTAATTAATTCCCATTTCAATTTCATTCTTCCGTTTCAATGAATGTTATTCAGCGCTTTTCAAGTGTAACAGCAGAGAATTTATTACTTTGGTTGTTGTGAGTTTTTGTTTATTTAATTCATTGTTAAAATATATGAATATTCATTTAAAATGTACAATCTACTGCAGTGCAGTAGCAGTGTAGTGATTGCATATATATAGCAAGCTCAATTATATTATAAGTTGTTAACAACTTTTATGAAAATCTTATAACGTAAAAAGAAAAGGAAAAAGAGATACAGGAAGTATACGTATACTTTTAAAATGTCATTAAGTTAATTGTGATTAAATATTCCGCGCTCGTAGCAATGTGCTACAGCGGCGTAGCTCATATTAACAGGTTTAGATCTATAGTGAACAATCGTCTACCAGATGAAAAGATATTCATTTTTATGATCTGGAGAAGTTACAGAGATAATACAAATGTAGAGAGAGATAAATCAGAGTATAAGTAAGTACGTAGAGATTGTAGATACGTGCCAAGTGAATGTAGTTGGGGGCGGGATGTAATGTATGCGTATCGGACAGCCTCACAGATCTTTTGGGCATTTTTCCAGCAAGCAGGGAGGGGCATGCTCGCGGTCTATTGTCGGCCAGAAGCCCCCAAACAACTCCACTGATCTCCACTACCCTAACATATCCTTCTATGAATGTTTCAAATCTAATCAACACATTCTCAATGCAAAGCTCTTACGTACCAAACAGTAAGTTATGTAAAGTTTATATAAAATCATGAATGAAAATTACGTGTTGTTTTGTGAGGTGTTGCTAGGAGTACCATGAGACTATACTAATGCATCGAGTTTAATAATACCAATAAACTACCTTTTGTTCACGAGCTAACAAGAGAATAAATGTACAACTTAGACAAAGAAAACCATACCATGGTAGTCATAACTCCAAGCATGGATCGCGTTTTTTCACAAATATAGCAAACGAAAGCGATAAATAATTAAGGTAACACAAACAGCTAAAGCTCGCAACTAAGGGAACGGCAAGAAAACACCTCTTCACTGCGTGTGCACTGATCACTGAACTAAGCAGGACACGGCAGCCCCCGCTCGCACTGCACCCGAGGCACGCGCGCTGCACGATCGACCACGGACATGTGATTACTTAAAACAAAGCCCTGCAGCCCGGAGTAACGCAACTAAATCAGCAAAAACGACTGCGAAAACGATAATAACAGTTTTTACTTTTTAATGCAGTCGATCGATTAAACGCTCGACTGGTGTATTGTATATTTGTACGTGATAAAGTAAGCGAGAGCGGAGCGGTATGTCGCGTGCGGGCTGAGACGCTGAGGGTACGCGGTGGTCGGCTCTGGCAACAGACCCAGGGACGATAATAAGATAACAATTAGATGGCAGTGAAGAAAGCGGCGGAGCCCGCAGAGTGGTCGTCGTACGTAAACTAGAGAGGCACTGCGCGGCGCACGCAAGAGGTCGCTGCGCGCGCCGAGCCGGGCCGACGGCCGCCGGAGACAGCCGAGCGCCGGCGTGACCTCGCGCCCCTCCCTCCCAGCCCCACACCCCTCTCACACCCGGCGCAGCGCCGCACCGCCAGCTGGAGCCACCACCATCACCATCACGTGACTGCCCCACATAAAGCCTCACCACCAAATAATTTTGACATACATGTAGGGTAGCCCCATGAATAATTAAGCTGTTTTGTGCGAACGATAATTAATAACCCTAAGGTCAAAAACCATTGTAAACCTGATCTAGTTTCACTTTCTTCCAATCTTACCATTCGTAGGAGTAGTTTTGTTTTTATTTTAATAAACTCAAACAATATCAACCTCAAATGACATTGTTGACGGTATAATACTCCAAAGTTATTTCATCATAGACTTGCTAGTTGGAGGAATCTTGACAACTTGCAAGTAGAGCCTTGGATTACGTAACGCGAATAGGTATTCAAGAAATGGAACAAAACTTTCATGTTTATTAATAAAGTTGTTTATTGTTTACCATCTAGAAGCCGCTCTGTTTAAAACCAATGAAACATTATTGCTCAAGATGGAATTTTTAATTACAAAAGCGGAATGAGCAAAAAGTGCTTAGTGGGAAAACTATCGCCGCGTAGTAAACTGCTACGAGAGCGCTACGAAACGGCTACGAATCTATGCGTTAAAAGATGATTAATGGCTGCTGCAACAAAAACTTTTTTTCTGGTTTAATAAAGTTTGATAGATTGACTGAATTGACGCCTTTCTGTTGGATTTTAACTCTAGGGCATTCGTTTTTGTTATAAAATTCAAGGCTTAATATACTGCGAGGAACAAAAACTTCCAGAAAATGTTGCAGTAAAAATAAAGTACTTCAGTTATGCAGTTTTATTTGTCAATCTGCCAAGTTTTATTCTTGCGAAATAAACACGGTCTTGACACAATTTCTAACGAAATATGCAACTCAATCGAGAATAACGATTTGTTTCTTTTCTACCGCTTTGTTGAAGTTTTTTTTGACGACCGCTTTGGATAAATAGTAATAATACCAATAGTTTTTCTACGGGTTTGATTCTCGAAGCATGCAAAATGCAATGTTAATTCTCGGTCCAGTTATATTTGTAGTTATGTTTGTGTGTATACTATGTGTTCCCATGATACAAAGTCCTTTACGACTTTGATGTTGTTGTGTTAAGTAAAATAAAGTATTTTTCATTCCCCTCAAACTTTCTACAAACTGTAAGCAACATATATAATAACTTACAATACATGTGTCATTTTAACACTAGTAGAGGAAAGTAAACGGCGGGGAAATTTAAAACAAGTAACAGAAATAACATTTTAGGAAAATTTTGGTTTCTTTGGTCTATGTAAAAGGAATGGGACTACTCACCGAACTACACCACGCATAGAACTTAGCATTATAGTCCTAAGTCTATACAAAGAACGACACAAGTGTGTGACTGTGAAAATGATGACGTTAGTAGGCGATAGACTTAAGATGAAATGACTATTTCAAAATAAACTGTTAATTAGAAAGATTAACTACGTCGTACTTCAAAGCAGTAGTAAAATTAACACCAACTAAGTAACAGTGCAGGCTGTTTAATTGTAAGTAGTCGATACGCTTAAGCATAAGGACCTTGTTTGTAGACATTAACTATGATTGTGTAAGTCAACTGTTAGTAAGCCAAATAAACTTAAATGAAGTATTTTTTTTATCATCTGCGAAAGGTAGAAAGATGAGTGTATTTGACACTTCTTTAGTCTCTTCCTGTGTGTGTTGTGGTAGATAGACTAAACGATTCTATTACGACACTAGCAATGGATCTTATTTTAACTACCCGGCTCTAAATCAATCCGGAAAGCGATAAAGGCAGTTGTGGCTACTTCCTATAAAGTCCCTAGGGGGCGTTTCATTCAGCAGAGTTTTTACTCTTCGTTTTATCCGTCCGTAAAAAGAGTATTCTGCGCTTAAATCTCAGCAGGTATGTGAAATTCTTTCCCTCTAGTTTTTATGCAAACGAGTATGTGTATTTTTTTTATAATTAGGCGTTAGTTGAAATTCTCTCAGGACGTAAGAACGGAATGGTTTAGTAACATTCACTCGAATGAAGTTAGATGATTATATCTAGTCTTATATCTAGTTTTGTCCGTCTGTTTCTCCGTTTTGTGTTAGCTAAGTTCGAGATCGCTTTTATCAGAAGCAGCATTAGCAGATTTCTAAGAAACTAAAAAAAAGAATGGGTTTGATTTTAAATCAGCACGATTTATTTATTTTTGAATTGGTGTTCTTAAGTGACGTAAGTGAATAAGTTGCATATTGGATAATGGGCCACAGCCGCGGGCGTCTATCTGATGCAGAGGGGCAGTCCTTGAACTATCGCGTGCGCCACGTCACGGGCTCAGGTTGTGGCTGGTAACACTTTCACTAGCCCACACTGTTAGCAAGGCGGTCGACTGTGACGTCACACCAAACTAGGTTCTAAGAATAAAAATACCATTAACTCTCATTTAATAAAATCGTTGAGCATTATGGGTTATGCCAAATGATAGAGGTTTCTCACATACACGAATATGATAATAACTTATTAATTAACAATGGTCGACTTTGAATTGGTGAGAAAAACATCTGTTTTGGTAATCCATACTAATCTCCCAGTTTTTTTGTGTTTGTCTATCTACGGCTACCATTTTTGCCATCTAACGCGGTTGAGGCAACGTGTTGCCGAACACGTCATCGATTCGAAAGAAGAAAACTAGATCTACGTTCTTAGGGGAAAGTCGTTCAGTTTTAATTCACTACATAAATTATCGTCAACCGATTTAAAACATCCCCTATTGTTCCTAATACCAAAATTAATTTATCGATCCTTGAGTCTTCAGAATTTTTGTTCCATTTTTCAAGCATTTTTCATGTTCAGTTTCAAAATAAGTAAAAAATATATGACCAAGGACTGAGTTATATTAAGTTACTACAATTCATTACATCTAGAGCCCGGAAAAATTGAAAAAAAAACAAGCGTCAACTTGTGGTACAGGTACAAATGTAATAAAAACTTTTACTTCATTTAACTTTATGAAATAGTCATGTTTTATTGCTATACACCAGTGGTCTTGAGATAATATTTAATTGCATCAAGTGTACTTCACATAGAATTAAGGGAGAATTCGCATGTGCACTCAAGGATTTTGTACAGTTTGACTTGGTTAACATTTGGAAAGTAGCATTTTCTTTGCGTGTTTTAAACGAAATCAATAATACTAGTACCATACGCTGCGCTTATTCACTATTACAAATGTAGCTTTAGCAGGTTTTTACTTTTCAACATGGTTTTGCTTGTATTATAAGTGGGTTACATTTATCACTTAAGTTCACATATGACTGATACATTATCAGTTTGCATGTATGAAAATATCCTGACGTGCCGAGCTGAACATATGGTGATAGGTGACTTTCATTCATACATATAATTATTATAAGATGTTCTGACGGTATTGCTTCAAAAGAAAGAAAAAAGTGCACATTTTACATAGTTTTCAGTTTGCTGGACTGACTGACAACAAGAGTTTACAGGGTGAAATTGAAAACATTCGACAATCTTTGAGGGATGAACCCATGATTACGAACAACTTTTTCTATTGGACCAACTTTTCCTACTAAAAAATAAAAATGTTTGTCGAATGTTTTCAATTTCACTCTGTAGAGTAATTAAGATTCTGAAATTTCAAGGTGTCACTCATATTTTACAACTTATTCCAGCCGTTAAAACAAACTCTTATCATCCATTCTACAGCTTATTAAACAAGTTTTTACTGCATGGCCGTTGGCACCAGATCTAAAGTAGCTCTGCGGTAGAAAATATACTTATCAAACTGTATTAAAAATCAATTTAAAAAGTTTGCCGTTCAGTAGCTGGCTACGTCACAGGCAGCCAAGCACGGTAATAGGAACTTTCACCCCACCTCCACAGGTATATAATATAGGTAGTCTACGACGTCACGGATTGGGGTTATGGTAATACAAACTTGCAGCTAATGTTGCGTAACACGAAAATTGCGGAACTTTAAGACTTTCAAGAGTCACCAGATGTGCGGCTTGCTTTTAATAAGAGTTTTGTCTTACGACAAATGTAGGCTAAAATGGATATAGCCCTGTCTACATCCTAGCTAGCAGGTTTCAATGTTTTTTTTCTCAAAACGTTAATATAAAACCAACATTTCACACACAAGAGCACGGGCAGAAGATTACAACGTTCCCCTCCAAATTTTTTTTTCTCAATTGTAATTTGCTTGTTTTTCATTAACGAATCGATGTTAAGGGTTCAATTCAATTTCTTGTCTATGGCTCTCCATTAGGTTGTTGGTGGGTGAAAGTCGAGTGACAGGCCTATTTTGACATTTATCTTTGTTCTGATATGTCATAAAAACGTGAAGGTTTCATACGAAAGCAAAACGTTTGCTACTAAACGCTCGCTAATGACTGTGAAAGTTCACTATTATAATAGGGGTGTGGTAACCTCGAGTCCCGATCGAATTCACCTTGAGCCATGCCGCCTTGCTTATCTTACGTCGTATATATCCATTATGAGGAGCACTGAATACTTCTTAAAAGAAAAAAATGAACTGACATTTTAACTTTAGTTGAAAAAACAATTCTACTCGTACATTTCCATTTCCATATCTCTCCTTTCCTGGCTCCTGTAAAAAGGTTTTACTGAAAGTTTTATATTTTTCTTTTCGAAGCAAATCTTTATTAATTTTTTTTTATGTAGTTCTCGGAAATAATCCCATAATATTACATTGTTCCGTAGTCACATGTGCCGTAACTAATTGAATATATTCAGGATGTTTATTTTTTTCGTGATGCTTCTTCTCTTCACTAATCTTTTTATCAATACTGAGATACAAAATAAATAGACTCACCCACTCCATGCTACTTGTCGTATTTTTGTTAACATTTTCAGCCTGAAAACAATGTTGTAAGTAGGTACCAACACCTCTTAACCCGTCCATTCAAAACGGCTACTCACAATAAACTGCGTTAACGATAATTGTTGAAATCTAGTTACGACTTTAAATAATTTTAATTAGAAAAGGAATGTGTTCTAAATATTTGAAGAAACGTTAAAAAGTTTTTAAAAATGCTTACTCGTAGGTATGCTTTATTGTTTTAAATGAAAAGGGGTGCCTTTCCTCCAGAGATGTGCTAAGCTATGTAAATAAAGATATGTACGATTTCTACTAAGCAAGATTAACGAGGATTTCGGGTTAAGGAATATTTTATTTTTCAAAAGAAAATAACAATTTTCGCTTAATGAGAACTTAGATCTAATGTTAACTATATTATATTATTTAGCGTGGCGGTACAATGTTCCATCCCAAGTCAAGTGAGCTAATGTGAGTGAGAATTGTATTAAAATTATTCAATATGGAGGGATAAGGATGTTGCAGGCTAGGGATACAAAGTTATAATGGGATATCTACAAGGTGTTTTTTTTAAATGTTACCTGGAAATTAAGAACTCTAAATACTGAAGATTGAAAAATGTATTCAAGACCATCCTTTTATTTTAATATTTTTGTAAACGCTTACCCGCATGAGGGATGTGCTTTTATTTTTTAAAGGAGGCAAAACTGGATTTTAAAAATACGCTTTATACACCCGGAAACCGAACCAACTGAAATACAAACAAGTTACGCTCTATACTTTTATGACATCAATAAATCAGAGTTAAACAAGTCTCTCTTACAAACATGGCAAATTAAATTAAAAGAAAACCATTAAATGTGTGACTAGCGTATTTCCAAAAATCTTTGAACGCAGTTTGGTTTCTTTTGAGTAAATTATCCTTTCTTCAGTATTTACAGTACTTTCCCTCCAGGAGGCATTGAAAAATTCCACCTTGTATTTATGTTAAGAATAAGTAGAAAATGGTTATTAGTCAGCTACTTAATTTGTCCAGTGTAACTTCATAGCTCACATTTCCCGCTCCGCTACATGGCTAAACGGTTCGATGAAAAGGTCCCACAAAGTTTTATATCTCATCTTGCATTTCTTTGGTGGGAACAGACCCTAAAAAAATACTAAATTTAATTTATAATTAACCTGAATTCCAAAATGTTTTCAAGTGCTTCTTTTATTGAATGATTGTTTTAATTTCTATTTTTACTTTTCCTAATTCGGTTATTAGGTTTTTAGGGTATTGGGTCGCTCATAAAGTAAGAATATTTACGGTCATTCATAGAAAAATATACTACTAGGCACATTTTTTCAGTACAGAAACTTTTTGCTGTAAAGCAAACGTTAATATAGCTTTTATTTGAATTGTTGTTCATCGAAAGTCGAAGTCGAAATATTTACTTAATATGAAAAAGTCATTTATTATGAAAAGTCAAGTCGAAATATTTATTATGAAAAAGTCATATTATTGCATTTGAAAATCAAGTTAAATATTTAATTAGCTCATTTCCACAATGCAGATATTCGGTGTTAGCGATAAAATCTTTAAAGCTTTCGTGAAGGGGTTATTTTTTCTAATTCCACATTTGCGTGTGAGGTTTCCTCATACTGCCTGAAAAAATCCGCCCGACTCAGGTCAAATGTTTCAAGGACACGTAATGCCGCTTTTCAAACGGCTGGTTTATTATTATGCAGCTGAAATAAATACTTAATGAGACAGGTAAGTACATTTGATAAGATAATAGCCTATAATTTTTGTGGCAAACCTTCGTTTTCTACATACCCGCCAAAAATAGAATGTAACTGTACTACAAATCATTTAAGTAGTCTAAAATGAATAACGACAAAATATACCTAACATTTAGTAATGTTGATGATAATTAGGTTATGGTGTGATTTGTTACTTAATTTCACATGCTGTTTACGACCACATTTCTTTATTTATTTTTATTTTATTTTAAAATTTGCCAACGTTTACATCGCCGATACATAAGCAAACATACAATCTTCGAAGTAAAAACTAAACAAGTACACAATTAAAGGCAAATACCACATTCGATATTAAGAACATGATTGTGTTACAATAATAATAACACATTTTAAAAGGATAACAAAGTTTTAAATGTTTCTAAGTTGCTGCATGACTTTCTTACGAAATGTATATTTCTTTTTATATTTCTATAGGTATGTATGTTATGATGTAAGTAACTGCACTAACTAATTTACTCTCAACTTCTTCCTAATTGTTGCCTGGAAGAAATCACTTTAAGCAATTACTAACACTAACTGTAAATCACTTTATGTAATTTTATTTCTGTTTTTTACATTAATGTGTATTTGATTGGCTGAAGGACGATATAGATGAATTTAGGCAAATTACCGAAAAGTTTTAGTAGGCAGCTAAAGTCAAGAAGAGTTGCGATTTCAGCAGTTTTTTCTTAAATTGTAAATGGATGAATATTCATTGATTGTATAAAATTGAATAGTAAATTTTCATTTTTAGCACCGTGGCGAAAACAAATTATTGTAGAGGCTTAGTAAGGTTTTATAATTCATTCCAAACCAACTTTTTAATGAGTGCAAGGCTATTTTGCGGATACGAAACTAGTTCTGCATACATTTTAACATTGATTTGCACTGAACGAGCTGCCAAAACAAGTTGGTTTTACAAACTTATTGTTGCAGTTTATGTGAATGGTATTGGAAGAAGGAACAGCGGTAAGCAAGTTTTTTCAATAGTGTTGTTGGTTTGTAATCATAGAACAGTTGTGGTTTAAAATGGATTGTAGTATTGTATATCTACGTGTATAATTTTAGAAATCAATGCGTAAATATTTTTGGTTCCATTGAAAAATACTCCCTTTACTAAATGAAATTTAACAGTAAATATAATAAAAACAGACATAGGTGTGTGCCCACAAACATGAATTATAAGTTGTAGTTACGTCAGAGCCTCTCTTGCAAAGTTCAGCGGGTCGGGATTGCAGCCCGTTAGTATGCAGTAACATGCACCCAATTGCGTTTTGGTGCATACAATGCATTCGCGAGGCATTCGGAGCAACTTCTTGTTACAATGTGTTTTATTCATAGATAAACATATTTAACTTTTACATTTATTAATAACTCTTGGAACTAGATATTTTATTTTTCCTAATTTTCTAATGTGCTTAGACTACTTAATAATATAATCATTGAGATTAGTTTTGAACAAATTTAGCAAAAAAATAGTTTACTGTAGTAAATAATGTTGTTGAACTCAAGTTATACGCAAGGAAATTTAGATATAATGAAAATCAAGTCGAATTTTCAGGGATAAAATTAAAATAATTTTGGTGAAGTCTGTTGGATTCGTCCCAACCAACTTACTGGTGTATTAAAAATTTGAAATACTTTCTTTCCGTCTGCGGCTTCGTTCGCATGGAAACGTAGTTTGTGTCATTCTCCAGGCTCTCCAAATACATCGATCCGTTGCTTCGCCAAGATGTGAAAGTAGGACAGACAAACATTATTTCACAACTTATAATATTAATAGTACTGATTTATCATTTTTTTTTCTTTTCTATGGTTTTAATGTTATTTAGAAAAGTGTGATTTTGTCCTTAATATTAACATTAATTACAAATATGAACTTGTGTCTGTCTATCCTGTCTTTACTTTAAAACCAATCAAAGTACTTTTCCCAAGGAGTAGTTAGAGCAGTCCAAGACTTAACTTTTACACGAGAACGAAGTTATGAGTGAAAATAAATAAATAAAAATTAAAATACTCACCACTTTCTCCTCAATATCGACCTTATCATTATCAATATTGTTGTTGTTGCTCCCATATTTTAAGGCACCGTTTTCCATGACCACGACCGATCCTCGGGTCACCTCACTTTGTCTCTATTGCTATTCATCCACATGTAACTCTTCTATTTGTAAACGCTTTGTTATATAACATTATAATATGATCTATTTGACAAAATCTTTTGATATCTTTTCGATACTAAGGCTATTGTTTCCATTTACCTGCAAAGACTAGTTTAAGTATATGTTTTTTGTTTGTAAAATAAAAAGGCCCATTCTGTTTCTGTATTATTGAACTGGATTCACATGATCATTAACAACTTTTACGAAGGCCTCATCTACATTTACACTTATATTACAGAGCGTAAAGATGAATGATTTTGTATGTGTTTATAATAAAAAGCCTCAAACACTACTGAACCAATTTTAAACTGCTGATACTCTTTTATGAGTAGGTATCCAGCGAGTAACATAGACTACAAATTTTCTCCTAATTCCCAATAAATTAAGTCGTTAATAAACCTCAGTTTTTCTAAAGTTAGGAAGTTTAAAATGTATTGAAAAATCGATATTAGTTACAAGTATTTTAGTTCCGTAGTGAAAGTTGTAGTCATTATTGGAAGATCATAATATCGTTAGGAAAACTTTATTCTTTAACTTTAATTATTTGACATATTTTAATTACTTCTAGAAATAGTTAATCAAAGACCGATCGTTTAGTTCTAATTAGAGGACTTAAGTAACAAATCTGACTATGACTAAAAACTGTGGAATCCAAACTCCAAACAAATAGAGAAAAAAAGTCAGATGACGAAATAAAAAAAATGTAGTCAGCGAATATTATAACTTGTTTGGAAAGATGGCTTTTTAATTGTTTGACCTGTTTTTCTTGTCTAGGGGGTCGTTTTACCTGATTCTAATACTACATAATCTAAAACTTTAATATATATGGTATTATTGCGAAAGACAAATATACACATTTCGATACAACAAAATACACCGAGTGTCATCCAGTTTAAGCTTTTCCGTATACGTATAAACGCTATATTATCTTCATCACTCGTTATCTGGTCATGTACCTGCTATCATGTCATGCTATATGGTAGTTTGATATCGCGTCTGATAAAAAAATACGTTTTCATCTTCATAATCTATTAAATAAATGGTAGCTAGTTATCTCTAATTTTCTGCAAATGAGAGTTATTATTCTGAACTAAATAATTAATTTTTACCTTGGCAACAAGAGATTCACAAAAACACAAAATGTGACTGCGATATAGGGAACAAACACAATGTTCAGAAACATTTCCTTGTCATTAGTTAAAAATTTGGTAAAGACAGATATAATATAATACTTATTTAATTTATTTAACACAAAATATCAAAGAGTTTTATGACAACTCAATATATATGCGTGGTAACAAAATATGATAGGTATAATCTTAATGTTACGGTCCCTCAATTGGTTACGTTAGGAAATGGACAAATAGGAGGTTTGTTGCAATTAGAAATTTCAGTAGACTAACAGCGTTTTTCAATTTCAATGTTTGAATGAATATGTAATATATTTTTCATCCTCCATGCTCGGGAAATACTTCTTACCTCCCCAAAAACAGGGATGTAAGTAGACTATAACATACCTATAAATCAAAACAGGGATGTAAGTAAATTTGAAATTGGAACAAGATCTGCCTATTATAAATAGTTGGAATAAAATCTTCATGCTGAATAATTACGATTTTAAATGTCGCGTTCATGTTTCGATTTTAAAAATAGAACGGCAGGTTGTGTCTAATTTGCAAAAATTAAATTAATAATACTTATTTTTCCTTTACTTACAATTGTTTTATTTACCTCGCATGGAGGATGAAAAGCAGAATGTTTACCTCGGGTGGAAGTATCAATAACACCCTTGTGTAACAATCTACTAGTTTACTACATACTCGTATGTGTATAAAATTTTACTACGGAGATAACTAGTTTATTAGTCATTATGTTATCTGCTGCGCTGTTAAATGATAAATTTCCGCGATGTAATGGTGACTTAATTAAAATTAAATTGATAAAAAATTTATCTGAGAAGCAACGGAACATATGCATTATATAAGTTTTTTGTGATATTACTAATAACTATGGATGAATAATCCAAAATTAATGATTTTGATTTATTTAATTTCAATACTCTTTATTAATAAAAATAAAATAGTTTATTCTCAGGCAATTAGGCCCATAGATAAATACCCTCAAGACTAACATACATCTTTTAAAAATGAACCCCTATTTCTTCTGGTCACGCTATAACTTGAGAACGGCTTGACCGATTTGGATGATTCTTTTTTTGTTGTGTTCCTTATGGTCACGAACAGATTTAAATTAAAAAAAATGAAAACATAGAGTAAGTTGAAAATATAATTCAACTTACTCTACTCTATCTCCTATTACTCTTTATTAAAACGATGTATGTATAAAATGTTCATACCTATTATTTTCACATTTTAGGGTTCCGACGAATCCTTATAGTTTCGCCGAGTTCGTCTGTCCATCTCTTCGCGTTTTTTCTCAGATACTTTTGGTACTACATAGATGAAATTTGACACGGTTATACATATTGATTAAGCCGAATAAACGGTAAATAAAAATTTTGAATACAAAAAAAGTTTTTTTATACATAAAAGGTGCATGTTTTTTTAAACTCCCTAATCGCTAATACCATCGTGTGGTGTCATTGGATAGCTTTTTTAAAGATAATAAGGATTTGTCAAATACTTTTTCAATTCACGGATCCGTTTGCGAAATATGAGCTTTAAGTGACCTTTTTTTTGTCAGACTCAACTGCATACCAGCTAAGTAAAAGTTGCTCCAAAAAATCTGAAAAAAATTACAGTGCTGGTACCTAGTACTCATACTGTTTATTTTACACTTTACTGTATTTAGACTTAAGTTTAACGTAAAAAATAAATTAATATTATTATTATATAATGAAATTGAAAGGAAACCTATCACGACTAGGCTAGCTTTTTAAATTAACGAGTAATGGTCAATCAAGTTATAAAATGTGTTTTTCAACTACAGAACCGTACATTACACGCTCTTGGCCTGTTTTCTGTTTTCGTATTCAAGCATAACAGTTCCAAATATTGTTTTAACATTCGCCGCTGCCATTCACTTTTATTACCATCCCTTATGTTACCGCTGTTTTAAGTACTCTGCAATATAACCAAGCCAAGTATTTGCTTTTAATTTATTTGGATTCATTTTAATTTGCAAAAATGGTGGAAGATCTTACGTCTAATCCATTTGCAATCCTCATTTATTTAATTTTGAAAGCTTTTAAGTGTAATTTAACACGATTTCATGATGACTTTTACAGACAAGTTTAAGATACTTCATTTGGTAGCTCATAAATAACTTATTATTTTATTTTACATAACTTGAAATTTCTACAGAATGTAATGGGTAGTAAAACATTGATTAGAATAGGAGGTCGTATAAGTTTATATTGGTTGAGACATGGAAATCATTTCTGATTGGCCGCTGATAAGTTATGATTGGTTTACTATCCATAACAACAATTTAACAGAATAAAAGCTCATGTATTTCTTTTTGGCATTAACATTTTGAAATTTATGGGCTCATTATTTTAGAAACTTTTTAGGGGTGATCTATAATTCCAAACTTTAGTCGTAGCTTAAACGAAAGAACATCATTACTTAGTCATTAGATCATAATTAGAATATATTTACTTTGAATTTTGTCTACCAATGTATAATGACGTCAATAAACATTTTTTCTTTCTTTTCTTTAATTCTTTATGCGTTGATACTAAGGTTTCTCTAAGTTATTGATTGTGAAATATGTATAAATGTTCCAACTTGATAAATGATCACTTTATATTCACTCGGTAGCTTCTTTATCATAAGGGGTTGTCATCAATCCATTATCGTAAGACCGTTGCTACGCTACTTTTTTTGTAAACACTTTTCTTTGTCTCTTCACTCACAAATATATTTACGCGTGTAATATTTTAGCACTAGTTATTAAATATAATTTTTAATCGTTAGTATAGGACACTTTAAAAATGCATTGCATATCCGAGTTCGCGATGCATTTCGTACTTTTGAAACAAAAGTTCGCGCACTCCTCGTACGTTACAGAAACATCGCGAAATTGAAAAACTGTGTAGTGTTTGGTTTTACAATAGTAAGAAGGCACCGTGAGTGAGTGTTAGGGTATGTTTTGTGGTGGTGTTTGGTGTGGCTGAGTGCGGATGTCGCGGCACTCGTGACTCGGCGGCGCGGCGCGGGCTCGGCGCGGACCGCGTCACACTGCGGTGCGGCGCGCGGCCCCCCGCTGCCATCACTACGTGCGGCACTCCGCCTCGGCTGCTCCTCCAATCCGCCTCTCCTATGCCACTTTGCCGTCACCGCCACTCCACCACCATACGCACCATCGTTTATTATTGATACGGGACCTTGGGCCATTTACTAATTTCTTTCCCCCACTACTTAAAACGAGCCATCGATAAAATTTAAAGATACAGTAGTAATACCTCTTTAGCTATGGGGTAAATAATGCAATCGTAGCTGTATAAAAGTATGTAGTGCGGGTAAATGTTTGTGTTATTTCCCGTTAAAGTGTAAAGTGTATTGAAAACCAATTAACGACAGTTAATTTCTTAGTAATAAAAAATTGAATTTGAAGCAATAAATCAGTAGGCATTGTAAGTACAAAAACAAATAATTCATTTTAAATTAAATGAACTTAAGCAATCTATTTACGGAATTCTGTAATACATATGTTGAATCATGTCGTCAGAAAATGATTAATCATGCGGTAGGTTTCGCGGAACAATAACAAGCTGCTATCAGCTGTCGAACACAAACTATGTTACAAAAACTAGTAAAGCAATGTTAACTGTCATCTGAATGGTAGTAATAAATCTAGAAGCGAAGCTCACATAGCCTCTATATGTCTTTGTTGAAAATCTGGCACTCTGCGCCGCCAATAGGACGCAACGTTGCTAACATACTTTTTGTGCAGGTTTGTATAAGTGGTCAAAATGGCCTGCAATGGCAAGTATCCAAAATATTTTAACGATACAAAATAGAAAATAAAACAGTTAGATATAAAAATCGAGATTTCAACACCAAAAACTACTACTTGAATAATTCATACACTCATGCGCTCGTAATCCCTGTAGGGATAGGCAGAGCATCGTATGGCTCTGGAACCACTTGGCGCCACTTTTGACAGACATTCTGAAAGTAATAATATATAACTTTTGTGTATAGTGGTGATAGGTTGTCTTCCCAAAGATAAATCTGGGTTCCTTATTGGCTTACTAGCTTCTACAGTATGCCTAGGAAGAGTTAGTTTCTGGCATATTCTAAGTTTTGCTTCCACTCCTAATTCAGCATGGAAGTAATTAATTTCGTTTTTGTGAAACTCTTTTTCGACCAAACTACTTAGGTCCTACTTGGTTACTTAATGGAGAGTAGACCGAAATTACCGACAAAGCGGCAAATTTTTACAGGCAAATGCTTATGTGAAATACCTAACTGCAGCCACGCTGCTGTCAGTGGGTCACTTTTTAAAGCTGCTATTCGTTCCTGCAGTATCATACATAAAGTAAAAACAAAAAATTTACCCGCCTTCAAAAAGGGTGAAATAATTTTTAAAGCTATGTTCACGAGTTAAGTAGTGGTTACGGGTAAAACAGTAAATAGGTGAATTCATAGCGGAATATGGTAAATAGAGAGGATTTTTTTTTGAAGTCGGTTATAAACTGGTTGTACAGAGGACCGCACCGCAAGTTACCACGCGCGTGCGCTCTGTGTTGTTGCGATAAGGATGGTTTTTCATCGAAAATGGATTAACCTGATGCGCTGACCTCTATACATGATGTAGTCTTTCGCGGCCGATTTGAGATGGGTAACCTTGTATAGGCAGTGAAATAATCTAATTACTACGGTTACCCTTATAATAGAAAGAGAGTGGGGGAAGAATACTATTTAGAATGCTAAGAGATACGATAAAGTTTTAAAAAAATCGTGTGTCGGATTGTCGGAAATGCAACTTTTGCAAAGTTACTGTATCAGTTTTACTTGCTGTATTACTTGTGTTTCACTTATTTTTTTAAGTTACTTGCTGTATTAGGTGTATATTAAGGAACGAAAATTAAACGTATCTACTAAGAATGCAAAAAATTGCAAAAGTGTAAACATTAAATTGATTATTTATTGTTTAATTCAATTCATACTTATTATGTACTAGCTTCCCGCTCGGGACTTCGTTCCCGTGGGAATCCGGGAAAATCATGTACCCTATGTCCATCCCGGATAATGTAGGATTGTAATGGTGAAAGAATTTTTCAAATCGGTCCAGTAGTTTCGGAGCCTATTCGATGCAAACAAACAAACAAAGAAACAGTCAAATCTTTCCTCTTTTATTATGTATAGATATAGAAGATTGATACTTACGAATTAAGTTATCGTTATGATCATAAAAATCCGTAACTGTTTTCCATAACCGAGCTAAAATGTTTCCATCGCACAATTTTTATTTAAAAACTACCGCAAAGTACACACGGCGCACATACATGTTGACCTTGACGTCGCCCTTATCTCATTTGTAGTAGCGACGCCTTTCGTAGTGCAAATGGGTAATCTGACATGCTGTCTGTGCATGTTGCAATTATTATTATAAAAATGTGTAAGTACGTAGTTAAATCGAAGATATCGAAATACATTAATACGTTACTGTCATCATCATTTCATTTATGTACAAAAATAAACTTTTGTAACAAACATTACGTTAGTAATAAAAACTGAATTTTTCAGTTAATTATACATTCATAATAAACTTTACAAATCTATGAAATATATAACTTTGTTGAGGCAGGTGTAATATTTTTCACCGTCACGTAAAGCAACGTTCGTAAAAGTGGTCCCACTAGCATCGTGAATCTGAGTTGGTGCATCATTAAACTGTACTATGTAAAGGTTACATGTTGCTGCATTGAGGCAAAAAGTAAACACGAACAACTACTTGCACTGTTAACAATTACCTTTCTCTGTTTACTTATTGACGACTTTATTACGATTAAATGGTAGATAACGATACGCTCTGCCGCGACAATAGCAGATTACACACTATATTATAATTACATCGCACTATAAAATGTATATTAAATGGCGTTATAGAAGCGGCAAGTTGTATATTTGGATTACCAAGCAGTTTGTAATTTGCCTGTGGCGTGATCACACCGCTCAGCTAACTCGTTCGGAAATTTATTAATAATGTGATTTATTGTTGAACTAAATGTTGAATTAAAATACGATTTAAATTAAACGATAAGTGAATTTTAGTTGCAAAAATGACTGTGAAAAAGGAAAGTAAAAATAGTGCGAAAGAGAGAAAGTTGCCATCAGAGAAGGAGGTGCCGAATTTCTGTTCAAGGTTGTGGTTCTGCTGGATGATCCCAACTTTTATCAATGGCAACCGCCGGGACCTGGACGAATACGATCTCGAACCGACTAAGAAAACATATGACTCCAAAACATCTGGAGATTTATTAGAACGGTATGTTTTTATATGTTTTTTTTACATCTCGGTCTTTGGATGAGCTTTTTTAATATTAAAATAACTTATTGTTGCCAAAAACCTCCTAAATCAAAGTTACGATACAATTTACATTATTTGCACACCGAGACATACAGTGCTATTTAACAGAACATAAAACATAGCGTAATACGAGGCGGCCTTATTTCTAGGTAGCAATTTCTTGCAGGCAATTTTTGTGATTACAATTTTTGTAGGAAGTTTGCAATATATTGCAATTTATTATTTGGTGTTGTTTAGTGCAGCTACAAACAGCAAAACTTGAACTTATAGCATGCTTAATTCCGTCTTAATTCACATAAATCTTTTATTTTATTTTTATCAGTTAGCATAAATTATCATAGGCTGTTTGTTTACGACACAGGTACAGTAGCGTTCTTTAATGGAGGCATAGTTAAACTACTTAGCGCGTTGCAATAGGGACTATGTTCCTATGAACATAGTTCAAACGATTTCTCACGCACACAAGCTTGTAGCCTCCTCTAAGAACATAATTTTGCTAAGCGACATCTCTTGGCTCCTCGGTGAAGTTTTTGTAGGACGCATTCACTCGACATTGCACTGTCCTCCACTCACCGCTGCTGTTGAGTGAGTCATATCAAACAATCGGTAATGTAAACATGACGTGTATCTTTATTTTGTCGATCTTACTAGCGTTATGTATGGTTCAGTGGATAAGCACTGTCCTAGCAGGGAGAAAGGTTCACGGGTTCTAATCCCAGCCGAGTAATTTCTTTTTGTAATTTATTTTTGTTTATTAAAGCATTAACAACTATTTTCACACATAATATTACATTAATAATAATAATGTTACATTATTGTATCAGTGATAAAGTGTTTGAAAAAAACAAATATGAAATTCGACTAGGTAATTTTATTTCCTACTAACAAAATCACATTTCTTTTCTGCAACTTGATCACTTACAGTTTTATTAAGGTTATAGCTTAAGAATTCGTTTTCGTGAAGAAAGAGTATTGAAGCTAAACCTCAACAAAAATTAATATTCAACTTGCACTACAAGGCAGTAGATATATAGTTTATAATAACAAAAGAATAAGTTATAGATAAATATCACAATTTTACACATAACAATATTTAATTAAACTTGTTAAGCCTTAGAATCGATGAACTTCATTTATCTTCCGTATGAATCCATTATTTTCATACATTTGCTCCACACGCTGATTCATTGATAACTCGCGATCGTCCACTGCGCGGCTGAGATTACACGTTACCCTCATTCCGTAATGATTCACCCATCCTTTACTAAAACCAAAATAACAAGATTAATTTAATAAGGAACAAACACTATGCACCACTAATAAAATGCATTACAATAGTTAATGATAGGATTACGTTCTCAAAATAAATTATAAATTTTAAAACAGTGTTAATATTAAGTAAACATTAGAATACTCACTGTAAGACCTGTCTCATTAGCAATTTGGGATATATTATATCCTATATTGTGCAGCGCAACAATACACTGCCTCTTCTGCAAACTTATTATGTATTTATATGCATGTCGAAAAAAGAAATCACAATAAACTGCCGATACGGTAAGAACACACGAGCACCTTCGCTTATGATCTAGCAATGACAAACAGGTTGCTCATGAACACCGAACCGAATGATTCTAAACTAACTTCATTGCATTCAATTTTTGTATGGTATGGTCTATGACTATAAAAATGTTTGAAAACTAAAACATATCTAACAAAACTTCGTAGCTGCATTAGGCGACAGTTGGGCTCGAACCCGCGCCTTACTACAGCAGGCAGACAGTGTTTCCGCTGCGCCACCAAGGCTTATGATTTGGCTCGTGAAATTATGTTTGTTATCAGATCAACAAGCGTAGTGGGGTATGCGGTATACGTCATTTGTGTCCATGTGTGAGTACACGAGCGGCCGCAAGCGACTTGTTTTCTGCGTTTTATATTGACTATGCCTCCATATATGAACGTGATAGTACCTAAGTTTTTCTTTCTGAAAGTAAATTGTCTTCCGGTATTCCCTTAGAAGCATTTTTGACCCTCACGGTAAGCAATGCCCACTGCATCTGTGTTCTTATATGACCAACGCAAAGTGACACAAATGGTGGAGCTTATTTTTTAGCATTCACTTGTTTATAGCAGGACATTTATTAAGCAAACGATTGCAGGCACGACCACAACCACGTTTCGGCCGTCTCGTAAATGCTACACGGTTGACTAAATTAAAAATGTTTTGATGTGAATTACGGTCCCAGCAAATTGAAAATTTTTACAACTGCTCCACATCTTGAAACTTATGGAAAGACTATGAAACTATGAAACAGAAATAGTAAAAGTTTTAAAATTAAAATCGCATCAAAATACTTATACATTTTAAAATTTATAACGTTATTTATTGTGTGGAAAATTAAGAACGTGAATCAGTAAGCAAACTGAACAACGTTCCCCAAAAATTATATGTATAAAACGAATCTACTCTCCATTAAGCTTTTGACTCATGAACAGTCAAGTATTTTTAATGGAAATTTCTTGGGACAACAGTAACTGTTTAGTTTCAAAGTGCAATTTACTTAAAGTTTCGATAGAAATCTACTTTTCACATTTAAACACAAAAATCGTAGGTAGCAAGTGAATAACTTGGAATATAGTTGAAACAGAAAATATTGTTTACGCTGTTTTAAGAGTTTTACAAGCTATAGCACGGGGTTATGGACTAAAGCTGGGCTCCATGCCAGATGGAATCGATATCATTGAAAAGCCAAATAGCTGGAAATTTTCAATTATTTACGGCAGACGTGTTCACATTATCGTTATCATTTTATCGCTACAACACTGTGTTTATCTTTAAATTGTGTAAAAAGTATTTATCTCAATACCTAAACATTAAAAGACTTAGAATAAATTATGATGCGCTAATGGTAAATTCCATGTATAAACTGCAATATTTCTAGAAAATTATTTTGTATACAAAACAGATTACTTTGACTGCAAATGATTAGTAAATTGTTGGTTTGGAATATATTTTGCACACACTTAATTAATATACATACACATAATAAATATGTTATAGCTAAATATGTGAACATGAACTCAAGATTAGCCTGCTAAACTTGGGTTAGGTTATGTTAAGTTTATCCTGTTAAAACTTGGTGTAACCGCACTTTCTATTTACTTACAAACTTAGTTGAGGACAAATAATATATTTTAAAAATATTTTAATTTTATTACAAGAAATCAAAAATGTTGAACGATCTGATCAAACATTTTAGTGAAAATTCATTTAAGTTCTACTTTTATTTCTGATGATTACCGAAAAATTAAGCTTTACATAAAAGCTTAAGGATTTCTACAATTGTTTTTTTTAGGAATCTGGCACTATTTGACCCAGAATCAAAGAAATACTTGGCAAAGAATTAATCTTACACGCCGTGTAACAATTATTTGCCAGTTTTTGCCTACATATTTCTATGTTTTTAGAAACTGGCTGTCTGAAGAAGGCCGCGCCAAAGCTGCTGGCGTAAATCCTTCTTTCACAAGAGTACTCATACGAACATTTGGGTGGTCTTTTGTACCTGCAGGAATTTGTCAACTACTCAATGTGTCTTTACGGTAAGTGGCAGGTGTGATAATTAAGAAGAGAAAATAATTTTCCACGTTAAAAACATACGAGTCACCTACTTCAATCCCAACAATAGTTCGCACAAAGTAGATAACTAGTGTCAAAAAGGAATAAATTTATAAAATTCCAATAGTATCAGGATTGTGTAGGGGTAATTACGCTGAAGAAGTCTTCTAACTACAATTTATCTGCCTACTAAATTCAAGCTATGAGCAAAAAATTGAAAAAAAATCGAGACTTCATTAAGTGACATTAAGGGGAGCTATCCCTACATAATCCTGCAACTTCTGAGACTACATGATTTATTTCCTCATTTTTCCTATTTTTGTGGATTACAATGCCTATTAGCAGATAACTACAAACGAAAATGTCATTCGTTTATTTAGATGATGTTTTGGTTTAGAATAGAATAGAAACGCTTTATTAAACTGACACATCCTGAAAAATAAACATAAACTAATTGTAAGTATTTTCTTCTTTTCGGTTGTCTTTTTAAAAGCGATAAATAATTCTTGATAAAATTAATATGGGAATATTCTCCTTCGAACAAAAAAAGAATTTTGAAAATTCAGCCAACATTTGGCGGAATTATCGCGAAACAAACATAGAAAAAAACATACAGTCGAATTGAGAACCTACTCCTTTTTTGAAGTCGGTTGAAAAGAAAGCGGATGTACTGACATGGTATTATCACTTCACAACACATACTATTAAAATTATCTGAGTTCCTACTATGTTTTATTACTTTGTTATATGAACACAACATAAATAACATACAAGCACGGATCCTTACTCTAAATACTATAAACGTGCAAATGTTTTGGTTTGTTTGTCTTTCGCATTGCAAATGCTTAAAATACTCTTATTGAACGAGACTGTATCGAGTGATTGGGTCAAATAGTTTCGATAATCCGAGTCACAGCTAGACCAATGGACTTTTGGGATAACTTGGTACTTAAGAAACACAAATTAATTTTTGTGCTAGAAACTTCTAGGAATGTAAGAATGCACCTTTGTAGCAAAAAAAAACACAATTTTCTAAAATTTAAAAAAAGTGCTACTGCACCTCTCTAGTTTCTTCGGAATTATTTAAAAACAGTTTAAATCGTCATGATATCTCGTTCAGTCGCTACCCCGATAGCCCTGTCCAACCTTAAATGAAAGTAAAGATAATAATAATTCAATACAAGATCACGTTTTTATAGAGCATTGACTTACTACTGGAGGTCAATGAGCTGATGCAACTTCCATTGTTTTCTTTCAAGTGTCGTGTTAACTTCACGGCAACTACAACCTTCCTATGAAGTTGTTTCAATACTTTTTCTAATTTATGGTTTAATTTGGATGAATATTTGCGTGATACAATTGCATCCATCGATTTCTTCAGTATTTTTTGATATTATCTTATAAGTTTTGGTCTGAAACTTTCCATGGTCTTAAAACTCGATACACGTAATCTAAAAGGATTACATCTTTCAGTTAGAGCATGAAGCTATGTCGAATAACTTTAGATATGTCACTTCCTCCCGGATAAAAATGTGTAAGCTGATAGTTAATATGATCCTGTAAGTAATAAAAAAAGCAATTTGCCGGGGGAAAACTCGTCAGCAAGCACATGTATTAAACAGGCGATAGATGCTTCTGCGTTACACCCTTCAGAGCTTCAGCAGACGATCTTCCCACCGAGATACACCCAGCAGACGAGTTTATTTACTCATAATATCATATAAACTGTCATCTGATAAATTTTCAGTTGAGAGGAATTACATGTTCGTATGACTGTCGCCATTTTAACCGTTTAGGTGGCGAAATAGAGAACTATCCAAATTTCATACATCTAATGACGGCTGCTTTGACTGGTGGCACTAACGCCAACTGAATTTCCAGTTGCTAGGTAACTTGCAAATTCACGTTCGGTTGGTGGTGGCGCTGGTCGAGGTGGTTGTCAGCAAGTAGGTATATGAAAATTGAATAATTCTCAATATCACCACCTGAACAGATAAAATGTATTTTTTCAACGTGATTGGGAGGCTATTGTTGCTTAAGCCACCCACCGAGCCGCGGCAGACGTTCATAGAGCTTCATGATAAATCTATCTGAAGCATTTTACAGTTGGGCAGAGTTAGGTTTTGTGTCAAGGAAATTGTAACCAGCATTTTTTTTTCTATAGATCTTTGCATTAGTATAAACATATTCATTTTGTACAACTTTAGAGTTGCAGCGTGGCTGTCAAAAAAAACGTCCGAAACTGTCAAAACAGGTTTTTTGCGATTTATCGGTAAACTACGCGTCTGGCGGTAAAAAGTGTTATGTAACAAAAAAATCCCAATAAAAGACGAACAAAAATTAAATTAAAAATTTAAAAACCCCCCCCCGCAAAAAAGTAAAGCGGGCATTTAAAAAGTAAAAAATAATACCTTTCGTTGAGCCATCAAATTCATTTCAGAAATACCTATATATATTTTAATTATCGAAATCGATGGATGGCACGATAGGGTTTGCTCATTAAAATGGCGCTATAATGTCGCGTCGGGGTACCGCTTTAGTGAATCAGACCCAATCAAATGAAGGGTCAATCAAATGAAGGGTCTGATTCACTAAAGCGGTACCCCGACGCGACATTATAGCGCCATTTTAATGAGCAAACCCTATCGTGCCATCCATCGATTTCGATAATTAAAATATATATAGGTATTTCTGAAATGAATTTGATGGCTCAACGAAAGGTATTATTTTTTACTTTTAAATGTCCGCTTTACTTTTTTGCGGGGGGGGGGTTTTTTAAATTTTTAATTTAATTTTTATTTCAAAATTTTTAACTTATTTCAAGGATGTGCTAGTGTTCTGGATATCCTGGCCGCAGCATCAGCTCACCGTGTTGCCACCATTGCATTGTATGCAGAATCAAATACTGAACAAAACGAGTCCAAACACGACATATCTGCTATTATTTTTTTAAGAGTGTGCTAGTGTTCTGGATATCCTGGCTGCAGCATCAGACCAAGAGTTCCATAATCCTGCATAGTTATTAAGCATACATGAGTGTTTCAAGTTTTAGGTCACATGTATGTTTGAAAGTAAAGTAAATACACATTAAGAGTCTAAGAACCCTACCGCAGCTAACAAAAGAGCTGATGACCTTGAAACGGCTGAACCGATTTTGATAAAACGTATCTAAGAACCATCGCCAAAAAACCTGCTTGTAAATAAAAAAAACCGCATCCAAATCGGTTCACCCGTTTGAGAGCTACGGTGCCACAGACAGACACACAGACACACAGACACACAACACACACACACACACACACACACATAGCGGTCAAACTTATAACACCCCTCTTTTTGCGTCGGGGGTTAAAAACTTATAACACCCCTCTTTTTGCGTCGGGGGTTAAAAATGAGTTTTATCGATTCCCAATCGGTTTGGTAGTTTTAGCGCAATCCGCAATAAACCGCGTTTTTTGGCCATTTTTTCGAAATTCAATAACTCTCGTTGTATATTATATAAAGAGCTGAAATTTGGATTGAAGGTAGATATTACAGCTTTTAACACCTATACTAAATTTTAGTTTGATCGCATTTAAACTTTTTGCAAACCGCAGCAAAAACTGAAAAATGGTCCTCTCGTAAAATGGCCCTAAAAAGTTTGTAAACTACGTAGAGACTTTTGGAACCTCTCATTCTCTTTCCTTAATCCCTCTCTACAATATGTCAAAGTTTCATAAAGTTTAAGTGAGTGCAAGTCCCTAAAACGTTGATCACAAAGAGGTGCTGCGGTTTGCAAAAAGTTTAATTGCGATCAAGCTAAAATTTGGTACAGATGTTTGAGGCTGTGATATCTACCTTTAGTCCAAATTTCAGCTCTTTATATAATAAACAACGAGAGTTAATGAATTTCGAAAAAAAACCCCAGAAAAAACTGAAAAATGGTACGCGTAGTTTACCGGTAAATCGCAAAAAACCGGTTTTGACAGTTTTGGAAAATTTTTTTGACAGCCGCGCTGCAACTCTAAAGTTGTACAAAATTAATATGTTTATACTAACGCAAAGATCTATAGAAAAAAACATTTTCAATTGCTGGTTACAATGTCCCAGATTTTAGCACTGTCATCGGCTAATTCTGCCCGACTATTACAAGTTATCGCCCGAGAGGAAATGACTGACTAAAAAAACGCCTGGCCCGGGGTCTACTTTCCCGCCATTCATTTGTTTTGATTGAGTTTTGAAAAATTAGATTTATTGCAAAGTTTTATCAAAACCCATTTAAAACTTTTTTTAATTCAATGGGAAACAAGATCCGTCCTTACTAACTTATTGTTCTAGTAGGATTATTTGCTAGTGATATACAATCGGAAAAATACTGACCGTGTGCCTGGTTAATTTATTGTATAATATAATTCTTAAAGTGATTCATAGCATTAAACGTTACTGGGCGCCACGCTTAATGATTTGGGTAATAGAAAACCTGCTTTTAATTAATAAAAAACCGCATTCAAATCGGTTCACCCGTTTAAGAGCTATTATGTAATACTAATACTAAGACAATCTCAACTTATAAGGACGCAATCAATGTAAGTTTTTTTTATGTAAGGGTTAATGTTGTTAAGAGAAATGAAATCTTTTTTATTGCTACGGTTAAATCCATGATACAATGACTAAGTTAACAGCAAAATTAAAAACTAGATTAACCTAAGCAAAAGGAGACAAGCTTAGCATTGTGCTGTATAAAAAACTGTGCAGCACTGGTTTCCAGCTTGGCCCTGTTTGAACGGTCGGCTGCTGCAGTTAAAATCTTCATACATTGTGAAGGCCGCATGTCCTCTAAAACTGAGGACATGTACCTTTCTAAACCGCTGGACGTACCTTGGAGCGCTCTTAGCCCTGTGGCGCTCGCTAATCTCAACCGATCAGTGAGGTTAAACAACACACACAGAAGCAGGGAACCTGTTGGTTGACCAAAGTGGCGATTTATTACGAGCGTTTCCGTTCTTCGGAGGGCACGTTAATCTGTCGGTCCCGGCTGTTGTCGATTGACTACAGTCGTTAAAACCAAGTCGGAGGCCATTGCGCGGTTCGAAAACTCTGACACCGAGATTAGTCAAGTTCGCCACACACTTGACTATACCTACACGATAAGAAGAAGAAGACCTTTCTAAACCAAGCATATTTGTACCTTAGTCAGACAGACCTTACAAAATGACGTCCACAAATTAATTTGAGTTTAAATCTTTTACAAAATTGCCAGGACAGGGACTCCGCTTCTATTCGCCCAGCTCCTTTCGTACTGGTCGCCAGAGGCCAACATGGACCAAACCACTGCTGCGTACTTCGGAGCAGGCATGATCTTCACGAACTGGTTTTCTGCCTTCTTCAACCACCACGGTAATCTCTTCGCACAGCAGTTTGGCATGAAACTCAGGATCGCTACTAGTACTCTCATGTATAGAAAGGTAAGAATTATTTGATTGGATTATGATTTTAAATTCGTTCTTGAGGATGTCCGTGGCTTCGTTCGCGTATCCCTGGTGTAATAAGTATTACAGGGAATGTCTGTAAATGTTATCTATCTAGTTCCTTGGGTTTGACTTGAGCGTTTATGAGTGATCCAAGGCTTTTAGCTAAGGATATGTTTTAAAGTAATAAAGACGGCTGGCCTTTGCCCAGAAGGGGGACAATAATAGCTAAACAGAAAAAAAGGACACTGAGTAAATGGTCCCATACTTTTATCCAGCAGCTTACATATCAGTCGATCCAATACCGGTTTGAGAGTGGTAGTCACCCTGCCTCTTGATCGACGGATCGATTCCCGGTCGAGGTTAATATTTTAGCAAAAAGCAGAAGCTTGTTCACGGGTCATGGGTGTTCGTGTGTCTTTGTGTCTGTTCCAAGGAACCCACGACATAAGGGAAAACCTTAGTGTCGGCTTTTCAGTGTGTAGCTTTTGAGTGTTCAGCATCACTAAATAAAATCAGTAGATGAGAACAGCTACAGTTTTAAGGTGCAAAGGTGGACTTCACTCACAAGGGATCTCTACCAGCCAACCGAAATTCCTGTCTTGTTCCTAGTATTCTGGTTACCTATGTTAAATAGTGACTTGATCTCACTAATACGTTTTGTTTCATGATTTTAATCTGTTGGTTAAGTCTTATCTGGCCATTGAAAGCCCGGCCTTGTATGTACATATATTTTAAAATTGAAACAGTATAATTAAACATTGATTGCCACAGTGATATCTATTTTCTAAAGCTGCATTTAAAAAAACCTATCAGTAAACCTCGCATGTAGTGGTTTTAAAAGTACATTGATTGTATGTACACAAACCGTGTAATTTTATAAAAATTTTACACAAACCTCACGACTTGTTTGATTATAATGCTCGATTTGACACAGTTCTGATAATATCACGTGTGCGGTACATAAGAATAGCAAACCAAATTAGGTACCTACCCACATAACGCATGTAACACATTCAATAGTTTTCTTATTGTTGTGAGCAGACATACACACCGTCAAATATTTCGGAGTTGCAGGCTTATTGAGAATTCGAACTATTCCCGTTAATTGACACAATAGTTTCTCATGTTCTACACAATCTGAATAAGAATTCTCATCGCGTAATAAAGTTATTAACAAATAATAAGAATCATCAAGTGCCATTCCAGAGTGGGAGTGCGAATCACAAAAAACCATTTCGACTTGTATTAAGTATAACCTTTGTAAACAATGTTTTTTTTTTAAAGTACAGGTAGTATTTTTCTGTCAGGGAAGAAAGTGATGGAGGCCTTTGTCCAGCATTCAAATCCCAGCATTGGGATTATTTGGGTTAGATAAGATAAGATCTTCATTTCTCTAATTTTCTATAGACTTATTTTTGGCGAGGCTATAACGATGATAAGAAAACTCACGAAACTAAATGTTGAATAATTAAAAAGCCGATGATAAAGAGTAGTAAGATGATGACCAATAAAAATAAATGGAAGAAATTAACATGTTGCACGTATCTGAAACAAAAGTTAGAATCAGGGCAGGCGAACGAATAAGACGTATTAATTAATGATGACTAGGTATTATTTAGTGATACGGTATAAATTATAGTTAATTAAATTACAAACTTCAAGGATTATGATAACCTATCCTTATCGTTTATTGTCGTGTATTGTTTATTATTTGATTTCAGTGGAATTTACTTAACCTACTTGCCGTATTGTAGCTGTCTCGCCTGTATGCAATAACTTTTAGAAAATAAATGTTAGTTAGGTATCATTATCAGTAATAGATTGTTTGTCATTTCTTGTAAATAAGTTTTGATTCAGCTGTAATTAGGGACGTATATTTTAGTTGATTTAATACATTTTGATGTATTAAATCAACTAAAATATACGTTGATTGGATGCTAACTCACAAAATGCAGTAAATAAAATTAAACTTAGTATAAATTGATTTTGGCTTTTTTGCAAAGATGAACATTTAAACAGTTACCATGATAAAGTTAAATACAATACCTTGAGAGACGGAAGTCCAAATCACTAAGAAACTGACTCATAGGCATAAGTTATCATAGTTATGCTCTCGCAAATGCACATTTTAAAAATTAAATTGTAAATTCTACAGATAATGCGCATGAACAATGGATCACTCGGCGAGACTACAGCTGGGAAGGTAGTAAATATTCTGTCCAACGATCTCCAGCGGTTTGACTTGGCCTTCCTCTTCATGCACTACACCTGGATCATCCCCCTCCAGATGGCAGCCGTGTGCTACCTGGGCTACATGCAAGCTGGATACGCTGCCCTTATAGGAATAGCCGCCCTTTGTATTATCGCTCTACCCATACAAGGTCCATATTCATATCTCAGTTTTAATAGATAACAATTGATAACAATTTTAACAGATACCATTATCTCAGATTTACACAGTAAAGCTATAATCAGAGAGGTTAAGCAGGGTAGGTAGAGGTTGACCCTGATAAGTGTAAATGACAACTGTTTACGATTGTTTTTGAGCTACAGAAGACTTTGTTAATCCGTTGTTTAGTCGAAATTATTTTGTATGCCTCTGAAACTAGACAATAACTCATCGTTGTTAACTCTTTATTATCTCCTTGTATGTACGACGGCAAAATTTTAAGATTTGCGTGTTAAGCATTGAAAATCTTTTTTTCTATTCTTTAATTAAATAATACAAAAATCGTTTTTGTCACTTAAGCTTTAACTTTTACAAGTAATTGTGTACTAAATAGTTATATAAAATATAGTATTGTGATAAAAGGGAACAAGCTCAGCTTGGTATCTCGAGTATGCTTTTATAGCTTCTCATACAGTCCGCTTTTGTATAAAAAATCGTGCAATATCCTTAGAGGGTATTGTAGTACAGCGGAAATTTGGAAAATTGTTCGCTGAGTGATAAAAGCATGAAATTTTTATCATGCTTAGGGGATACCATATTTATTATTTTAAGATGTGGACGCAAGCTGGATTTGACCCCTATCGCATTTTAGAGGTCAAATTGTAATTTCGATGATGTTTTACTCCATTTTATGTATTTTTATAAATCCAATTTGGAGGGGTATTAGAAATTTACATATGAAAACACATCTACACATTACCTACTTTGCAATGACACCTTAATCGTCAAAATCGGTTCATTAGTTTAGGCAGGAGCTATTCCCAAAATAATATAAATTTTATTAGCGTAGTAATTATATCCATTCTCGTATGAAGTCGTATGGGAACCCATATTTTTTGGATGGAAGGATGAGCTTTGGTACACTTGTTCCTTACGTTGACTAGTGTGGTAAACGTCCGGTAGTTTGCCTCTATCGCCCGATTTCCGGGTAGGGGGAGGGGGATGAACATTTCATACACCGCGCGCACCAAGACTAGTCATAACTTAAAACTTCTAGCTACTGGGGCAAGTTTGGTATCGTTTTCAACTAAATAGAAGCTGCTCGGTTGATTTCTGAAACAAAAAAAGAGCATTTCCATACAAAAAAGTTGAATTACAGTCAAAATAAAAAAAAAAGTCAACAAAATTTTTGGTACTGACCATAAACTTTACAAATATACTGAAATTTTGTATAAAAAAATATATTTAGAAAGCTGCATTCATACAAATTCCAAAAACAAAAGTTTTGTTGAGATATATACAAAAAAAAACTGTAAAAAAAAACATTAACTTAACGCGTCAGGAACGCAAAATTTATAAAAAAGTACAAGACAACTCTAAGGCACTTCTAGCAGATATAGCAGCGACCAATTTAGAATACAATTAGTGTTTAGTGTATGACTCAAGGAGAAACTAAAATATTTTGCAGTTTTAGACCAGTTTTCTAGATACAGAAACTGCATAAATAACTTTGTAACTCTATGTATTTATATCGGATTACAAAGTTAGTTATGCAGTTAACTTTTTTTATCTTTGTAATCCTATGTATTATTATAGGATAAGAAAGTAACAGTTGCAGTGAATAAATCAGTGTGCCTTTATATTCAGTACATTTGTAAAGTTTATGGTCAGTACCAAAAATTTTGTTTAATTTTTATTTTTATTCTGACTGTATTTCAACTTTATTTGTATGGAAACGCTCTTTTTTTGTATCAGAAATCAACCGAGCAGTTTTTATTTAGTTGAAAACGATACCAAACTTGCCCTAATAGCTAGAAATTTGAAGCTATGACTAGTCTTAGTGCGCGCGGTGTATGAAAAGTTCATAAACCCCCCAACCCCAAAATCGGGCGATAGAAGCAAACTACCGGGTGTTTACCACACTAGTCTACGTAAGGAACAAGTGTACCAAAGCTCATCCTTCTATCCAAAAAAGTAAGGGTTCCCATACGAATTTATACGAGAATGGATATAATTACTACGCTAATAAAATTTATGTTATTTTGGGAATAGCTCCTGCCTAAACTACTGAACCGATTTTGATGATTAAGGTGTCATTGGAAAGCAAGTTATGTGTAGATGTGTTTTCATATGTAAATATCTAATACCCCTCCAAATTGGATTCATAAAAATACATAAAACGGAGTAATAGTAAAATTCATAAAAAGGTTCAAATCCAGCTTGCCTCCACATCTTAAAATAATCACTATGGTATCCCCTAAGCATGATAAAAATTTCATGCTTTTATCACTCAGCGAACAATTTTAACGAAAACATTCCATTTAATGTGTGTATAGCAGAATCAATATCAACGAATACTTTATTTAATCTATACTATCTATACCAGTGTTTTTCAAACTGTGGGTCGCGACCCCCAGGGGATCGTGAAGCCTTACTCGGGGAGTCGCAGGTAAAAGAAAAAAACAAAAATTTGTAAATCTTACACTAAACTAAGACAATTTCATTGAAAAGGTTGTGCCTGTATAATGATGCCTCCCGCCGCCTTCTGCGTCTACCTCGCGGCAAACTCTTTTATTATGTGTTTTAAAATCTCCGAAGTAGTACATAGATTTAGCCTAAAAGGGTCTTAGGGATCTTAGGGGGTCGCCAGAACTTTATATGATCCAAAGGGGTCGCGAATTCAAAAAGATTGAAAAACACTGATCTATACTAATAATATTATAAAGAAGAAAGATTTGTATTTTTGTATGTAACCATATGTAACGAATAGGCTCCGAAACTACTGGACTGATTTCAAAAATTCTTTCACCATTAGGATGCTACATTATCCCTGAGTAACATCGGCTACATACTTTTTCCAAATTCCCACGGGAACGAAGTCCCGAGCAGGATGCTAGTAATATTATAAAGAGGAAAGATTTGTATTTTTGTATGTGTGTAACGAATAAACTTAAAAACTACTGGACTGATTTCAAAAATTCTTTCACTATTAGGATTCTAAATTATCCCTAACTAACATAGGCTACATAATTTTCCCGAATTCCAACGGGAACGAAGTCCCGCGAGGGATCCTAGTTATTAAATAAAAGAAGTTTAAGAAAATGACTTTGAACTCGTACTTATAAGAATAATTTGATGACACAATTCCTAACGATGTGTTTAATCAATATTAAAACAGTTGGAATAGTAATATGCTTAATAACGTTAATTCCTTCGCGGTTCAAGAAAAATCATCACAGGTGTTACTTTCAGCTGTGCTCGGTCGTCTGCAAGGCAACGTGCGATTCCGAGTGGCGGAGAAAACTGATGACAGAATCAAAGTTATGAGCGAAGTTATTAATGGCATACAAGTATGTTTTGCATTTTATTTAATAAGGACTGGTACTCGTTTTATTTTAAAAATAAACTTTTTTTTGAAGTCATCTACTGCTTGGTTACTACAGTTACCATTACCACAAGCCGTTAAGAAACTATTTGTAGAGAGGCTTTCAGTGCTTTTATTTTCTTAATATCTCTCGGCAAACAGTATCGGCGTTTGGTTCTTATCTTTTGAAAATCAGCCGAACCACAATAAGAAAATAGAAGCACTGTACTTCATCTTCTTTTACCTAACAAGTTAAACTTTGTTTAATACATGCACTATATAATTCTCGGTTCTGGAATGGAGACCACGTCTTGGCAAACGTAGTGTAGGACGCCCCCCAGCCAGATGGTCAGATGACCTAAAGAAGATAGCGGGTAGTGGCTGGATGAAAACAGCGGAGGATCGTGCAAAGTGGCGCACCTTGGGGGAGGCCTATGTTCAGCAGTGGACTGCAATAGGCTGATATGATGATATGATGACTATATAATAATTTTTTTATGATCCAAAACTTAGTACAGTATGCATACGATGTCGAATTTTACCTGTACAAGAAACCTCATAAATAATCATTAACCTGTACTCTACATTAGCAACCTAGTTATTCGACAATCCAGGTCAGACTTATCTATCAGAATAATGTAATTTATTTTTTATCTAATCAGTTACCTTAATAGCCCAATTGTTAGGGTTCACCATCAGAATACCCAGTTTCAAATTGAAACAGTGCCAAAAGTAAGACCTAAATAATGGTTCTACCACTTTTAGTAGAAAATCATTAAAGAAAAGTAACATCTACTAAATGATGTCCATTTTCTACTAAGAAAAGTGTAAATCGCTAATGTTTTAAATTCTTTATTTAAAAAGTACAACTTTTTTTAGGTAATAAAAATGTACGCATGGGAATTGCCATTCCAAAAAGTAGTGGCTGAAAAAAGAAAAGCTGAGCTGCGATGGGTAAACATAGCTACTATGATACGGACCATTTTCCTCGGATTCATGATATTCACAGAGAGAACTGCGCTTTTCATAGCCATACTCACGTATGTGCTCCTCGGCAACTCTATGTCAGCGACAGTTGTAAGTATTCAGAACCAGTCGAGCTTGAGCAAAGTGGTTTTAATCCCTAACAAAAAAGTGGGCCTTTATAAGTTTAACATGTGTATCTGTGTGGCTTTCTGTGACATCGTAGCTCCTAAACGAATGCTTCGATTTCGATGCGGTTTTTTTTGAAAGCTGATAAAATAGAGATGGTTCTTAGCTATATTTAATAAAAATAGGTTTAGCCGTTTAAAAGTTATAAGCAATCGAATGTCGGGGGTGGTACAATTTATTTTATTTTATTATTTTTATGGTACTAGACGCAACCACGATTTTGATAGGGCAAAGCTTGAAGTGCACGCTGAAGATACGAAGGCACTAGCAAACGAGTAGGTAAATGGAGTGTAATCTACTATTTACGTGATTTTTAAGGTTTCCATCTCCTTAATTTGAAAGCAAAACGATACATATAAAAAATGTAACCCAAACAGCACCAATTATAAACAACTAGCGAACGTCCGCGGTTTCACCCATGTGGACTACTATTTTTTATCCCACGGTAACCGTACAATTTTCTATTCTAGCATTTATAAGTGTATAGACTATAAAATTAATGTGCCTTCATATCGGTTCGGCCTAGTCTTGAGTCCCACATAGGAAAAAAACATATTTTTTCCAAATTTCCACGGGAACGAAGTCCCGGGCCGAAAGCTAGTGATTTTGTAATGAGAAAAATAAAGAAGTTTTAATCTTACATACTAAAAATAAAAAATTATGTGTTCCAGATTTACCCACTGCAGCAGTTTATGAACGCGGCTCAAATCAACATTACTTTAATATTGCCGCTAGTGATTTCCTTCACTTCCGAACTTATTGTCTCGATTCAACGAGTTCAGGAATTCTTGGAACTGGGTAAGCGAGAAACATAATAGGTCTTTACCTATGAAATTGCCGATTTTTTCTCAAGCTTTATTTTATTCATAATTTATTTGATTGAACAGCTATTACTAAAATTGTTTTTTATTTAAAACCTTTGCCATATAACGGAGATATTGAGTCAAATTAATACATATTTACTTTAGATTTATTTGCTGAAAAAGGAGCTCAAATATAGCTCGTTTCATCCGTTGCCCGTTTCATTGCTTATTTTTGCTGTACCGTTATTACAGTTACAACTTTCAATAAAGTAAGTATGATGAAAATTAACTTAATGTTGTCCAAACCTTCCCACAAAATTTTGCTAAATGGATTTCGAATTCCCGGGAAAAATCCGAAAACGTTAGTATGGAAAATCAGTTTTCCAAAAATATTGTATGAAAAACGGCAATTTCATAGGTAAAGACCTATTATTTTTGTGAATATTCGTTTTAGAGAATACTTAATAAGGTATCTCGGAACATTCCTTGTATAAAAATGTGAAAAACATTATTCGCCCTTTATTATCTACATTCTAATGGAATAAGATAGTCCTTATTTTGCATGTTTCTTTGTTCTGCCTTGATGATTTTTAGACGGGGAGAGTTAGACGGCTGCTGGAACATAGAGATGTGTAAATTCTCTAAAAGTAACCAAATTAATCACTGACTGCTTGACCGACTTAATGACCAGTAGGCTCAAAGTTTGAAATCTAGAAAGCTAGCGGGCGATTAGTATACTAACTTATTGTAAAAGATAACCTAGATAAGGGTAATTTGCGTTTTATTTCTGGTATTTACAATGCGTCGAACGGTTCGAGCCAAAGAAAAGATTCCGTGTTAATAGTCGTATGTACAGTGGACTTGAGTATTCTGATGTGGTTATGGCGGGACACTCGGGAGACGATATTGCTGGCACTGCACTGTGGAGCCAGATGCGGTTGCCAAATGCAACTGTGATGCCAACCACAAGGTTTTACCCTAAATTTAAGGTAAAATTGTATTTGTTAATAGAAAAAGTAGCTATTTGTTATTTTAATTGTTTTATTGAAACAATGCGATAAAAATATGAAAATTTTAAATGAGAGATACCATTAACATGGAGACAAATGGGTAACTTGGTGTGCAGCTCTTATGTTTAGATATGGAAAATTCTCTATGTTGTTACGATAAGAACGATTTTTCAATGAATCGGGGTAATCTGATGTGCTATCCTGTACATTATAAGCGAGTATAGGAATGGACGTGAGATTCTCATCGTATTGTAAAAATATACAAGAATGAAAATGAAAAATAAGGAAGGTTAGGTACTTAAATACAACTGTGTAAACTTCTGTAGTAGGTCGTGTCGTGTTATGCTATGTGTTCTTGAAATTTTATGTTTATTTAAAGATTTAAATTAAACTGCCTCGTTTTGATCATTATATTTTTGGAATAGAATTAGAATACTCTTAATGAATTGATACAGTGAAAACTTACAGCTAAACACGCTTAATACTTTTTACTTGTTTTCTACCCATTTTATTAGTTCAAAATCTCAGTTAAACCTAAGTTAAATAAATGGCCATTAAAAATGATAATCAAACCACAGTCAAACACATAGTCACCGGGAAATGGGCATGCAAACACTAGTAGCTTCCTGCTCCGTAAAAAAGAAGGTCCAAAATATTCTTGATTATAGTCAAAATCACCAATATCATAGTCAATAACTATCCGACGAGATTCGGATCAGGCCCATTTCAAGAAGTTTTCTAAATTGTTGAATTTGGGATTTAAAAAAATTGAAGCTGGTATCCATTTTTCCAGACGATCGGCCCGACTTGCTGGCGACTTGGGTCTCGCCAGAAAACACCAAGCTCTTCCGAAACAACTCCCCAACTCTAGGGGACGAGAAATCACCTATCAGGCCCCTGTCGTACCAGCCTAAGTTCGACACCTACCTGCCTAACAGTAACGGTACGAAAGCACAAATTATCTTTTATTAATTTTACGTACCTATACTTACTTCTTTTTATATGACTTCAGTCTTACCCTCAGTTGCAGAAACGTTATTAAAGATTAAGCTTTTTAATCGACTTCAAAAATAGGAGGTTCGCAGTTTGACCTGTATGTACGTATGTATGTATGTTTGTCCGCGATTATCTCGCGTTTGGCTGAACCGATTTTGATACAGTTTTCAGAAAAGTATTTGTTACATTTAGGAGAAGGTTCTAGTATTTTAACCGACTTCAAAAAAAGGGGGTTTCTCAGTTTAAACTGTACGTATGTAAAATAAAAATCAAAAATATATTTATTATAATGATTCGCTTAAATTTTTTTCAAAGCTAAAATTTTTTTTTCGTTTTATTAACCGACTTCAAACAAAAAATGAAGAGGGTTATAATTTTTACTAAAAATAGAAAAATAAAAACTTTGAAAAAAAATAGGACCAACTTCAAAAAACTGAAAAACAAATACAATATCATTTGATGTGTAGTACCTATCTACTGAGCTGTTTGAAGTCGGTGTCAAGAAAATTAAGTTTGATAGGCTCGCCTTCGCAACTTCCAACATTTTATCGGAACCTATTAGTCGGTGAAGCGATATATCTTTGTAATAAGTTCCGATGAAAAGCTTGAAAACCTAAAAATGATGCGTTTGTTTTAATCTACCCCACGTTTCAATGTGTTCCATGTCATCCTTGTTTACGTTAAGAAAACGGATCGTGACAGCATGACATTTAAAGTAGCATTTAATTTAATGGACATCTCTGCAGTTGAAGGTTAATCTATTTGCCTCTAAGAATGTGTATTCGTGTATTTTATATATTATGTGTACCTACTCCATGTGTACTGCTTATTCCACGCAAGTGATTCTTAAGTTGATCTTTTGGTAATAGGTATATAGATAAGCAATTTATAACATTTTAATGAGAGATATCGTAAATGAAAAGTAAATAATGTATGTAGTAACTAGTGATGAAAAAGACTCAGACTTTTAAGGCTTTTAATAAAGACTCTCCTTATTTTTGACGCCTCACGTCTTTTAGTCCCCAATCTTTAGTCATAAGATTAGCTTTTTTAGTCGAAGTCTTTTAACTTAGAAACCTGACCTGTTACTTAACAGCTTAAAGGACTTAAAAGACTGGCGACAGTCGTAAGGCATGTGTTGATAGAATGTAAATAAGTACCTAATTTTGTTCTCCTTGCAAAATTTTATCAAAATGTGTTTAGTGGTGTTTAGGCGTGAATTATTCCTTTTGGTTAATAGGTTACAAAAGATTTATTGAATATCATACATAAACTGCGGTGCGAGCCCAATTTACATAAAATAACTCGAGTCGTTTAAGTCGTTTAAAATAAGCTGGAGTCGGTTACGTCTTTCAGTCTTTTGAAAACAACTCGAGTCGTTTCAGTTTTTAGTCTTTTAATAAAACGACTAAGTCTTATTAATAAAATCTCGAACCTTCAGTCTTAATTTTAGAGTCGAGTCCTGTAAGATGGAGGCGAGTCTTTTTAAAGATAAGCCTTAAAAGACTAAATCTCTTTCATCCCTAGTAGTAACCCATGTATGTGTTAAAAAACCAACAGGATAATTATAATTTCTCAAGGAAACTTTGGCAACTTTTTATGAAGTATACATAGTTAAGCGACTTTAAAAAAGTACGTTATCAATTTGATCCCCAGAACTGCACAGTTTTTGTTTAAGTTAATCTATACCAGCTTCTAAACATTTGTGTCAAACGTAAGTGTTTTATATGTATGTTTGTTCGGGCATATCTCAAAAATCATAAGTCTGATTAAGGTCTAATTTCAAAAACTATTTTTTTTGTTTTACTAGGTATAGTCCGATATAGAGAACAGTGCAAGTTTAATTTTATTTTTTTGAAGTTGGTGCCTCAATTTAAAAGAAATATTAGCGTCTAACTCAAAAAAAAGGTGACATATTTACTTTAAACTTTAAAATATAAAACTTTCATTTCTCCTTTTTTAGTTAGGTTAGTATATTTTAAAGTCGGCTTAATTTTTGTAAATTACTTTTTTTGCCAACCGACCGGAAATCAAGACAAAAAAAATCACACAGTAAAAAAGTATCTAAACTTGTTTTTCGTGTAATAGCGTCGTGTGCATTAATATAGCTTATTGGATGCAATCTTGTTGCGGCTTTTGTCCAGGGCCCCGATTCTGTAACTTCAGTTGTGTGTCGATGGAATGGAGGCCATTTTATCTGTTCTGATGGCGAAATTCCCCGACCAGCAGCGCCACCGCCAACCGAACGTAAAGTTGCAAACTACCTGCAACTGAAAATTCATGTCCGTAAGGATTGAGGAGCCACATCAGATTTTTAAAAGCTGATCTCACCATTATTTAGCAGCAAAAGAGCTGATTTTGCAGCACGAATTCTGGATTTAGCAGCAAAATATATGACTAGTTATATTAATTCAAAAGTGGCACCTCAATCTAAACATGTGAATTGAGGAGCCACCTGGAACTCGTTGAGTAATAGATGAATGTTTTTGAAAACTTGGCATCATTTAGCAGCAACTATTTATAGTACCTATCTTCTAAAAATTTGGTTTCTGTAGCGCGGAAATTACAAAAAATATAATACTTTTAGTATGGCACCTCAACCTATACTCAAGAGGTGAATTTTCATTGAATGTGAGCGATCAATTAATATATTCGACATAATGATCATTTAGCAGGTGGTGTGTTTTATTTTGCAGTATAGGAATAAAATAGTAAAACAGAGTAAATTTTGTAGGTGAACGAATTTTCTTTGGCTCCTCAATCCTGACGTTCTATTTTTATATGATTGACTGTAGCCACCTGAGATCTCAACGGAATCAAAAGCCAGAGACACTAACATTTAGCAGAAATGTCTTCTTCAAAATTCAGTTGGCGGTGGCGCCATTAGTCAATGCAGCCGTCATTATATGTATAAAATTTGGATAGTTTCCAATTTCGACACCTGAGCGGATAAAATGGCGACCATTCCGTCGACACACAACTGAAGTTATAGAATCGGGGCCCAGGCCAGCAACCGCACACATTGCAAGTCGCCTGACCTGGATCCCAGAGTAATTATCATTTCGCGGTAACAAGGCGTACTGCGATACTCTTTCAAAGATTAACCCGGTACCGATTTTTGAAGTTTGGTCTGAAATTTGAATTTTTTCCTACAAGGAATCCTACTCAGGCCATCACTTAGCTAAGAGACATGGAAATTTACTTCGCTAAGAAATTCTATTGAAAATATGTGACTGTGTTTAGTAAAAGGTACAACTTTCGGGGTAGTTTACAAAGATCATCACAACAATTCTGAACCTTAACGAGTATCCTCAAAGTTGTACCGTATTAGTAATGACATGTTTTTTGTTTAGTTGAAATTTTTATTAAATTTATATTTTTTTTAAAACGAAGCAGTTTCAAAAGAGATCACGTATTTCTACAGGCGTTAGTGTTTCAAAAATAGGAGTTTCCAGATCTTCCCAAACTTTAACGACCTATAATTATTTATAAATAAAAACATGTTCAGCAGATAATCCACACAAAAATGCAAGCTTCGGCAAAGGACAACTGTCCAGAAGCCTGTCACAACCTGCTGGAGAGACTGCAGTGGAGCTCCGAGACGTGTCAGCCAGCTGGACTGGTGACCCCAAAATGCTGGCCCTTAAGAATCTGTCCTTGAGAATTCGGAAGGGCAAGCTTTGTGCTGTTATTGGCGCTGTTGGCTCTGGAAAGGTATTGTGCCAAGCTAAGGAAAATTAATCTTCTGTTCTATTTGGACTACGTTTCTTGAAATAAGTCAAGTAACAAAACTAAAAACTTTCACGAATCTTATGCTGTAGCTTGGCAAATGAGTGCACACCTCCTATTGTCTAGATGGAAGCAGGTAGAGGTGAAACCAGGTCACAGTTGTAGAAATTTTTATCAGCTTTAATTATGTAGTACCACAAAATTTCCTATAGTGCATCATTTTCGAGATGTAAGCAAATAATTTTTTAAAGCTGTGTTCACGAGTAAGTAGTGGTTACGGGTAAAACAGCAAATAGGTGAATTCATAGCGGAATATGGTAAATAGAGAGGAATTTTTTTTGACGTCGGCGCCGAACAATTACGCGCATGGCATAACTATCTTAGTTTTTATACTGCCAAAAAGCTTGTGCGAATACTTATTTCATTTAACTAGGAGTCGTATTTTTGAAACGATAGAATTCCAATTCGCATACGAATTGACAAGATTTGTATGCGATTCTCATGCGAATCTTGTAAATTCGCATGCGAATTGGAATTCTATCGTTTCAAAAATACGTCTCCTGGTCCTGTTCAAAACTGCGCCGACGTAAAAAAAAAATTCTGTCTATTTACCATATTCCGCTATGAATTCACCTATTTGCTGTTTTACCCGTAACCACTACTTACTCGTGAACACAGCTTTAAAAAATTATTTCACCCTTTTTGAAGGCGGGTCAATTTTTTGTTAAAAATGTTTTATTTTATTCTTTTTAAAGGTTACTATTTATCATTCATATAAATCCCTTGTAGATCCATACTAATATTATAAATGCGAAAGTAACTCTGTCTGTCTGTCTGTCCGTCTTTCACGCCTAAACTACTGAACCGATTTTGATGAAATTTGGTACAGAGATAGATTAGGGTCTGGGAAAGGACATAGGCACGATATAACAGTTGAGCACGATATAACCTATAGTCCACGCGGGCGGAGCACCGGGCGGAAAGCTAGTTTAGCACTAAATCACTCGAGATTAAAGAGCGATATAGTGATCAATTACTTTCACCCCACGGAAAGATATGAGGTGGTGATATTCATAACCAGTCGCAAGATGGCAAGAAAGATACGGGGTAGTACAAACCGATCGCCAGATGGCATGAAATGTATGGGGTGGTGGGTGATATTATCAACCGATTACCAGACAGCAGGTAAGATGTGTGGTGGTAATATACGCTACCGGTCACTAAACGGTAGATCCCCACAAAGGAGCCCCAAAAAACAACTTAAAAGTCTCAGGGAACTACTTCGTTTTTGCTTCGTTAACATTGATGACCTATTATCATCCACATATATGACCGTTAATTTCAGTTTTTTGTTATTTATGACCTAAACTACTGAAGCGATTTCGATAAAAATTGTATGGGACCAATCTGGAAGTAGATGCTTCCAAACTTTAAAAAAAATTTGAAATCGGTTTACAAATGACGGAGTTTTGAGGTAACAAACATAAAAAATAATAATAAAAAAAAATGCACCCGAATTGATAACCTCCTCCTTTTTTGTGAAGTCGGTTAAAAACCACAAAACGGGAACAGAGGCCAATAATTTCAATCACTGGTTGCCTTTAAAAAAATCATGATACTTAAACGATGCTACACGTGTCTATTCGTTCTCTCGTACGATTAAATCTCGAACAATGAGGTCTGAAATAATTTTCGTTACAAACACAAACACCCACTTTCTATTTATTCAATAAACAAATATTTTCCTTAATAAGTCTAACATTATAATTTTCCTTCGTCAACAGTCGTCTCTTCTGCATTTGCTACTGAAAGAGCTGCCAGCGGCGTCTGGGTCCGTGGTAGTTCACGGCAAGATCTCATACGCATGTCAAGAGGCCTGGCTCTTTCCCAGTACTGTTAGGGAAAACATCCTGTTTGGTCTGCCCTTTGAACCTGACAAGTATAAGCGGGTAAGTTAACGTAACGGGTTTAGGCAGTTTTTATGCCCAATGAAATAGATTACTTTAGGTATATGACGGTGATGTAGTTTTACATATGTAAAAGCTATAATCAACTGTCTCCACATTGCAATTGGGGCATGCCTTAAGAAAAAACACGCACAGGAGACACGCCTTAACTATCACTGCCGCATTATTTTAAAACAAACAGATTTAAACGTCCAGTATTAAACGTATTCTGGTCGATACTGTAACAATTACTTATAATAGACAACCTACTGAAACATGCGTCCTATATTTTTTGTACGATTGATTACAAAAAATAAAATAAAATATTGCAATGTCTAACTCAGTAATCGGGGCAAAAATTATTGGATGACTTTAAATTAGTCAGCGATAATTAAGGATGTGAATCAGCCCACAAAACCCAGATCTAAATGTGAAAAAAAAATTCCTTAATTGCTTTATGAGAAGTGAAATTTTTGATCAGTTAATTGCTTTATGAGAAGTGAAATTTTTTTTTGCGAATTTCATAGGGGTACCTAAGGAAAAAGTTGTTCAGTTTCATGGGAAGAATTACCCCCAAAGTTTTGCTAAATTATTAGTGATTTTAACAGCATATGATAACAGTAATATACAAGGTGTTTCAAAAAACCCAAAAATAATAATAATTGAAAATTGATTAAAATTAAGCTTATTGCACAGCTCTATTACAAATTGACAAGTATGTGATATTAGTTATATGAAACTTTCATTTTGTAAATGTCAAACCGTGCAACTGATTACTAGAGTTGCGACTATTTCACTTTTAAAATTAAATGTTGGAATTTCTTTTTTTTGGTTTTTTTGAAACACCTTGTATTAACGATATAAAGTTTAACCCCACTGGCCCAATCTGGCCAATTATCACGCACACTGGCCCAATCGAGAGGCTAAGTGTGGAAAACGTCCGATGAACTTAACATATCACCCCCTACTTATAATATTTGTGATTTTGATTCAGGTGTGCCGAGTGTGTGCTTTGGAGAAGGATTTCAAACAGTTCTCGTATGGCGACCAAACGTTGGTCGGGGAGAGAGGCGTCTCCCTCTCAGGGGGCCAGCGCGCCAGAATCAATTTGGCCCGAGCTGTCTACAGGGAGGTAGGTAATTGATTTCTTATTTACTTTACAAACAGTCCACTCCTATGATAACAAGAAAACGTACCAGAGGAAAACAAGTCGCCGATTCTCATTTCCGATTTGATGACATAAATTATTCAATAGTTACCCTTTAAAATAAGATGACTGTTTTTTTTTCACATTTTATTTTTTATTTTTTAGCACATATATTATAGATAAATTATTATTATATAGAAACAAAACTTGTTTGTTTTGTATATTTGTATGTTAGGATAGTAATTCAAAAACCATTTACCAGAAAGAATATCTGGTGGAGATGTAGGATCCTTTCCAGATTTGTTATTGAAAGAAAAGATGCACTAAATCAGGACTCGTTGAGATTAAAGTAAATACTTTTGATTCTTAATGTTACAATGCTAATTGTTTATTTGCCAGGCGGACATTTATCTACTAGATGACCCGCTTTCGGCTGTTGATGCAAACGTAGGTCGTCAGCTGTTCGAGGGCTGCATCAACGGATACCTGCGCGGGCGCACTCGTATTCTAGTCACACATCAGATCCACTTCCTCAAGGCCGCTGATTATATTATTGTTTTGAATGAGGTTTGTCACTTAAAGATTCTTCTTTTTTCGTGTATTCAACAGGTAAATAAATAAATGTGTTTTCTAAGATCTTTTTATTTTTATTTTATCTGCCCATATATCCCCACCGAGGGGCATGGGCCTCCCTTCGAAATATTTTTTAAAACTTATCAATTTACAGGGAGGCGTGGAGAATATGGGCACATTTGATGAGCTTATTACGACAGGAAAAGAGTTTGCAACAATGCTTATGCAGTTACAAGAAGGGAAAGACAAAGACTCAGATAGCTTGAATTCCTCTGGTGTGAGTATTTATGTTTGATTCGAAATCAATGTTAAATCCCCAAGAAGGCGTTTAGATAAAGGTGTCCGCTCCCTTCTTCCGCTGTGTTACATGAACACTCGCGGTGGTACAGTATATTCCAAGAACAACTTGTTTTAAGGAGGACCGCACTTCAGGTTACCACACGCACATTTTGCAGCGAAAATTGAGTAACCTGATGCGCTGTCTCTGTACAAGCGGTACAATGCAGTGGTTATCTAACTCCAATGCTTGCGCGCAGTCGCCTGCTCGAATCTCCCAATGCAGCGTACACCCTAACTTAGGGCCCCTAAGCGTAATTATAGAGCATCGTGATAAGACGAGTCCATGTGTTTCTATAGATATAATAAACAAATCGAAGCTGGCGTGATATTTTTGATACCAATAACAGTTTTAATTGTATTTCCCTAAGCTGTAGGCTTACAGCTGTATTTTGTGTAATGAGAAAAACACCAAATTCTTATGTTTGTAAAACCAATAAAATGTTTGCTTTCAGAGCGGAGCAGAAAAACCAGCTCTAGTGCGAATGCTGTCTAAGCTATCGACTATATCGGGAGGTGAGGGCGAGGATATGCCTGAATTCGAAGCGCAGAAGATGGCGGATGAGGAGAGAGCTTCTGGCAACCTCAAGTGGGCGGTGCTAAGCTCATACTTCAAGAGTGGAGGGAACTGGTGCTTTGTTTTGTTCACTATGTTCATGGTACTCTTGACGGCTGCGAGCGCAGGAGCGGCTGATTACTGGATCAGTTACTGGTGAGTTAATAGAGTTGCTTTAAACATTAATTAAACAAAAGTAGTTTTTAAAATTCTTTTTTAAATTAGCAGTTCAGTTTAGTTGGCTTTCAGATGCTCGGAAAGAGTGGGCAGTTGGCACATTCTAAGTTTTTCTTTCATTGCGTCCAGCGTGGAAGACACAAATAGCTAGTTAAAAGTAAAATACAATTTGGTAAACTGCTTCACGATAAGTAGCGCTAGTTACGAGTAGGTACGTGCTAAATTCATCAACCCTCTCAGTTCTTTCAACAATATAATTTGTTTTCAGGTCAAATCAGATGGCCTTGCATGAGGAAGAATTGGGTGGCGAGGCAGTAGGTCTGTAATTTTTACGATAGAGATTACTTATTCTCACAGATTAAGATAATAATATTGTATCACTTATTGTTGTTGTGGATTCAGTTATGTCATGTACATGGTGACTTTAAATTAGTTATCGAAACTTTAGGGAGTGATTCTCCATATTAAACTGAACAACTTTTTCCAAAGAACACTTTAAATTATCAAAAAAATAAAATTTGCCTTCTCTACTAAAGCAATGCTGATCACTGGAAGTTGTATGGCTTTTTTCATATTTCGACCCACTTTCTTTGGTTATTGGGTTCAGTGAGCTTATTCACATCATTAATTTTCACTAACTAATTTAGAGTCAACCAAGTGTCTTAACACTTTTATTTAATCATAATTTATGCATTACCTTAGGAAGGTCAGATCTTGGTCAGACGAGCTTGATTTTGTGAGAATTTTGTGTGGAATAAGCCTCTGATTGACTAGACTCGTTTTCTGTAAAAAAAACTATTTACATTACATTTTCAATCTGGTATCAAACATTTCAGATCCAGGTCTCGACGTTCAAGTTGGTTTGTTCACAACCGGCCAGTATCTGATAATCCACGGGTGCATCGTACTAACTTGCATCCTGCTCACTCTGCTACGTGCTATCCCTTTTGTGAAGCTTTGCGTCTCCGCTTCCAACAACCTTCACAACAGTATGTTCGAGAACATGAGCAAGGGCATAATGAGGTTCTTTGATACCAGTTCTTCAGGTATATACGTTACTATTATCTTCCCATTTTTTCACTTTGTTTGTGGTTGTTTGCTTCAGCTTGCGTCGGTGTCTGTCGTAAAACAACGCATGGATTGGATAGATTTAATCGCTCTACACGGATTCTAAGCAATAAGCAAACGTCCTGAATTCTATAGCAATATATAAAAATAACAAATGTTCATTGATCAAAAAGAACATCAATGATGAAAGAGAAGAGGTTATATTAATGTTTTCATAATATACATGTTAAGACTGTGTCTACATATGAAGGATTTACTATTTATTTCGCTAGATACTCATTGAATAAAACCACAAAACATCATAAGATTACCTGAGTGCAATACACCATCGCCTTGAAACGATCGCCTTGGAATGCATTAATAACAATAAATTACCTGTTTCAGGTCGCATTCTGAATCGTTTCACCAAAGACATGGGAGCACTTGACGAAATATTGCCAAGAACTTTGCTTGATGTAGTGCAGATTTACAGTACCTTGACTATCATCCTAGTGTTAAATGCCATTTCACTCTACTTCACTCTCATACCTTCTGCAGTTCTTCTTATCCTCTTTTTCTTATTCGTTAAAGTTTATTTGAAAATGGCTCAAGGAATCAAACGATTGGAAGGAACAAGTAAGTATATTCTGAAAATTTTAATATATTTTTATACATAGTGCTATTACTGTTCTAATATATCTTTCAGCTGTAGTCGGGTTTTTTGTCCTTGGCCTTTTGTAAAGACCATAGAAGTAATAAACAAAGTTAGTGTCGAATATAGTTTAACTGACAGAAACCCGAAACTAAAATTATAAATTCATCTTATTGATTTTTCTTCTTCTACTGACTACAGGTTAAAGGTTCTTCCTGGTTTTTCTTTTTCATTTTCTATTATATCTTTCTATTAACCTCACAAAAAAATTACACGAAGACCTTAATTGCATTTATTAAACTGCTACCTAACTAAAGAAAGTGTAGGTAGTTATTGTTACAATTACTTATGTTCATGATTAATAGGTATAGTTGGAGTTCTGTACAACATTTCAGAAAATGTACCTAAATTTTTTTTGCAGCAAAAAGTCCAGTGTTCAGTATGGTGACTTCCTCTCTTAATGGCATGGCCACCATACGATCTTATGGAGCGCAGGAGAGACTTATCAAACAGTTTGATCTGCACCAGGTAAAATATGTATTACACTCAACTAAAAATAATAAGAAAGGCTAGATAGCCTTTACACCTCAAAAGTATACAACGGGTAGCGAATATTTGATTCGAAATACACAAACAAGATTTCCATGTTTTACCCACAGCACGGTACAGTTTTACGATAATATTGTATAACTGTATGGCACTCAATCCTATAAAATGATATATCATTGGTAAGTAGTAAGAATAAAATTATTCTTGGCATAAATATATTAAATTAATCTGATTTTTTTTCAGGACTTGCACACAACAGCCTGGAATGGCTATTTAGTTGGTGGTTCTACGTTTGCTCTATACTTGGATACCATGTGTCTAGTATACCTCGCTACCATCATCTTCGTCTTCCTTTATCTAGATTTAGGTATGTTAATATCGACCTTATTCTCATGTTATGCATAGTAATGTAACTTAGCATAAAATGCTACAAAGTAAAATCAGAGTTCGAGTTCTAAACTCAAGAACTAGCGAGACCAGAATTCCGAGCTGAATTCTATAATGAATTGAACTGTCTTATATCTATTGAGGTATAAAAACATATGCCGTGAATTTCCGGTCACGAATAACACCACCTGGTTTACTGCATGTCGTACCATGTTAAAAATGCACTTTGGATACGTTCTCAAATTCCCTTACTCATGAAAACTTCACAAATTTGAAAAATCTTACTTCATGAATTTGAAAAAGGTTATTTTAAAGTATTTTACAATCGCACTGCGATCAACGACCTACTTAAGCGTGGCTATGACGTTTCTTACCATGCCATTTCAGAGAGACCTTTCTCAGCACTGGGATTTCATAGTCTGTTATTAAAATACTGTGACAGTAGCCAGAGACGAGCCGCCCATGATTGTTTTTATACTAGGCTGATTCCATACTTATTCTTTCCAAAAGGCGCTGCGGAGGGTCAATCACCGTTAGTGAGGACCTAGGTCCGTATTACAGAACGTGATTCAAACTCTGATTAGTTTAAGTAGCAGTCATCTTTGTCATTTTAATAGTGAGAGAAAGCGACAATAATTACTTAGTAATACGGGCCTTACGCTTTGGTGTGGCGTCAATTGACCTGTTCGTATATTTAACAGCCTGGGCGGGTTCCTTGTCCATATATATCACCGCTACACTGGACCAAAGACATTGTGATTTAGCGTGGCTGTGATGATGTTTATACGCTTATTTTTTCGACTACACAGGTAACCTAATCGCAGTAGGAAGCGTGGGCCTGGCAGTGACCCAGAGCAGCACCCTGACGGCGATGCTACAGCACGGTGCGCGCATGTTGGTCGAGTTCATCGCGCAGCTCACCAGCGTCGAGCGAGTGCTCGAGTATACGCGGATAGAGAACGAGACCAATCTCTTCGAAGGACGTGAGTGTGATTCGTTTATTATTCATCATTATAGTTACTTGTCAAAATAAACGCCACACACTCAAAAAACGCACCGCACTCGCTGGGAATGACAACCAAACAGAAGTTTCAGAGACCATTGAACTGAACCGGTCGCCAAGAGTTTCACCTTAGTTACAAAAAATTCGAAGGATGAAATCGAAGGTAATTTTTTAAACAAAAAGGACACCTCGCGTGAAGCCTTGCCAAGCGTGCTCGTGTGGCTTATCAGATATATACGTATGCCAACTGTAGGAGGTAAACTTTTATTTATGAATTCGATAAAACGACTGAATATATATGTTACAGAACTACCAACTCCACCAACGTGGCCAGCCCAGGGTCGCATCGTGTTCCAAGAAGTCAATTTACGATATGCTCCTGATGAAAGCCCCGTTTTGAAGAACCTCAACATTGTTATTGAAAGTGGCTGGAAGGTGGGTTGACAAACCTGGGCAAAGTCTCGCATCTTACACTCTTTCACTCATTTAACTGTTACTTAGCAATTTTGAAGTGAAAACTTCTTTAGCGGCGTTGAGCTCTTCGATGAACTCGCGTCAGATGTCACGTGACCCTGATCGAAAATGCGTAGGATAGGGTTGCCACCTTTTTTGATGTGAAAACTTCTTTTGCAGCGTTGTGCACTTTGAAGTATGGGTGGAAAACCGGACGGTTGGCAGCCCTATGGTAAAATTATCTCTGTGACAGATGTCAACGATTATTCGCACATAGTGCGCAAATAATAGACTATTTTACTGAATTGAAAGTAGACAGTTTGGTCGAGTGGAAAAGTTGCCAGATATTGTAAGAAACAGGTCGAGGGTTCGAATCCTGAGAATAACGGACTCTTTTGTGTATTTTTGTTTTAGTTCCATATTAATGCAGAACGTTAATGTTCAAGTTTTCACTTCTGCCGGCACTCCCGGAGTGCAACCCGTTGTTTATTTTTTGTTAATTTTCGCCAGTCATATTAAATTGTATGTGACTTTAGTTTGAGTATATTAGGTATCTACGAATCGGGCCAACTAACTAGCTGTTGATATTTTATTATTTTAGGTTGGCATAGTGGGTCGAACAGGTGCGGGCAAATCATCACTGATCTCTGCCTTGTTTCGATTCGCTTACATCGATGGAACCATCTCCATCGACGGCATCGATACTAGTCTTGTATCTAGACAGGTAAGAAAAATAAATATGTACATACCTGCTACCTACATTTATAGCTTTCCATGTATTAAGGATTCTCGGAAACTTAAATCCTTACACGGCCACTAGTGGCCAGATAAGCTTTGTAGCGCCATTTCCTTTGCATAGGTTTTTGCATTGGACTTTTAAAAATAAATCTTTTGATTTTTTTTTGTCTAAAAATTAAACGACAGAAGATTGTTTTATAAAATCCTGGCGTTAAAGCCAATATATACAGTGCGAGTCTTTATAATGTGAACATATTAAAATGAGGGAAATTATGCTTCATTTTATCGACGGGAAAAATATAAAAAAATAGAATTATCGGAGGTTATTTTACTGAGACATTTTAAATTTTTTGTAAAACTTGACGAAAAACAAACTTGATTTCTGTTAGAAATCTTTTTTATTTTCAGTTGAGGCGGTTGTTTTCCCTCGCTTTTAATTTTATGACAACACTTTGTTGTTTCCAATCGTTAGTGAGTTTGTTTCAACGTGATAGATCATTTAGTTTAAAAGTTATACCGTTTTGTTTATACGGGGGGCACAGTAACAAATAATAAGTTTAAAAATGCCATTAAAATTCAATTTTTTTAAGACTTTTTTCAGTATTTTTCCCGTCGATAAAATGAAGCAGCATTTTAATATGTGCACATTATAAAGACTCACACTGTATATTTTAATTTTTTTAAATGTTTTAAATGATACAATACTTCCTTTCAGGGTCTTCGCTCGAGGATATCAATAATCCCTCAAGAACCGATTCTGTTCTCAGCTACGATTAGATATAATCTAGATCCATTTGACATTTACAGCGATGACGACTTATGGAGAGCTCTAGAACAGGTAGGTGTATTTATATTGAGTCTAATTGTAAAATTGCCGTTTTCTATTATCAGCAGTATTTACGGCCAGCCTTGGTGTATTGTATTAGAAGCAGCAGTTGTCAGAACGTTTTGCCAAAAACATAAGTATTGCAGAGGACAGTAAAAAATTTGAGCATTTTGGCATTATTAGTGAATAATATATTGTTTAAGATTCTTGGGGTTATTTTCACTAGTTTTAAATGTATTATAACGGGTTCTTATCACGATTTATGTTTTTAGTCTACAGCGCCGAAATATCAGATACTCATTTAAAACAATCGTGGTAAGAATCCATTAAGTATTACACTTATCACATATATTTAAAAATAATTAGTGAATAGGTTTTAAAAACCCTTTGAACCATGAAACCTGAAATTTTGCACAGAGTTTAGAGGGGGTTCCCTGAACAAGGATTTATCAAAACTCGCACTGAAACAAAATCCCAGCTATCCTTTGGTTTCTAATGTAAACAATTAATGTGTGTAATTAAGTACCTAATTAATATATTTTGTTTACAGGTCGACATGAAGTCAGCAGTACCTTCATTGGATTTCAAAGTAACTGAGGGAGGGTCTAATTTTTCTGTTGGCCAGCGGCAGTTGATGTGCCTTGCTCGGGCCGTACTCCGATCCAACAAGATCCTGATAATGGATGAAGCTACAGCCAACGTTGATCCTTCGTGAGTATGTTTTGAATTGAATATAGCAAATGGAAAATAGGATTGGTTAGTAATTTTGTTGTTTTATTTGCAGCACGGATAACTTCATTCAGCAGACCATTCGGCGGCAGTTCGCGTCGTGCACAGTGCTCACCATTGCTCACAGATTGAACACCATCATGGACTCGGACCGCGTTCTGGTGATGAGTAGTGGGCAGGTCGCAGAGTTCGACCATCCTTATGTACTCTTGTCCGATCCCAACAGTCAATTTTCTTCTATGGTCCGAGAAACTGGTGAAAAGAACAGTGCTACGCTTTATGAAGTTGCTAAAGATGCATATTTTAACAGCAACGTAAAAGAATATGGACAAAAAAAGAGTGATTGATGTGCCAGAGTCATTATTAATACTTACCTAAATAAATATTATTGTATTTTATAAATTTACTATTAGGTATTATAAGTTATAAGTAACAAATGTTGCGAACTAGTCTATTATAAACACCTGTTACTTATGTACTTTAGTTTCAGTAAGTATGTGTTAAGAAAAAAATAAATTTGATAAATTAAAAATTACTTATGTATTTTTTTTAACTCCGACAAAAAGAAGGGTACCTATTATAAGTTTGATGTATGTATCTTTGTATCGGTCTGTGGCATCGTAGATTTTAATGCGGTGTTGTTTGTTTGTTTTGATCTCCCATACAAAATGCGCTATACGCTGATGAAGTTTGTATGAGAACTCAACATTTTATTTTCGTGTTTTGACCTATGTTCCTTGGGGAAGTTGTTCAGTTTCATGGACTGATAAACTACCCGAGAGGTTGAAAGAGATTTACCTAAAGCTCTGTATATTATGTTTATTATGTCGGGATCAAAGGTAAAACATAATATATACGCGAATTGTGACCTGGTTTATAATTGAATTATGTGTTCAAATCGCGAAAGTTTAAAGTGTTAAAATGGTTAACACTTCATTCCCTGTACGATAATCGTTGTAAGTGTCATTAAATAAAATAAAGCCATTGTTATGACCTTCCAAAAGGACAACCTTACACGCCACTGGCAATGGATCAAAATAATGGAATCAAAATGCGGTCAGTTACGATAAAATGGTTTATAGTTACTTCTCTGCACGAGTCTGGTTATTTATGTCACATTATGAAATGAAGCTATTGTTATGGCTTTTAAAATGACATACATATAACACAACCTTTACATACAAAATGAAATTAACTATTATTTTAAGGAAGAACGTTTTTTATACTGATTAGAAAAGGTTTTAGTGTATGTGATTTGATCAAAAAGTTTAGGTATTTGGTTAACATACTCGACAGTACTAATAGCACAGGAAAAATAGCATATTTTGGAGGCAAAATATGTACATCAATGAAACTTGTTTACAACTTTATCTTGGCTCTAGAAATGAGAATCAGCCGAGTCCTACCAAAATTTTGGGGTCCAACCCCCTCCACTGGATTTAAGAAATTCCCATACAAATGAAAAATCGGTATTTTTTACCCACTAGCAAAGATTTCCACGCAAAATCAAAACTATTGAAGCTGTAATTTCGAAATTTTGCTTTGATGATCTTCAGATTTTGGGGGAGCTTACTTAAAAGAGATTACACGGAATTCCCATGGGAACGAATTCTAGGGCGTCCGCTAGTTGATATGAACGTTTGGTGTTTCAGTCGCAGCCCCTCTATCTTTTAAACTATTATAGACAGCATTTTCAAATTTTCAGGAGATACGTATTATGAAAGTGACTATCGTAAAATAAAATAAAATAAAAAAAACTTAAACAACACTGGGGTCCCCATACGACAAACTTCAAAAATATCGCATTTTTTTAACAACTTTTGTTACTTGAGATACATGTATGACAATAATGAAGAGTGATACTTTGAGTCACAGATTAGTAATACACATACAAATACATTAAAAAGCGCAAATACATAAAGTTATATTGTTAATATCTGTAAGTCAAGTTGGGTATGCTATAGGCAGCAATTGGTCGGTTCTCTCTATTGTTTTTCTATCCTAGATGCGAGTACAGGGATTTCCTATTCATAACGGCGTAGGCGTAAGAACGGTTTAGGGTAGAAAATTTTAATAAATTCAGGATTGAGTATGTTATTACCTGTTTTGGCCTAAGCACTCTCTCTTATATGGTTGAAAATTTATTAATGAGCAGAGTGATACTGAACATAATTTAGCTAGTTTACCGATGCAATATTATAGACGATCACTGATAAATTAAGGTAAGCGTCTACTCTGAAAACGAAATAAGTTAGTGGAGCGGGTTGATACCGTAAAAACGTCCAAGTTTTCGCTAGCTCAAATCACTTAGATTGAAGCTTATTTTTACACAGCATTAATAGGGTTCTTAATTTTGCCGATTTGCTTCTATTCTGGATTGAAAGTGTAAAAAGACGTGTAAAGCACCAGCTGCCACCTCTTTCCAGGTATACTGTATCGGGCAGTAAACCATTACAGTATGTTTCATCTAGAAACCTTCAAAAGATTTTTTAACCGTGGCATCAAGTGGTTCCAGAGCCACATGATGCTGTAACCTACCCCGTTAGGAAATATATGCGTGAGTGTCTGAATAATTTAATTACGTGGAGAGTGAGTGGGCACTTTTTTTATGGGATTCGTCCTATAATAGTAGTTTCTAAATAAGATAAGTACTGCGGTAATAAAATAAATAAGTAAGCGATGATAGCCCAGTTGGTAAAGAGCCAGACTTGTAATCCGATGGTCGCGAGTTCAAATCCTGGTGCGGGCCTGTACCACTAAATTCGTATTTTTGGATTTATGTACCTTCGCTGAGAGACAGTATGTTACTCAAGCCCCGTACCTCTATAACAAAGTTAATCGTCTGCTGCATATTTATCACCAACTACGTCATTCCTGCAAGCTTTCTTTAACAGAATGGTTACACACACTTGGCTATGAAGAAGTGGAAGAACTTCTCATAAGACTAACTTGAATGGCATGGACTAAGCCCTCTATCAAATTACAAACCATTCGTAGTATATGGGTTCAGCTTCCCGATCCCAAGGACTAACCAGATCCGTAGGGTATACTACAAAGGTTTCTTGTCACCGTGTAATGACCTCTCTGTATGTTGGTTCTAGTCTGCCGATCCCAAGGATATCCGTAGGGCATACAGGGTTCATTTAACGCTGAGCATATGCACATCATGTTGAGCACAAGCACTCCTTGCTGAGCATAATGCACACTTTAACATTTGTGTATCCACACTAATTACCCCCCTTAAACACAGTTTTACTAATTGACTAAAGGCACAAACATACACATAATATACCCCAAGCACACATAAATACACGCATACTACACTATTACAAATACACACACATACTTCAACACACACCCACACTTTGTTACCTAATTAGGTATTTACTTTTTATTATAATTATAAGTTAATAGTGATGTAAACTCACTCTGATTATCCTAGAATATATTGTATACCTGGAAGAGCGAGGCATTCCCATCACAAGTGTCTATGACTACTTACTGGGAAGCCCCGATTATTACATGTAAGGATTTGTCTAAATAAAGAAATTTTTAATTTTTTAAATTTTTTTTAATGTACAGATTTCTAATTATCACTTGCTCAACGGTGAAGGAAGACACCGTGATGAAAGAAAAATTCATTCGGCTAGTTTGATACAGATCTTTGCTCCCAGCACGTATTTGAATCTGGATTGGAGTACCAGTATGTAATTGAAGCGTAATATTTTGAATTTTCATCCTTTCTATCTGTACTTTTGACACTAAGACTAGCTTCTGCTAATTTAGTAACTTTATATATGTCATCTTCTGGGTTTTTTACGCTTAGGTCGTTTTTGGCGTGCTTCCGCTTCCGCTGCAGCTGCAATGCTCTCAGCTAGAACACGTTCCTGTTCACGCTGCTGGGCTCTCATTTTTTTCAAATAGTAATAGAGAAAAGAGGCTAAGAATATAAGCGAACCTATAAAAAACTCTCCTCTGTATATGAAGAAAAAGGCTGCCCAGGTCTCGTCAGTACACGTACGACAACACATTTTCTATATCATAGTATGATTACTCCATAGTATTATTTAACGGGTGGCATATTATTCTTCGGCATTTTGCTTTTGTTGATAGCTATTTCGTTGGTGTTCTTTGAGAACTAGATTGTTGTCTGTATCTTCTATTTTTTACTGATGTTACTAGCCATAGTGGCAGGCAATAATTTGTTATTTTTAGCAATTATTCTTGTCATAGATTTATGTTGGTTAGATTCGACTGACTCCACTATTTACTTTCTGAAAGGTGACAATTTTATAGCAATGCTTTGAGCTATTCTGTTGGTTTTCTTTGAAAATTACATTATCGTTTCTATTTTTTACTCACAACCATCTCACAACAAAACTATACCATCACAAATTTCATAATAGCCACAAATTAATAATAGTTATGTGTCTACTATAGCATAAGCAATGAGAGTGCAATGAGACCAATGACTAAAGAGTAAAAGGACAGGAAATTTCACAAAAATATGCGTGCCTGTAGTAAGCACATGCTAGGGTATCAAAATATCGATACTTGTTCAAAGTATCGATAGGTGGTACAGAGTACGGTTACTTTATGATAATTGAAAAATAAACAAAATCACAGCATTTATTTACATTTATTTACAATTTGTCAATGTGAAAAAAAAGGCCAGTTCACAAAGTACCCAGAGTTTATAATTTTACTAAAGCTTTGACAATTTTAAGGTGACATATGTATGTGTTTTATTGTACAATGATCATACAAAAGATATTTTGTTATCTTTTGTACAAAATCGTGACACGAGACCGAAGACCGAGCTCCGCGCAGGGCTAAGCCCAGAGCGACCACCCTCTCAATTCCATGATAACCGCCATAAAAGGTTCACTCTAAGAGCGAGGCGAGGCAGCAGGCCGAGGAAAACTGCGTATATGGTGAGGCCGAAGGCCAAGCTCTACGTAGAGCGACGCAGAGCGTGACGTTTCACCCAACCTAAAATTCAAGATCTCGGATATGATCTTTTGCGAACCTGATATTTCGTATCGTTTAATAGCACCCGAAGAAATGCTTATTACAAAAATGACACTCATGCACGTTATTGAAAAAATCTAGTTTTAAAAGTGGAATCTGTTGCCAATATTATTAAAAGATACGCAAAAGCTTGCGAATAAACCAACATGTGATTGTCGAGGTTATCAATCTCCTCGAAAAAACAGACAGAGTAAGGAGGTTAAAGAGTGTGTTAGTGTCAATTTAAGGTAGCATTGCAGGCAGCAAGTATTTTTTGGTGACTTATAAAATTAGTAAGCAAAACTTAAGGATGTGAATCCGCCTTCTAAACTGAACAACTTTTCCCAAGGAACGGTTAGAATACAATATATATATTATATATATATATTTTAGTTGTATATATATATATATTTTAGTTGTGTTATTATTAGCATCCACAGACTTTATGTCCGTGCCTTTGTCTAGATTAAGTTTTCTTGTTAATACTTGATTTTTAACTATAATACAATACTTTCCATAGAGGTTTACAATTAATAAATGACGGCTGTGTCTCGACTTTTGATCGCCATTTTGAGGTTGTAATTGACCACTTTTCCCCTGCCTGCCGTCTCTGCTTCTTTGATGAATCTGCCTATCGCATCGTTACCATCATCCGCATAATATTTGCAACTGGCGGCATGACGCGATATGGCAACTACAGCATGTGGGATACTGTCGTGTAGCTCCTGCCTGGTCGTTGTAGTACGCACGATCACCACCTTTTCGTACGTCAACCCTTGAGCCTCGTGTATGGTGAGGATGCGTGACCCGGTGCCCGATCCGTATCCCTGGTTTTGTAGAGTTGTCTTTTCTACTTGTGTATGAACAAGGTACAGGGTTTCGGACTGGGTTCGATCGATCTGTGCATCTGTATACCTTTCAAGTTTTAAGGAGTACGTACGAAGTTTCGACGAGTAAATGCCACTGTAGACTTCTCTAAGGGCAAATGCTACGTAAAAAAAATATATTTAGCTTCTCCATGCAACTAGAAATTGCCTTAGTATGAGATTTTTTTTCCAAGAATTTCATGGATTCCTTACCAAAAAAGAAACAAAAGTCACAGAAATACTTACATTTGCAAGGTTTTTTTGGGTGGGCATTAGAAATTCGGATCCTGAATTTGGGGTTAAAAAGTGGTTAGGGGGCAGGGGGGGGGTTCCCCCCCATCCCCCCTGCCCCCCAACAACTTTTTAACCCCAAATTCAGGATCCGAATTTCTAATGCAACCCCGTTTTTTTAAATGCTGATTCCTCGAAATGTAAGAGCATAGGTGGAGTACTTTATGAGGTTTCAAATTATCTTTCCCAATAATGTCAAACCACTTACGTCGCAGCGCTTCTTTTTTTGGGAACCTGAAAACATAATCAAACCAAATACGTACTAATACTAATAATCCTCTCACTTGGTAATGTAGTTTAAAAGAAAAACAAATTTCTAAGGTAAAATAATCATACAGAATAACATTAATTAAATTAATATATTTTATAAACGTAGGTAACTATAAAATCTTAGCTATGATTTGATTTCGCCATTTCAGTTTTTAGCAAAACTGTCCCTTTACACCTTGAATACAGAAAGTGATAGTATAGATAGTTAAAAAAAAGCTTCTTATCTTATTTAGCTTAATGTGTCCCACCGCTATTTTAATATAAAAAATATTGTAACTGATCACTCGTACAAATATGCTCTGTAACTAATACAGAATCATCGATATAAAGTCGATAGCCATTATTATTACATCACTAATGTCATTTGTATAGAAATTTTTGTTATGGAAAATATTATGTAAAGTTAGCCAGAAAGGTAATTTAGGGTGTAAAAAACGTGAAAACTATAAAATATAATCTTAGTAATAAAGGTTTTAGGAGTATTTTTGGGTTTAATAGGCATATTTCAACAAAAAACGGTTACTTACTGATGCACAGTCGTTTGCTTGTTATTTTTGTTAGCCCTGTAGCTGCACTGTTTTACAGAGCACGAAGCCGTTTTGCTACCTTGTCATCCAATGTTCTGACACTATACAAAACCACAAAACAACTTCTCCTCAACAAAAAACACAATTTTTCACTAATGTTGCTATTCACTTGACAGCTCAAGTACTCACGAGTGAAATGTAAACAAACTTAACAAAAATGGCGGCCGGCCACGCTTCATAAGTATGTATATGTCAAATATTGCGCCTCCATATAAACAAATACTACATACTCAGAGAATGAGACCAATGACTAAAATGAGACACAGATAAACTTTTTATAACAATGAGACAAAGAGAATATAAACACTAGCGTTTTCACTTATTGTAACTTATTTTTTCTATGTCTATGCGTTTTACAATGAGACTTCACTCCAATGACAGTTGATTGCCAAGGAAACTTTGAGTATGTAGTATTTTGCAAGGAAATCATAACCTTTGCCACCAACTATAAACAAATACTACATACTCAAAGCCACCAACGTAATTGTAGAACGGCCAAAAGTCAATGACTAAAGTATATACTCAAAGCCAAAAGTGGAACTACTGACGCCAATTTGAAAACGTCATTTTGTTGCTGTCAGTCGATGTAGTCTGTGCTTTGAGTATGTAGTATTTGTTTATTGAGTCTGTGCCTTTGGTCTGTGCTGTTCAATCGAGTTCTTGTTTTTATAAATATTTCTGAGTATTTTGTGTGAAAATCATGCCGAAAGCTATTAAAAGTGGTGTACGAGAAATTATTCTCAAAATGAAATCATTCTTGGATACAGAAAAGGAGCAAGAAGCCCAATAATACCATTTGTTCACGTATACAAACGCATTGTTGCCGCTACAGGTCAGTGTTAACAGTATCATGGATATTATTCTGGATTAAAAGAAACCTTCAATTTTTTCCATGTCCATTTTATTCTACTTGACAAATACAACAGATATAATTTTTGGAACACCATAGAGCTAATGACACTCCCGGCAAAAAGGGACCGGAAGGTCCAAATAATCTTACATTATAGTTAACACCACTTAACATTATTACAAATTTCACAACCTAGTTGGTTTTTTTACAAGTCTCCCAGAACGCGTTTTAGTAATTATCTCACTCGATGTGTCTCTTATGTCGGGGACTATTGAAGTCGAAGGAGTCGTAATGGGAGATGCACTAGTGTCACTTACTGTCGTAGGTCTGAGTGGACGTTTTGGGAAACTGTCAGAGGAAACTTCTAGCGGGTAAAGTCTTTGTAAAGGTCGAACCTTTTCACCGAGGGCAGTGCGGACTCTAGCCACTCTCGAAGCCTCATCCTTCCCCTTAAGAACCTCGACAACAACGCCAACGGGCCAGTTCACACGACGATGATCTTCAGTTTCAATAAGTACAACATCGCCTATCTTAAGTTCTTGTGATTTTAAGCTCTTGGATGGTTGTACGAGAGTACTTAAATATTCACTTCTAAATCGTTGACGGAACTCCTCACGTAATGTTTGACAATATTTGACTCGAACATTTAAAGATTTTCCGTCTATCTGGTCTAGATCAGCGACGTCATGACAAACCAAAGGCTGCACGAACATAGACGGCGTTAAAGGACGCAAACCATCGACTGTAGAGTCCAAATAAGTGAGACGACGATTATTTACAGTAGCCTCGCAATCGCAAAGTATAGTTATAAGCTCCAACAAATTGACTGACGCACGTCCTAAAATGCGACGAAGTATTGACTTAACCACACCAATCAGACGCTCATAAAAACCACCCCACCAGGGTGCGCTAGGAGGCAAGAAATTCCACTTGATTCGCGTTACACATGAGAAACAAAGAATCTCATTCCAATCTAGAGCGTTAAAAGCGTTATCAAGACCGCGAAAATTGGTCGCATTATCGCTGTACAAACACACGATCCTACCCCTTCGGGCAACAAAACGTCGCAATGCCTTGATGAACTCAGCAGTTGAGAGTGACTCTACAACCTCTAAATGTATTGCTCGGTAGGTGGCACATGTAAAGAGCACTATCCACGACTTGCTGCCCGACTTTAACATAAGAGGACCAGACCAGCCAAATCTACACCTGAGACTGCAAACGCCGAACTTGATTCCATGTGCCCTACAGGCAAACTTCCTGTTGGTGGCTGGAGGGACTCAACTTTAAAACGTTTACACTTCACACAAGTGTCAACTGCCTTCCTGCATAACCTGCGTAAACCAACGATTCAAAACCGCTCGCGTAGATTACACATTAGTGTACGAACACCTGCATGCTGTAGAATCAAATGACGTTGGTACACTAAGCGCTGCACTATCGGCTCACTGCCTGGTAAAACAATGGGAAATTTAAAATCCATACTTTCATTGCCTAGACCTAATTTAGTTTTGAGCCGTACTATGCTTTCGCTATCAACGAAGGTTTGATAGTTGTTACCCAACATATTGTTACCATAACGCCTTTGAATAAGTCTAATAAGAGACTTTTCGGCACACTCAAACTCATCATAAGACAGCTCTTTTTCAAACAGCACTGTTTTTTTTATAAACCTTAAAATCCAACCAACTGTTCTTACAATCTTCGTGTATACAGAAAAATAATGAAGTCTTTCGAGAAAGGAATCGCACTCAGTGAGCATAACATTAATTTCTTACTTCGCTCCTTCTCTACTTCTTTGAGGTTTGCCTCGAAGTCGGCAATCGGCCAATCTTGTTCATTTGACCGCAACCAGTCAGGGCCTTCCCACCAGCGGCTTGCAAGCAACCCTTTAGGACACCCCTAGAAGGTAAATCCGCTGGATTAAGATTACCCGAAACGTGTCGCCATTGAGAAAAAGTCGTAACAGATTTAATTTCACATACTCTGTTCGTGACAAACACGCTCCAATCACCGCTGCCTTTAATCCATGTTAATACGACACTGGAATCCGTCCAATAGAAAACCGGACAACCTAAGGCTAAAGACTGTATGACCGTACTAGCCAACCTGGAGCCAAGCGTCGCTGCAATTAATTCGAGGCGCGGTATGGTAATATTACTTACTTTGTTTATGGGCGTGACCCTAGATTTAGCTTGAGGGTCTCTCTCAAAAAAGTGGCACGGCCTGAATTTTTTTACACATTTTCAAAAAAGTGTGAGAATAACGTATTTGATTGTGTAAAAAAAATGTATTCCCCCTCTTTAATATAAATATCTAAGAGGGAACAGGTTTTTTAAAGAAATGTGCCTTTGAGAGTAAGCAGAAAAAATAGGTGGACAGGTGAATGAGGCATCGTACAGGTTAACTGAGAAACGGACACAGGTTAATGTGATTATATACTAAGAATAGGGAATAAACTACAAATGCTATGATTTTACTATTTATGCTCTAGATTTAAAACTTAATACCTAATTTTACAGTATTATCCTTATTTTAAGGCTATTGTTATTTATGTATCTAATCTTATTTAATACGTAATTGTTCTTATATACTACGATTTTTCCTCCACTTTCTTTAATATCCTCCCCCCGGCGAATTCTCGACGTAGCCTTCTATGGGTTGACAGTGGGCTTCTCCTTCTGCAGCATTGCCAACTTCGACGTAGGCCTTCTGAAGATCCCTCCTTGCATGCGGACGTCGGCGCTGAGTGTGTGACCCGGATAAACCTTCTCTATGACGCCTTTGAGTTATGTCATGTATTCTGGGGTAGTGAGGGGTTGACGGCTATGACCACAACTCCTTTTTTATAGTTAATGTGTTTGCTTTTGACCACAATCTAGCCCAGAGGCGGAGATGTGGTCGAGGGTGTAGTAAGCTCACCCAGAAGATGCCTATTCACTTAAACTTTAAAGAGATTCGGAATGTATGTGCGTGGAAATACAGACGCAGGCAGAGAATTCCATTCCTTGGCGGTGCGCAACATAAAAGCTGAAGAGTAGCGCTCAGTACGTATCCGGGGTATCTCCACAAGGTAAGGGTGGTACCCAGCGGTGCGTCTGGACGTCCGGTAAGAGACAGGGGCAGGCGAAATGGGCTCGTGCAGCTCATGAGCACACTCCCCGAAGTATATCTTGTAAAAAACACACAGGCAAGCTACTTTGCGCCTATGAGCCAGGCTTTGGGGTTTACTGTTTACTAGTTTTTTGTCACTAATGAGCCTCCTGGTTCTGCGATCCACCGATTCCAGGGCGGCTAGATATTTGACCGAACCATCCCAAAGGTGGCTGCAATACTCCATGCACGACCGGACGGACCTGTGCCTTATAAAGGGTTAGGAGTTGGTCAGGCGAGAAGTATCGCTTGACTTTATTAAGGATGCCCAGCTTTTTGGCTGCAATTTGAGCTTTGGATTCGATGGACGTGCCGAAGTTAAGGTTGGCGGAAAACTATGCCGAGGCGTTGAAGCTCATAAGTGACAGGTACAGATATTCTTCGGAATGTAGGATTCAGATCAAATTGACTCCGTTTCGCGGAAAACATACACGCTTGTGTTTTGGTGGCGTTTTTTTTTTTTTTTTTTATTATAAGATGGGTTAACTCTTGACCTCAATCTTGACCATAAGGTCAAAGATGAGGTCGACGATGGAGCGAGTTAACCCAGAAAATGCCTATAAAGGCACTGGTACTCCCACGCACCGACGGAACACAGCAAGCTGTTTGGCGTCGGACTTCGGTAGGAGGGTGGTCGCGAACCAGACTGCCCTTTACAGAGCCTACCACACCGCATGAGACCATAGGACGACACCTCAGATTCAGAAAAAAATGAAGTGTCGTTGCCTGGGATGGATTACTAGGAGGCAGGTCTCATTTGTGTTTCCTTAGTCGCTTCTTACGACACCCACGGAAAGAGATGGGGTGGTGTTATTCTCAACCGATCACCACACGGTTAAAACTAACCAGATTAATGTCTCCCCATTGTGAGACAAGACTTAAGATTGAGTTCACTCGCTCTACCATTGCTTCCCTCTCAGATCGAATTTTATCCCCGCTGTCTCCTGCATTGGACAAATATCTCTTCATGACTGTGCTGTCATCTACGTACGCAACAACTCCAGGCATAAGCATGTCATTGATGTGCAGCAGGAAAAGAGTCGCAGATAGTACGGACCCCTGAGGAACTCCAGCGTATTGACGTGTATTGACGCTGGAGCTATGAGGTCAGAAGAGCAGCCATCTATGACTACTCGGATCGACCGTTCACTCAGGAAGTCAGCTATCCAGGAACAAAAGTTTGGAGGTATTCCGTATGCAGGAAGTTTGCCTAGAAGACTTGCGTGCCAAACCCTGTCAAATGCCTTCGAGATGTCGAGTGACACTGCTAGAGCTTCGCCCTGCTTCTCAACGGCTTCACCCCAGCAATGCCTGACATACACAAGAAGATCACCCACCCGTTGATCATCCCCGGTGAAAGCCATATTGACGATCACTGAGCAAGTAGTTATCCTCTAAGTATATCAGCAACTTGCTGTTCAGTACTTTCTCCATAACCTAACATAGATGATGGCGATGCGTCGGTAATGCAAGGGTCGGCACGACTACCCTTTTTGGGTACTGGTTGCACGTTGGCAAGCTTCCACGACTTGGGTACGACTTTAGTACTAAGAGAGAGACGTTACAAGCGTGTCAGTACAGGAGACAACTCGGGACCAAAATACCTCAAGACTTTAGCAGGTACACCATCCGGACCACTCGCTTTGTTCACGTCTAGACTCTGTAGTGCTCTGCGGACCTCTTTATTATGTATCATGACTCTCGGCATTGAGAAGTCACAGCGAGGTGTTGACGGCGGCTGATGAGAGCCAGAGTCCAGAAGAGAATTGTTCGCAAAAAGAGATGCAAAGAGATGTGCTTTCTCTTTTGCGGAGTGTACTAGCGATCCATCAGGTTTCTGCATCGGAGACGGTAGAAATTGGTTTCAACAGATTTTGATAGGGACCAGAACTGCTTACTGCCCGGCGTGTAAGATGCTAATCTAGTAATAATAAGATGCTATTCGGCTAATGTGGTCGAAATGAGCCTTGCGGATAACCCGTTTACATGACTTGGCAGTTGTGTTGAATGCCCTCTTCTTCGAACAAACCCTCCTAGCCCGGATTTCGAGATAGCGGGCTCAGCACTACAGAGTCTACACGTGAATAGAATGCGGTCGGCCTACGGCAGGAGACCGTGCTTAGAATCCCGCTACCCTCCAAGGTGAGTTGCCCGGGGACGGTATTGCCCATCAGTCGAGACCGGTCTTAAACTGCGCAACTGGCTTATTATTATTATTATTATTTAACTCTTTATTTGCACACACATAAATATAAACTGACAAAAACAAACAAAAATAAGAAAGTGTACAGAAGGGCGGCCTTATTGCTAAAAAGCAATCTCTTCCAGGCAACCTTGGGGTAGAGGAGAAATAATAAGAAGGTAAAACAGAAGCGGGTGGTGCAAATATTAATGATTAAAAAATAAATAAATAAAAATAAAAACTTAGTAACTATTTAAAATACGTAGAAATAGAAATCAATTCCTAATTTCCCCAATTTCCCTGAAGAAACAAGAAGCCAGGCTTCAGTCAAGTTCACCCAATCATGGGTTTCTGTCCGGCACCCATGATTGGGTGAACTTGATTGAAGCCTGGCTTCTTATTTCTTCAGGGAAATCTTGCAAGACCTCGTTCTCGTTGCTATTCTAAGCTCTTAGGTGGAAACCTCCTTGCTGGTGTACGTAATTGACTTCCGACACGACATTTTTGGCTTCTTCTTTGCTGGGGTAACTGTCCACGTAGTCGTCCATATAGTGTGCTTCTGTGATGGCGCGTAGGGCTGAACTGTGGGGCTTCTCGGTCAGTTATCCATAGTTTTTCAGTTCACGTTGTTGGTGTCATTGAATAAAAAAATCTATTTTTATGAACTTAAGAATGAAATTCGTAACAATCTTATAAACCACTGCTGGCGGATAAAAGTGTAATAATAAAAATCTATTCTGTATACGACTGTATCCGATTCATAATTCATTATCTGCACAAGTTTCGTTCTTGGTGTCACAGCATAAAAGAAGCTATTATTATGACCTTTAAAATGACATATAACACAACCTTTACAACACTGGAGGCGCACCCGCCCAGTCTCCTTTACATACAAAATGAAATAAACTATTATTTTAAGGAAGAAAGTTTTTTATACTAAATAAAAAAAACTATTTGTGCATGTTATTTGATCAATAAGTTTAGGTATTTTATTAACATACTCGACAGTACTAAATAACAATGAATATCAACAACTCTCATAGAAACCTGACTAATTTCTCATTCACCTGTCTAGTTTCTCTTTCACCTGTCATAATAAGGCAGGTTAAATAGGCACAGAATAATGAGAATCAGCCGAAAAAATTTTATTATTATTAAACGCTTTGTTGTACTGAGCTGGAGAAACCGTTATCTAAAAATAGACTAATTGAAGAAGGAATACAACTTATTCACATTAAATAAACGATTCAATTTGAAAAGATATCGTGCACAGGATAAATATAACATACCTGTTACAAAACCCAGATCCGGACAGATCGTCGCTGATAGCTTGAAAATTTGGCAACAACTGACACATGTTTCACCTTTGATGCGTAGGCAGTGACTGAGTGCGTTGTTACATGGGAGGAGGGTGGTTCAAATTGCAATAGTGTGAGTGGTACGCGTGTGTGTTTACGGCGACAGGTTGATGACAAAATAACGCCGGACAAAGTTTAACTTAAGTTAATTTAGTACTTACTTAAAAATATGAGCCTTAATTTACAAAACAACAATTTTTAGTTCACTATCTTTCAATTAAAGTGGACAGAACAAAAGAAATCACTTTATTAATTCAAACAAACTGATTTTAAATCGATGTAAGTCGCGTTAGGACACGGCAGGTTGATGGGAAACTGGTGTTACAAACTTTTACTGCTCAAGAAATATTCATTTTATTGCCATTAAAATAGCTGGCCTCTATGTAATAAGACTCGATACAACATTTTAATATAACATTTAGTTTACAAAACTCAAACATTCATACTTTTCTAATCAAAAACTGTACGGCAGGTTACGGTGCCACTTTTTTGAGAAGGACCCTTGAATCAAGCTCAGTTCAACTAGTTCGCCGTATTTTGCTCTTAAAAATATGCACACTGCATAAGCAACTCTGCTTGCGTCACAAAAAAACGTGTAACGAATTTTCAGATTCGTCAAGGGAAAAGGTAGCTAGACGTCTTGGAATTGTGACCTCATTAATTAAATGTGCTTGATCCAGCCACGTTTTAAACTCAGTCGCTATATCTGTAGGTAAACTTTCATCCCAAGACGGCTTTTTAGACAGCGTTTTTTGTAGTATAATTTTAGGTACGATTGACGTAGGGCATACTACCCCAATAGGATCGAAAACTCTTTGCATCACGGATAATAAGGTCCTCTTTGTTAATTTCCCATCCGTAGTTCTTAGAGTGTCAGCATAGGAGCAAAGAGAATCTTCCTCAACGTTCCAAATCAAACCTAACAAAAATACGGATTTGGTTTGATCGCAAACTCTAATTGGACTCGAAACCCAACCTCGTAAATCAAACCTTCCGTTTTCCATTATTTCTTTCGATTCGCTAACAAATCTATTTAACTCCTCTTCCGATCCTACGCTAGTAACGCAGTTGTCGACATAAAATGATCGCTTTAACTTCATTGCAGTCTCTTTCTATTCCGATTGTCTGTCTAAATGATAATTAATTGTTGCAATTAAATGAAACGGACTCGAAGCTACCCCGAAGACTACACGTTTATGACGGTAGGTAATGGTTCCCTTGCTAGGGTCCTTTGCGTCTGACCACCATAAAAACCGCAAGTAATCCCTATCACTATGAGACAAAGAGATTTGCAAAAAAGCTTTCGCGATGTCGGAAGTTACACCTATAGCTTCTTTTCTAAAATTGACCAAAAGCGGAGGAATTTGTTCTAATAAGTTTACCAATTTTTCAAGACAGGAATTCAACGATATGCCGTTGCTATCCCTGGCCGAAGCGTCAAAAACATGTCTAATTTTTGTCGTTAGACTAGCCTCTTTTATAACCGCGTGATGAGGTATATAATGACCTTTGACACTTCGATCCGGAGCTACTTCAATGATGCCTTACTCAAGCCATTGTTTAAATACTTCGTCATACTGAAAAGTCTTACCTAGCTGGCGAAGGCTGTTTGTAGTAGAACTAAGCCGACCTTTTGCTAAGTTGTAATGTGGGCGCGGTACATCACACCACGGCAGCGATACCTCATATCGACCCTCCTCATTAGTATAATAACTGTCCTGTCACGGTCGCCACGTATATCATGGATATTATTCTGGATTAAAAGAAACCTTCAATTTTTTCCATGTCCATTTTATTCTACTTGACAAATACAACAGATATAATTTTTGGAACACCATAGAGCTAATGACAAACAGATTATTCAATGAAAGTGTCACAATGTTATTTTAATTTGAATAATAAATAACTAGATGTTGCCCGCGGATTCGTGTATGTGGAATTTGTTTATCACGTTCTCGAAGGAACTCTATAATGTTTCGAGATAAATTTCTTATTATGTCAGAAATATTATTTTATTACATATGATTCGTAAAATCTAAACAGGGACGCTTTTAATTACAAGACGACTTTATCAAGTTATATTAGTTTAATGAGGACTTTACTTCTGTTTTAGGTGTTGGTCTATCAACAATTTATAAATTGTACAAGAAGGCGAATCTGCTGCAAAAACTGGTACCAAAATAATCACACCAGGAAAATCGAGACGAAGGACATGTGGCAAAATATATGTCGACAGTTTTGATCAAAAAGTAATAAGGCGAAAAGTGCATGAATTTTATTCAATTAAAAAGGAATTGCCTACTATCAATAAATTGTTTACGGTACTGAAAGATGAAATACATTTCAAAGGTGGCAGGGAAACACTTCTATTGACGCCTCAGAATGGAAAAAATAATGTGCACACGTGCATAAAATTGAAGAGGAATATAGAAGAAAAGACGGATATTTAGATGAGCCCTTTATATGTAGTTAATTAAGACAGTGATTCTGACACCAATAGTGACAGTGACTCAGATTTTGTAGTTAGGCGGCGACGAAGCAATTTGACATTTTTCGTCGTACTCTTTTCTATATACCTAAAATTGGTATGTACGTGTTCCTTCTGCTATGTAGAACACGAAATTGCCTGTTTTAAGAGAAGGTAGAGGGGACACGCTTAGCTGTGACGTCACAAAGATGGCGGCCGACCGTACCAAATTTTTCTTAATTTCTCGAGTTCTACTGCGTCAATATCGTTGTTTGATATGTCATTTGAAAGGTCTATAATTGTTATATAATTGCTCTTTAGAAACCTACTAATTTAGATTTGTTGTTTTTAAAATATTCACTAAAAACATGTTTTTTTTCATACACTTTTTCTTATTTTCCGGCACAACTAAATAAAGAGAAACATAAATGCATCTATGTTAATAACAAATAATGAAGGTCATTTTGTTGCCTTCTAAAAATATGAACATCATTGTAGTGCAATAATAAACAAACAAGTTGTGACCAATTCTGTTAAGTAAGTACTTACCAACTGTTTTTTACCGTCGTCTGAACTATTGATTTTAAATGATGTGTATTTAAGAGAAATACAAATAAAAGTATAAATATAATAAATGTTTACTTTTTTATTATAATATCACATATCAAGCACATAAAAAGTACGTGCAAAGCTAAAATACAAAGCAAAGTATTATTTTAATCATAATAACAGTGCAAAGAAAAACTATTCACAAGGTGTAGTGAAAATTACTTATTTTTACATAAACCGCGTGGTGATCGGTTTAGAATAACACCACCCCATGTCTTTCCGTGGGTGTCGTAAGAGGCGATTTATTAAACACAAATGAGACCTGCCTCCTATTAATCCATCTCAGGCAACAACACCTCATTTTTTATGAATCTGAGGTGTTGTCCTATGGTCTCATGCGGTGTGGTAGGCTCTGTAAAGGGCCGTCTGGTTCGCGACCACCCTCCTACCGAAGTCCGACGCCAAACAGCTTGCTGTGTTCCGTCGGTGCGTGGGAGTACCGGTGCCTTATAGGCGTTTTCTGGGTTAACTCGCTCCATCGTCGACCTCATCTATGACCTTGGTCAAGATTGAGGTCAAGAGTTAACCCATCTTATAATAAAAATAAAAATAAATAAACCACATTGTACCTACAAATAGTAATAAAGTATTGAATGGGATACATAATGTAGACGCAGTTGAATTATCAAGTTTAGTGAAGAGACCATAGCAAGCCACATACTACTCACTCATCAACATCCTCAAAGTTATGCTGATTAAAACATAATTCTTTTCCAACATGGCAAACTCCTATCATACATTTCTGCTTTGAGCGTACACTGCCGCATAAAGACCGTTATGTCTCAATTTCAAAAAGAAGAATGTCAGAGTGTGCATGTACTTTTCGATCGTTATAATGAACAGTCTATAAAATCTGGAACAAGAGAAAAAAGGAAGCAATCCGTCACTCCCGTGGAATTGAAAATTGCAGATTCTGGTACCCCTTTACCGAGAAAATGGGATCGTTTTATCCACCACTCCAGCAATAAGGCTAATCTCGCTTAGTTTATATTTGAAAATATAGTTCAGCAAGCGGCGAGTCTTGAAGGCGATTTGGAACTATTGACTGCAGGTGAGTTTGAAGATCCTCTTGATGTTAGGACAAATGTTAACCTAGACTTCATTTAATATGAAATCACAAAGAAGCAGACACAAGGTTTGTAATACATGGAATAGATGCTGCCCAGATAGGTTACGAGACACTGATTGTAAACAGCAGGGACACTGATGTCATGTTATTGTTGACCTATTTCTATGAGAAACTACCGTCGAAAGTATGGGTACAATTTGGTTCATCACAAAAGTCGATATATGTATTCATGACATAGCCCAATCGATGGGACCAGAAAAGAATAATTTACTTGCTTTTCATACTATAACAGGCTGCGATAGTACAAGCTCACTGTCTGGTTTTACCAAAAAGTCCAGTTGGAAGGTGTTCACCGAATGGTATACACTTCTTGATCTATTTGGCTCCAAAGAGGAACTAAGAGAAGACGTAATGATGACTGGAGAAAAGTTTATAATTAGCATTTATTGTGACAAAAAACCAGCACTTCAAGCCTTAAACAGCATTGATGATCTCAGAACCGCAGTTTTTTCGAACATTAAAAATCTATACAAATTACCACCCTCTAGAGAATTTCTGAAGCACCATCTGCACAGAGCTAATTACCAGGCTTTGGAAATCTGCAAATATCCCGATCCAAACCTTACCCTCACTAGAAAACTGTGGCTGGAGGTTATATAGCAATTCTCTTGTCCCCATCACAAGCCTGAAACCTCCAATATCTCTGAAAGATATCGAGCTAATATCGTACCAGTGTAAGACTGACTGCCGGATAGTGAAATGCGGCTGTGTACGCTCAAAGCAGAATTGTATGATAGGAGTTTGCCATATTGGAAAAGAATTATGTTTTAATCAGCATAACTTTGAGGATGTTGATGAGTGAGTAGTATGTGGCTTGCTTTGGTCTCTTCACTAAACTTGATAATTCAACTGTGTCTACATTGTTATGTATCCCATTCAATACTTTATTACTATTAGGTACAATGTGGTTTATGTAAAAATAAGTAATTTTCACTACACCTTGTGAATAGTTTTTCTTTGCACTGTTATTATGATTAAAATAATACTTTGCTTTGTATTTTTAGCTTTGCACGTACTTCTTATGTGCTTGATGTGTGATATTATAATAAAAAAGTAAACATTTATTATATTAATACTTTATTTGTATGTCTCTTAAAAACATATCATTTAAAATCAATAGTTGGTAAAAACAGTTGGTAAGTACTTACTTATCAGAATTGGTCACAACTTGTTTGTTTATTATTGCACTACAACGATGTTCATATTTTTGAGAAGGTAACAAAATGGCCTTCATTATTTGTTCTTAACTGAGATGCATTTATGTTCCTCTTTATTAAGTTGTGCCGGTAAATAAGAAAAAGTGTATGAAAAAAAACATGTTTTAGTGAATATTTTAAAAACAACAAATCTAAATTAGTAGGTTTTTAAAGAGCAATTATAGAACAATTATATACCTTTCAAATGGCATATCAAACAACGATATTGTCGCAGTAGAACTCGAGAAATGAAGAAAAAATTGGTACTGTCGGCCGCCATCTTTGTGACGTCACAGCTATGCGTGTCCCCACTACCTTCTCTTAAAACAGGCAGTTTCGTGTTCTACACAGCACAAGGAACACGCACATACTAGTTTTAGGTATATAGAAGAGAGTCCGACGAAAATCGTGAAGGAGACGACTTATAAATTTTTTGCCGCCTGACAATGAACGGTTTTCAGTAATCCGGGTCTCCTTTCAAAATTAATGTTAAATAAAGCTATTTTGATTTAATAATTAAGTATTAATAAAATAAACGATTATAAATTACATGTATATTTTAATGCTTTCGAAGCCAAATGGTTAAAAGACCCTTACTGTTCATTCAGGTCCGATGTCTTTATCATCAATCTTTGTATTTACTTATAGGTATAAATATTTTATCTGTGATAGCGAGCAAGGCACCAAAAAGTAAAAAGTCATGGTTTTAATATTTTGACGTGTATTAGAGATCATTAAAATAAGCTGAAGTTGTTTATTTTTGTATTAGGTGGCAACCCTTTTTCGATCGTGGCGCCAGCGCTCATTTTACAGATAAGTTGGTGACACTGTATCTGTAAGTGTGGTTCCTCATTGCAGTTTACTCATTACGGTGAATTCTGTGGCCTAAAACCTATCATTTCAGTGAATTTTCTACCGTAATGATAACAATTTTCACCACGGTGACCTAAATCTAATTTTGGTGAAATGTATTTTAATTTCGGTGGAGAATTTTATAATTTCGGTGGATAACATCATCACTTCGGTGGAATTTGTATGTGGTGACGGATATTTTAGTTTATGTGTATAGTGCCAAAAGCGCAAAATTACGATAAAGCAAAATGCCTCATGTCGCAAACCAAGACTCACTTTAGGACGTTGAGCCAGCGGAGTAAGTTTTCAGTGAAAAATAATATATCTGGTAGACGACTTACCATTACAATCATTTCAGTGGATAGTTTTATCATTTCAATGGATAACATAGTGCGGCGGCAAATTAGTCCATTGAAATGTTACATTTTTTAGGCCTTACCTTGCGTTTTTTAGAGGACGCAATTTTATTTTTTTGATGTGTAGGGGGGGTCAGTGTAAAGCTAAAACCAAGTTTGTGGGGTCGCCACCCTTGTCCCACGGCCGCCATCTTGAAAATAGGGGTTGAAATGGTTTTTACGGTATATCTCTTAAACTATTTATTTTATAAAAAAAATTTATTAACATTTTTTGTTGCAAATTAAATTCTCTACAACTTTGGTCCAGTAACTTTTTGTCGTAGAACTATAAATAAAAAAGTTATAAGCTAAAATCTTCAGAAATTAATGAAAATCATTTTTACGAAAAAATGATATCAGACCATTTTTGTAGATCGTTTTTTGAGGAACAACTTTTATTTGCATCATTTTTTCATTAAGTCAATAGCTAAGGTTTTACAGCGCTCCGAAGTGAGTACTATTTTTCAGTACTCTTAACTATACCTATATTATACATGTGTACTAATAATATGTCATCAATTTATTTTTTATTTTTTTTACTTTATTATTTTTTTTTTATTAAAAATTTTGCAATTTTATTAAAAATTAATTATTCACTTCCTCCAACACAAGACACAGCTCGCTTTCATACTTTCCGAGTCTACCATCAGGTCCAGTCGTGGCTTGGTAATTATAATGATCCTGAAGACTGGGGCTGGAAAAAATGTGGAAAATTATTGATGCCAGTGCAGAACTCAAAACCTCCAGCACCCCCTGAGCTTCTAAAATTGATTTTTTGCAAATGCAAAGGAAACTGTGGAGCGATGTGTGGATGTCAAAAAGCAGGACTGAAATGTTCTGCAGTGTGCTTCCATTGTTCTGGAGAGACTTGCAGCAACGTAATAGAACTCTCAGAATTAATTGATGAAAATGACTTTGATGATGAACCGCCAACATTAACACCCCTTCCTTCGCCAGTTCTCCCACTGGTATTTAATTTAGAAAGCCGATCAGATGCTAAGCCGCAGCCTGGTCCATCGAAACGACTGAGGACGGAGTAGTTGTAATTTAGAAAATCACCGTGGATTAGGCCTATCGGGGATACCACGTAAAAAAAAACGCGCCTCTAGACTCTACCTCGTGGGTGGTGGGGAAAAGAGTCAATAATTAATTTTTAATAAAATTGCAAATTTTTTAATTAAAAAAATTATAACAAAGTAAAAAAAAAAAAAAAAAAAAAAAACAATAACTGATGACATATTATTAGTACACATGTATAATATAGGTATAGTTAAGAGTACTGAAAAATAGTACTCACTTCGGAGCGCTGTAAAACCTTAGCTATTGACTTAATGAAAAAATGATGCAAATAAAAGTTGTTCCTCAAAAAACGATCTACAAAAATGGTCTGATATCATTTTTTCGTAAAATGATAAAAAAAAAGTTACATCGAAAAATATAAATTTTTTTCTCGAATTTCTGAAGATTTTCGCTTATAACTTTTTTATTTATAGTTCTACGACAAAAAGTTACTGGACCAAAGTTGTAGAGAATTTAATTTGCAACAAAAAATGTTAACAATTTTTTTTTATAAAATAAATAGTTTAAGAGATATACCGTAAAAACCATTTCAACCCCTATTTTCAAGATGGCGGCCGTGGGACAAGGGTGGCGACCCCACAAACTTGGTTTTAGCTTTACACTGACCCCCCCTACACATCAAAAAAATAAAATTGCGTCCTCTAAAAAACGCAACCCCAAATGTAACTTTTCAATGGACTAAATTGAATGTTTTCGTTAAGATTGTTCGCTGAGTGATAAAAGCATGAAATTTTTATCATGCTTAGGGGATACCATAGTGATTATTTTAAGATGTGGAGGCAAGCTGGATTTGACCCCTGTCGCATTTTAGAAGTCAAATTGTAATTTCGATTACGTTTTACTTCGTTTTATGAATTTTTAACCGACTTCAAAAAAAAAAGGAGGTTCTCAGTTTGACCTGTATGTATATGTTTGTCCGCGATTATCTCGCGTTTGGCTGAACCGATTTTGATGCGGTTTTCAGAAAAGTATTTGTTATATTTAGGAGAAGGTTTTAGTATTTTACCGACTTCAAAAAAGGGGAGTTCTCAGTTTAAGCTGTATATATGTAAAATAAAATAGCTAGAAATTTGCAGTTATGACTAGTCTTAGTGCGCGCGGTGTATGAAAACCCCCCCCTTCCCCAAAATCGGGTGATAGAGGCAAACTCCCGGGCGTTTACCACACTAGTCCACCTAAGGAACAAGTGTGCCAAGGCTCATCCTTCTATCCAAAAAATATGGGTTCCCATACGATTTCATACGAGAATGGATATGGAATAGCTCCTGCCTAAACTAATGAACCGATTTTGATGATTAAGGTGTCGTTAGAAAGCAGGTGATGTGTAGGTGTGTTTTCATATGTAAGTTTCTAATACCCCTCCAAATTGGATTCATAAAAATACATAAAATCTTCGATCAAATAAAATGGAGTAAAAGGTCATCGAAATTACAATTTGACCTCTAAAATGCGATAGGGGACAAATCCAGCTTGCCTCCACATCTTAAAATAATCACTATGGTATCTAAGCATGGTAAAAATTTCATGCTTTTATCACTCAGCGAACATTTTTCGAATTTTCGCTGTACTAACATTATGATTCCGGTGGATTATATTATCATTTCTGTGGCACCAAAAAAGAATGGCATTTATCTCATTATTTGTTAACAGTATTTTTATTCCATTTGACAAATATTTATCTACAACGTGTTTCAAAAAAAAAACCAAAAAAAAGATAATTCAAAATTAATTAAAATTTATCTTGTTGCGCAGCTCTATTACAAATTAATATGACAAGTATGTCATATTAATTATATGAAACTTTCATTTTGAAAGATATCAAACTGTGCAACTGTTTACTAGAGTAGCGACTATTTCACTTTTAAAATTAAATTTTGTTTTTCTTTTGAGTTTTTTTGAAACACCTTGTATACATCATAAATATTTGACTAAGCTATAAATTAAACAATACAACCATAGAGAAAAAAGTTCACCGAAATGACGGAAAAAAACGGCTTGTTGAAATTGACCCAATAGATTCTACGGCTTAAGTCATTAACTTGTGCTGTCCACAATAAGTTTGAATCCAGAATAATGCCCAGATTTTTGCTGTGTTGGTGTAAGCAATGGGGGTGCCGTTGTAAATGATAGGTGGTAAATTATTATTATCCAATTGCTTACATTGGATATCTGCTGCCGATGATCATTGACAGATTTTTTGGGATTGACTTGTAGCCCATAGGACACCGCCCAATCGCATATATGCGTTGCAAATCCGTATTAAGCTCTGTGATAGCCGAATCGACATCAACGAGATTGAAGTGACGGTAAAGTTATAAGTTGTCTGACTAGAGATGGGTGTTTGTGTCTGTCTTTATGTATGTTCCAAGGGACCTCCGGTACAAGGGAAAACCTTAGAGTGGGCCTTTGAGTATGTAGCGTTTATTTGTTTATTCTTATTTTTATTAACTTGTAGTTATAAACTACCATCCAGCAATAGTCGCAAAACCAGTTTTGAAGCTATCGTCCCCTTATTACTAACTGCGTACCTGTAAAATCTCACCTTTAGAAGTACAGTAGTTTTAGTTATTTCGCTTTAGCTGTTGTTCACTTTTATATTTTTTACTTAATTTCTCTGGTTCCCATAAGATTTCCGCCAAATTTTCTTTAAGTGGACGTCTCAGATTTCCCGAGGGGATCTTTGAAAGTTGCCTGCGTTATCAAAGTATCGGTTGTGTAAAAAATTATACTTTTTAATTCAAGGCTCCAATATTTTTAAGTTTCCTCGGATTTACTGTAGAGGTTCTATTACCTCTACGTTTACCATCTCCTTGTAAGGCCTTTAGCCGATGGTTCCTAGTTTAAATGATTGGGGTCATTTCGCGCCTTTTCTAAATAACTGACGTAGTCCCTTCCGCGGCTTTGGCCGTAAAGGTCAGGTTTCCTTCTAATAAATGAAGTCAACTAGTTAATTGTCTTTCCCTGGTTGTCGACCCGGTCACCAGCTCCCTCAGAGCTACGCCACATTACCATGGGAATTTTTGGAATTTCTCCTTTGACGTTACTTAAGGAAGTCTTGTGCAGAATTACAAACATCTAGCTATTTATTTATGCCGTGTAGCTTTTACCAATTGACATAGATTCCAAAGGGAATTTTGGTATTTTTTTATTTATTTAGCTAAATTGTACCGATAAACTATCACCTTGTTATAGATTCCCATGTGTATTCAAAATTTACCTTTGGACAAATTTAAGACAGTAATTAAACAAAAACTTTGCAAAAAGGGCTATTACAAAATTTCTGATTTGATGTAAGAAAATTAGTCAATTGAGGGTGAGAATCTCGGAATGAGAGATAGTCAGCTAAAAAAGTTGTGTGAACCTTTATTTTAACATCCTACAGCTTGTCTTAAAACCTACGTATCGTAGGGTGTCCACGGCTACAGAAATTTGAAGGTCAAAGGTCAACAAATCGATTTTTACACATTTATTGCAAATATCTCGTTTCCTATGGGTGTATGCTATTTGTACTTATTACAAATGTTGTAGAAGATTAAATTCTCTACAACTTTTGTTCAAACATTTTTTTATAATCTTGAACCATTTTCGAGAGAGAGGGCAGAGCGCGCGTAGTGTTTAAATCGTTATAGATCCTGGTAATTCTGATTGGAAAACGGTATGAGAAACCTAACAATGTTTTTTAAATACCTATTTAACAATACCCCTTTTGGCATAGTTCGTCGATTTTCATTTTTTTTCACAATATGGCGTCCAAAATCGGCCATTTTGATTTTTTCAAATGTTGATGCTTTGTATGACATTTGCGCCGTCATGACTAATCAAATGACGTATCATTTATCAAAATCGGTCTACGTGTTCGGTCTAAATAGTGCCACAAAGGTACAAACCTACATACATACATACATGAAAATGACGAACTATGTCAAGTGGGGTATCGTTGAATAGGTATTAAAAAAACATTGTTACGTTTCTCATACCGTTTTTCGATCAGAATTAGGTACCGTTTAGGATCTATAACGATTTAAACACTGCGCGCGCTCTGCCGTCTCTATCGAAAATGGTTCAAGATATTAAAAAAAAATTTTGAACAAAAGTTACAGAGAATTTAATCCTCTACAACATTTGTAATAAGTACAAATAGCATACAACCCATAGGAAACGAGATATTTGCAATAAATGTTTTTTTTTTGACCTTTGACCTTGGAATTTCAGTAACGCAACGCGATTTAAAAGAGCAACCTCAGAGTTTCTTGCCTGTTCTTCTCTGAGGAAGACTGCACCTTTGCGAATAGGCATAGAGTCAGTAGGGTCAAAAGAACGAATGCGTATGTATGTTTTTAAATCGTTTAATGTATGTTTGTTTGTATTTCATTATAATATTGACTTATTTTAAGTGACATCCTGAATGTCCTATAGAATAAAGATTTTTCTATTCTATTCTATTCTTGCAAAACTATCACCTTGCAGCTTATTTGGTCAAGTTTTTTAAGAAGTTTCATACAAACTTTTAATGACCTTGACACCCCCTAATTCGACCTTTTCGCAAAACGAGTTATCAGGCTATCGTCTCCTTAGTACTATCTGCGTATCTGCAAAATCTCACCTATACAAGTTCAGTAGTTTTCATGATTTCGCTATATGAATATAAGCTATTTTTCACTTTTATTTCTTACTTTTTATTTTTATTACAAGATGGGTTAACTCTTGACCTCAATCTTGACCATAAGGTCGAGATAACTTTATTTATCTGGTTCCCATACAATTTTGCCAAATCTTATTTAGGTTGACGTCTCCTAACTACACCTACCTGCCTGATAAATTTTAGCTTTATAGATTGATTAGTTTTTGAAATATCGTGTCTCAAAAGTGAGTGGTTTTTTTTCTGCTATATTTTATAGATCTGCTCGTATTTACGAGGGAATTTCTAAGAATGCGTTTTCAGTACTTAGATATTTCCTAGCTATGGACTACAAGGACTACCTACCTGACAAACATATTTACACGTCAAGTATTTTGGAAGATTTAGTGTAACGCAGCTGTCCCACCAGCAACGATGAACGAGTAGCGAGCAGAGCTAGAATGTAGAAACGAGTCGGGGTGCCGCGGGGAGTGAGTGCGTAGTTCCGATAGTTGTGTAGCTCGGCTATAAGCGAGTGTGCGAATGAGACGAGCGAGTGTACTTTCAGATCCGAACTGTAGAGAAATGACCGCTGTTTGCTCTCTCAGCGTGAATTCTGATCGCTGAGCGAGTGTTGTCTTTCCTAGCTCTTGTCGACCAGCGACAAACTGGTGAAGCGAGTCCTCGCCGGCAGTGTGAACAGTCAGCGATCAACTACTTGTATATGCATATCTTTTGTTTACACGGAATGTATATCTATTGTACGTTTCTTGAGCGAGAAAATAGCCGATAGTTAGTCGTTTTCTCGCCGGCGGTGGGACAACTGCCTTAAACGTTATGTTTTGTGTAACACAAATTTTACATAAGTTGACAAGGGTGTAACTTAAAAACCACACAATTTTCAGAAATATTAAGTATGAAAAATGAGCTTTAATTCATACCTGGAAGTGTAGTCCCTAAAGTAGACCGTTTCAAGTTATGAGCAAATACTGAAAAAAGGGACCTTTATCCTTCCCTGCTACCCCTAGCGGCATCTTAAAATCGATGGGACTTTACTAGACAATGTTCAGGGAACCTTCCTCTACACAATCCTGAAAATTTTGGAATTACACGATTTTATCCGTTTTCTGACTCTTACTGGTAAAATAAGATAATGTATTATATTTATGGCATAGAACACTACATTTTTAAAAATTAAATCACTACTTAAGTGATTTTCCATTGAGCAGAAGTATTTGCAAAGTGGACCAACTTACTAGCTGTTGATATTTTGTTAGTTTAGGTTGGCATAGTCAGTTGAACGGGTGCGGGCAAATCATCACTCATCTTTGCCTTGTTTCTGTTCGCTTATGGTCTAAGAGCCCGCGAGGGCCAGGCCTTAGTTAAATAATAAAATGTAAAAGTTTCTCTGTGTATGCCCACTATACAGGTAAGAACGATCCCAGGCTATGAAACTTGGGTCGCGGTGGCTTTGGCAGGTAACAGGTAGTAAAGGTGTGTAAAATTGTGTCTCAAAGTTAGCATAGTATAAAGCTTAGTTTTCATATATTTTATTAGTGATAATCTTAGAAATCACCTCGTCCACAGCCAGACAGTACAGTTGCAACCCCCTGCCAGGCACCCTTGAAGTAGGGTTAATTTTATTTATACTTAGGTTATAGTATAAAAGCTGAATTTTATATATGTTACTTGGAGAACTATAAAATGATGTTTCCTCAGTAGCCAGGCAGTTTAGATAGTTCCTTCATATTGCCAGACACATTAAAGATCTATTGTTGGTGCGACCGCGAGGGATATATGCGTAAGCGGGTGCGAGTGAGATAGTGCGTTCGGCCCACGGCGATCTTTTATTGAGCATCAGCTGTCTTTTATTCTGTATTCTGTGGTAAACAATTTTAGATTTATCAAGAAAATTTAATATATTAAATTATCAGAGACTAAAAATTAAGTTTTCAAAAAATTATTTAGTAAAATTTTACGCAAATAAATCTTTAAATCAACAATTCAAAAATGTAATAAATTACGTTTTAGAGTTTTGTAAGCTTCATTAAATATTCAATTCAATCAAAATTTCAATATTTTACAAAAAAATTTTTTACTATAAGGAGGGAATAATTATTGTGATAGTAAAACATTCAATGAAAAGTAATTTAATTATAATTATAGCCATTGTATACAAAGTAAAAAAAAATATTTTAAACATTTAATAAAACTCGAAAAAATATTCAATTATTTTCATCGTTCTCGTCGATATCTTCATCATCCTCATCACTGCTACTTCTGTCTGTGGAGTGGCCATCGTCAATATCTCCTTCTTCGTCATTTTCTGTAATAATTAAACCAAGTTAACACAATTACGAATAGTTTCAAATGTATCTATAATAATTGATTATCATAATTACATACCTGACAAAGTTGTTAAAGAATCACTGACATAATTTGGTAATTGATCCCCTTCAAACCATTTAAAATGGTATTGGTCATTTTCCAGTACCCAACCATTATTTTCTGGTCCATAGGAAGTTGGATTTTTTAGGTGAGCATTGTTCCAAATCGTACAAATATCCCTCGCGGTCGCACCAACAATAGATCTTTAATGTGTCTGGCAATATGAAGGAACTATCTAAACTGCCTGGCTACTGAGGAAACATCATTTTATAGTTCTCCAAGTAACATAAATAAAATGCAGCTTTTATACTATAACTTAAGTATAAATAAAATTAACCCTACTTCAAGGGTGCCTGGCAGGGGGTTGCAACTGTACTAAGTGTCTGGCTGTGGACGAGGTGATTTCTAAGATTATCACTAATAAAATATATGAAAATTAAGCTTTATACTATACTAACTTTGAGACACAATTTTACACACCTTTACTACCTGTTACCTGCCAAAGCCACCGCGACCCAAGTTTCATAGCCTGGGATCGTTCTTACCTGTATAGTGGGCATACACAGAGAAACTTTTACATTTTATTATTTAACTAAGGCCTGGCCCTCGCGGGCTCTTGCTCTATTACATCGATTGAACGATCTTCATCGACGGCATCGATACTAGTCTTGTACTTAAACAGGTGAGCAAAGAAATATGTAAATACCATGTAAATACCTGTTACCTATATCCATAGTTTCCCAAACATTATGGATTCTTTGGAACTCATATCGATACACGGCTATGGTGGCCAGATAAGCTTCGCAGCGGCATTGTGAATAAAATGATTGTTTTGTTTAAATTACCTTCTCAATTTAGTACAGACCATCAATACGATAGAAGATTGATTTATAAAAACCTAAGTAGCAGTATCGGCGCTAAAGCAAAACATTATTGATATCTCAAAGGATATCAATAATCAGTCACGAGCCAGTTTTCTTCTCAGCTACAATCAGATATAATATAGATCCATTCACCATTTCTACTTTTTAATGTTAAAAACCCCTCAAAGATATGTTTTGTATTCAATATTACAAATATATACAGGATAGAATTTTTTAATGCCACCTGAAGGCAAAGAACTCTTAATACTGTAGATATAAAATTGTCGCGCGCTTGTTTACGCGCCGTGTGATACAAATCCTGCACACACGGGTGTGCATAAATCGCGCTAGGGTCAATAATAAGGATTTAATCTCTGTAAGAAACTTGGTAAATTAAATGAAAGGAAAACTATTAAATCCTACATTATTTTAATTATATACCAAAAAATTTTAAATTAATTAATTGATCCATTTTCTTGGTTACACAAATTGTGCTATAACTTGATGCATTAGATTTATAAGTCCGGATTTCACGGTTTTACTTTCATTTAATTTACCAAATTTGTTAGAGAGATTTCATTCTTGTAATTGACCCTAACGATGGATGCAGTAAAAGTAAAGGGTGTAATTCTTACAGATTTTAGTCGGTTGGATTCCCAGGTGTGGCAAACGAATTATAGAAAATCCTTGAATGAATAGAATAGAATAGAATAGAAATAATTTATTGTCTCCACGCCATACACACAGTTACAAATAACATGCAAACAAAAAAAATAACAAAACAACAAAATCAAAATGTACTAAACCTATTTAACATAATGTGTCTTAATCTAGGTTGCGGATCACTATGTGCATGCCGCAGTGAGTCAAAAGGTTTCTTTCTTTTTAAAAATATTTTTTTTTCTTTGAGTATAATTTTCTATCTACAGATTAACAGTACTTTCCCTTCAGGTGGCATTACAAAATTCCACCCTGTATAAAGGGATCCCATTTCATTATGCTTCATGGTTTAAAGAAGTGATTGGTAAAGTTTGGGATACTTGTTTTGAGAGGTGGGCAGAATACTTTGACGAAAAGTCGCTTACGAAAGGCATAATATATGGTTTCAGACAATCCAAAATAGTCTTCTAAGATTCCCGTGGTTCAACCCTTGTGCGTTAGATCGCTAGGATTTAGTATAGCTGTTCTTCGTCTCCGCTCCGGCCACATATGATGCATAAAGTTAAGTTTTGGTTATATGATGCGTAAAGTAGCTTCTCCGAATTGCAGTTTGTGTGATAGAGTTGAAGCCATATAACATGTTACAATATAATAGAGTGTAGTCGGAGTGAAGCGGTGAGGGCAGCAGCTTGGCATATGTGGCCCAAATATCGGCTTGGTGAACATCATCCTAGGGCCGTCCAGAATCTAATTTGGCCGAGATACTTATCTCTTAATATAAAAAATATTTAGAAGATGAGGATTAAGGTTACATATATGAGTGTCATGACGAGGGTGACATTCCATAAAACCCTCAATAAATAAAGTTTGGAAAACTTTGGTTAGTTATTTTGTTGTTTTTGCAGCAATGAAAGTTACCCACTTTCATTCAGCAGACCATTCTGCGGCAGTTCGCGTCGTGCATAGTGCTCACCATTGCTCACCACCATCATGGATTCGGACCGCGTTGGTGATGAGTAGTGGGCAGGTTTCAGATATCGACCATCCTTACCTACACTTGTCTAATACCAACAGTCAATTTTGCTTCTATGGTCCAAGAAACTGATGAAAAGGACAGTGCTACGTTGCTAAAGATACATATTTTAACAGCAACGTAAAAGAATGTGGACAAAAAAAAGTAATAGATGTGAAATTTAATATTAGGTATTATATATTATAATTAATTAATGATGTGAACTAGTCTATTATAAACATCTGTTACTTATTTACTTTAGTTACAGTAATGTGTTAAGAAAAAAAGTATATTTGATACACTTAAAATTAATTTTGTAGTATTTTTGACGTATACCGTTTTGATTTATCTGAATCTAGAGTACTTATCTGAATCTGGAGTACCAATGTATAATCCTATCTGTATTTTTGAGCTGCTAATTTGTTAATTTTACTTTAATCAAAGCTTGCGTTTTACCTCCTTCTCTTGCCCTTTGGACGCCGAGATTGTTTTCCTTTGCGTTCATTAACATTAGACTTGGGAGAAGTAGAATCAGGAGGAGTTTCAGCCGCATCCGATGCAGCTGCTGCAGTTGCTGCAGCTTCTGCAGCCGCTACAGCCGCTGCAGCATTGCTCTCTTGTATAGCACGTTGACGGTCGGTTCTCGCTTTCGTCAAATTATAAAAGAGAAAAATGATGAAGAATATAAGCGAACCTACGAAAAACTCTCCTCTGTATATGAAGAAAAAGGCTTCCCAGGTATCGTCAGTACAATTACCACAACACATTTTCTATAGTTGTATTATGATTACTCCATGGTATTATTTAATGGTTATTAAATTATACTTTGGCATATTGCTGTTGTTTGTAGTTGTACTATTGGTGTTCTTTGAGAATTACATTGTCGTCGGTATTTTTCTATTTTTAAATGATGTTATTAGCCCTGAGTATTAGCCATAATGGAGGGTAATAATTTGTATTTTTTTTTCGCAATATTCTGGTCAGAGGCTCATGTTGGTCAGACTCAACTATTTACTTTTTGCAAGGTGAGAATGTTACTGCAGTCCACGTATGCAGTCCACGTAAACAGTAGCTCAATCCAAAGACTCAATCACTGGAAACAATCGGATTCAATCAAGATCTCATAAAAATCTTGGCAAACACAGTGCAATTAAAAGAGTATGGGCATTGTTATTGTCGTAGACACATTACTAATTCCTCTGTTATCATATTACTATTATTAATTTGTGATCTGTTATTATTATATGATCGCCGTCAATTCAATTCAATTTCTTGTCTATGGCTTTCCTTTGTTGATCCCAGCTTATTTTTTCTATGTCTATGTCCCAGGGATGTACATATGTCATTCTGAAGGTTTTGTAACCATAGACATAGTATGATAAAACGGGCGATCTGAGGTCAGTAGGAGGTCGGAAAGTGGAACCCTAGCACCAAGGTAGAACCCCTTAAGGGTAAAAAAACGGTTTATCTCGATTTCCTTAAATAGCAAAGTTGTGTGTAATAAAAATATCTACTTATAACTTTTGTATTTACACTTTTTCACATAACCTTTATTCACATAAAAAATGATGTGAAAAATTAAAATAACCAAGTTTTTGGTTTTTTATTTTTATGTTTTACAATTTTTTTTCACGATATTTGGTGAAAAGTTGGAAACCTTTTTATGTCCCCAAACACACTGTAATTTTTTTAATCTAAAATATTTATTTTTTTACCTTATTTTGACTTAATATAAAAAAAAAACCGGCCAAGAGCGTGTCGGGACACGCGCATTGTAGGGTTCCGTAGCAGCATGGTTCAAATATGCAGCTAGCTTCTTAATTCTATGAGCATATAGACGGTTAAATCGCTAATAATGTCTAATAAAAACGAGGTCACAAAGAAAGAAGGTAACTAAAGGTGAATTATAGATTTCAGCGCCACAAGGAAAATTAAAAAAAATCATCTGTTTAAAAACCACCTCGCGTGGATGCAAATGGTTGTATAAAAATTGTTTACATTACGTATTCATTTAAAACTGGTGTACTATCGTTACGGTCATAGTAAGAGATGAAAGAGACTGTCTTTTAAGGCTTATTAAAAAGACTCGCCTCCATCTTACAGGACTTGACTCTAAAATTAAGACTGAAATTTCGAGTTTTTATTAATAAGACTTAGTAGTTTTATTAAAAGATTAAAAACTGAAACGACTCGAGTTGTTTTCAAAAGACTGAAAGACTTAACCAACTCCAGCTAATTTTAAAAGATTTAAACGACTCAAGTTATTTTATGTAAAAGGGATCGCACCGCAGTTTGTGGGTGATATTCAATATTTCTTTTGTATTCTATCAACCAAAAGGATTAATTCACACCTAAACCACTAAATACATTTTGATAACATTTTACAAGGGGATAAAATTTTACATTCTATCAACATATACCTTACGACTGTCGACTTCCCAGAAAATGAGTCGCCAGTCTTTTAAGTCCTTTAAGCTGTTTAAGACTAGCGTCTCAGTTTGGAGCGCGCGCGATTTGGGTTTTTGAAGATTTTCATGCTGTCTCGATGTCATCGTTGCCGGCCCCACACAAGCACGCGAGAACACGCACACACTCACAGCGCGCGCTCGGTGCGAGAGCAGTACGGGAGGCGAGCGGCTCGGCGCGCAAAATATTATTTATTGTATTTAGATCACTTTCTTTGCCGGCCGCCGGTTTGGTGGAGTGGTAGTGAAGTTGCCTCTTAATCGACGGGACGGGACCTGGGTTCGATTTCCGGTTAGGGAATCGAATCTTTTGTAAAAAACTGATGTTTTATTTGTTTTTTGGCTTTTAATTATTGGACAACTAAAATTATTTTGATAAAACATAGTTAAAAACCATTTCTATTATGTCAGCTTTCAAACAAAAAAAACCGCATCCAAATGGATCTTATCGCATAGAAGCTACGATGCCACAAATAGACTCACAGAAACATAGATACACACGAAAAACTTATAACACACTTCTTTTTTGTCGGGGGTTAAAAATTGAACTATTAAAACTTTAAGAGTAATGCTCAAACTGTCAACGAATAGAATAATTTATACTATACGAGTACTATCTCTTCGTCCTGGACTTCGTTCCCGTGGGAATTTTTGAAAATGATGGAGCCTATGTGTTATTCTGACGTATATAAGCTATATTATTGTAAAAGGACAATGGGCAAAAGTGGTCCAAGAAGCTCCACTGATGAGACTTATGGGAAATGAAAGTACATACTTGACATATGATTCTGGTAGAAGATTATCGAATCCGTCCGAGGATTCATTTTTTATGGCTATGTTAACTTGACAATAAAAAATATGATTTTATGTTTTTTTTAGACGAATTCACATTACATAACGTCTTTTTCGAATGGAATTATAGTTGTCCGGCTTTTTAGGAACCCCCCCACCCCTCCGAGATTGTTTTACGATAAATGATGATATTCGTTGACTACAAAAATATGATTTTGTTTTTTTAGACGAATTCATGATATATTCGTTATGCCTGCTAATCTAATATGCTGTCTTGTTTTTACTTAATAATATTACATAATGATTGAATCCAAGGAGCTACTTGTCATACTCAAAAGTAAGCCTAACATAGGTGACTGCGGAACTAATAAAACAAGATTATATGGGGTGATTCCAGCTTCATTATGTTCTTCAAAACAATCATAGCCTAGGTACCATATTATTACCATAATAATAATATGACGCAAGAATTCCTGGAAGAACTTGTGGTTGTTAAGAGGAAGAATAAAATCCAGACATACACGTGCACGTAGGCACTATACCTATATTGTAGTAAAAGATGGTGCATCTGGATTGGATGCATTAGAGCACTATTACTGCTCTTGTAAAGCCGGAAAACGCACTGTAGGGTGTTGTGCGCATATTATGGTTATAATATGGTACCTAGGATATGCTCGTTACCAAGAATATATTTATGAACCTGCACGCTTTTTAGATAGTATAATAATAGATGAATAAATGTGATATCTTTCCATATAATCTTGTTTTATTAGTTCCGCAATCACCTATGTTAGGCTTAGCTGAGAGTATGACGAGTAGCGCTTTGGATACAATCATTATGTAATATCATCATGAAATAACAACATGCCAATAAGATTTTCACAGACAAGCAAATCGAATATTACCATTTATCGTAAAACAATCCCGGAGAGGTGGGGTTTCTAAAAAGCCGGAGAGCTACAATTCCATTCGAAAAAGTTGCTATGTATTATGACTGTGTCCAAAACACTACGCTTATCATAAAATAATATTTTTTATAGTCAACGAATATCACCATTTATCGTCAAACAATCCCGGAAGGGTGGGGTGCGGAATTACGAAAAAGCCGGGCAACTATAATTCCATTCGAAAAGGACGCTATGTAATATGACTGTGTCCAAAACCAATACGCTGAACATAAAATCATATTTTTTATAGTTAACGAGTATCATCATTTATCGTAAAACAATCCCGGAGGGGTGGGGGGGTTCCGAAAAAGCCGGACAACTCTAATTCCATTCGAAAAAGACGCTATGTTATTTGAATTCGTCTAAAAAAACAAAATAATATTTTTTAATGTCAAGTTAACATAGTCATAAAAAAAGAATCCTCGGACGGATTTCGATAATCTTCTACCAGAATCATTATGTCAAGTATGTACTTTCATTTCTCATAAGTATCATCAGTAGAGCTTCTTGGACCAAGCTCCATACATTTTTGCCCGTTGTCCTTTCATCCATAAAATCTCCCGGGGCGAAAGCAACTATAGTGACGAACTGATTTTTTTCTCAATCTAATGTTATTTTTTTAAAACGTGCCATCTTTAGAAGAGTAGCCGCTCATAATATGACCCTAGGTACAAAAAAAGCCCAATTTAAAAATTCAGTCGTCTGCCTATTGTTTTCTGAGAAAAAAACCGTTGTCTGTCCCGTTGTCTTGGATAAATGGCGGCCAGGTACAGTGTATTTTTCATCCACAAAACAACCATGAATACTTGGTTTTAGGTATTACTAAGTCAATAACATAATCAACTTTATTACGGTATTTAATTATTTCAAAAATATTGAGTGCTTTTTTGTGCCGCTTATTCTAAACAGATAGATAGGACAGGAGTTTTGTGGCTTATGTTCTATATATATATTAAATCCAAAATATAAGAAAATTATACTTTTTTGAAATCCTTATTAATTTTCGGAGTTGCTTAAAAGTATTTGATTTGCACCTTCGATAGAAAAAAAGAGTAATTGCTGCACAAATATGTTAATTTGTTCACACTTGTTCCAAACTGTTCGACTTGCATACTTTTTACTAATTTACAACTGGCACAGAGAACGATGTTTTCAAATGGTTGTCCATTAAATGTCTCACTTTTTGTTTTACACTTGTCACTTTTACTTATGAAAAATAAACACTTAGCGGTTATTGTAAGGTTTTATATCGACCAGAATATTTCAGTTAGTGATACCAGCACCAAATTTCAGGATGTTGTTAAACATGTTATTTTATGTAAAAAACCGTCGGGACCCCATCTGTAAAGTACCTCGATCCGGAGATATGACGTCATCTTTTTTTTGTATGAAAAAAAAAAGTTCTGAAACCCATCGTGTGTGGTATCAAATTAAAGGGCCTTTTAAGCTGATTCTAAAAATATATCACATCATCACTGTATAGTCACAAATTTAAAATAAAAATAAACATAATTTTTAAAACATACCAAGTTTAGGCTACTGCAGATGCGACACTGTTCAATATTTTTTTGTGATATATACCTCAAATGACACATAACATCCTCATATAAAACCCTAAGAAACCGATTTGGAAAATACTTACATTTAGTTTTTTCTTTAATTTTTCATTTTTTGCAAAGTGAGGTACTAAAACGATCACAAATTATAAGTTATTTTCGAGCTACTAAGAGGAACAAGGAATGTGAGATGCAAGAAAAGCTCTTTCTCGTGCCTATCTGACGAGGAGAGGAGGGGGGGGGGAATAATACATTTTTTGATTGACCTCTTCCTTTTACGTTTTCCATCTAGCTGGCTAGTGATTCTAGGAAGTAGTGAATACATAGTATCTCAAAGGGTGCAGTTTAAATAATTTTTCATACATCTAGCACTAGGACAGAATAATAATAATAAGAATAAGCAGATGCAAGACTATTATCGCACGCTGCAGACGCTGCACAAAACGATCACAGTAATGTGATCATTAAAACGGTCGATTCTGATGTGCTCATTATAGCCATCTTTGCTTTTCAAAGATTCCTGACTTACAAAAGCTGTGGTTTTCTAAGTGTGGTATTCTTATGGTACGGGGAAAAATGTAAAATACTTGCCTGTCCATGATTTCTGCACTTTTCTTTCCAATGAAATGGCAAACTTGATGCCATTTTTCCACGCTTTTACCGGCTGTGACACGGTGTCATCGTTTTGAGGAATTGGAAAGAAAAGTGCATGGAAGACGTGGTTGCTATTACGAGAGGTGGACGCAGCCTTTGAATTATACTCGCGTGGAGAGGAACCGTTGGTAACGAGTGAGGAATTTGACTTGCTCGAAAAATTTGTAGTGCTAATGTACCATCCAACCAGTGACTCTTCCAGGGTAAATACAACAAGGAGAGTGCTTTTCACCAAAAGGAACCGATCTATAGAAAATATAGCTCCGACGCAAGATGCACTGCTGCAACACCTAAAACGAGCCATTTTACAGACGAATATTTGGACAAATTGTCTCAACCATCACCCATTTCGAATGGACCCTTGCAACTGGGGTTGGGAGAGTAAAAAGAGCGCGAACGGCCTGCTGCAGTATACGCCTGTGTGGAAAACTATCCCTGACGCCAGCAACATCTGCAAGGAACTCTTAGCGTGTAAATGTAAAGAGCGGTGCACGAGATGTAGGTGTGTAAAAAACTATTTAAACTGCTTGCTACTTTGTGCTTGCGAGGGATCATGCTCAAGAGAAAATGATCAATAACAATAATATTTATAAGTATCAAAATTCGTCAAAAATAAAGTAGTCTTCCTTTTGTTTGTGCTAACTTCAGATAAGTACAGATACCTACTTTTATTTTCCGTCCCAAAACATAGATTGTATCCATCCCTATCTGAGGAGGAAGGTGGGGGACGGGGCTAGGACTATATCCTACTTACCTAATATACCCTGCCTAATAAGATTCTAGCGTTACAAATTTTGCAGGAACGTTGCAGTATATTTTGAGGGGAATTACCCCCCCCCTCCTCCCTCTCCTCCTCAGACAGGGACGAGAATGAGCTTTTCTTGCATCTCACATTCCTTGTCCCTCTTAGTGGCTCGAAAATAACTTATCATTTATGATCGTTTTAGTACCTCACTTTGCAAAAAATGAAAAATTAAAAAAAAAAACTAAATGTTAGTATTTTCCAAATCGGTTCCTTGGGGTTCTATATGAGGATGTTATGTATCATTTGAGGTATATATCACAAAAAAAATATTGAACAGTGTCGCATCTGCAGTAGCCTAAACTTGGTATGTTTTAAAAATTATGTTTATTTTTATTTTAAATTTGTGACTATAAAGTGATGATGTGATATATTTTTAGAATCAGCTCAAAACGCCCTTTAATTTGATACCACACACGATGGGTTTCAGAACTTTTTTTTTTTTTCATACAAAAAAAAGATGACGTCATATCTCCGGATCCAGGTACTTTACAGATGGGGTCCCGACGGTTTTTTACATAAAATAACATGTTTAACAACATCCTGAAATAATGCTGGTATCACTAACTGAAATAATTTTACCTAACAATATAGACTAACTAAAGATATAGGCGGAATACTGCATATTATTTTATTACTAGTTCTATTAATAATAATACAAATACGCGCTACAGACTAAAAAATCTATCAAGCTATCGGTGGAATGTTGGTGGCATGTATGAATCAAAGGAGGGAAAAATTATAACTAAGGAAGTAAAAGCGAGACAGAATAACAGATGATTGTATAGGAAAGACGAAGAAAAATATATTTTTACAAGCTAGTGCTGGGGGATAATAAAGTAGCCACGGGCAAACAACTTCTTTTTAATTTTGGGTATGAAAAATAACCGAGGGCAGACAAGTGTCGATTTTTCGAAATCGCGGGTCATACGAGTTGGTAGAACAAATATTGATTTTTCTTATTAAGTCTAGATGGCGCTTCTAGGTCTCTAAATGTGAGCATTTTTTGAAAACCGCCATTTTGAAGAAACGTTTTGCGGCAAGGTTGGGAACTAAAAGACTGAGTCAGTCGTGAGGCGTTAAAAATAAGGTGAGTCTTTATTAAAAGCCTTAAAAGACTGAGTATCTTCCATCACTAGTCATAGTCGATGTTAAAATCTTCAAATAGTATAGTATAAAAAAACAAATGTATTAAAGAGTTTGTAGTTTCAGAAATAACTTTAGTTTTGGACTAAATACAACCGAATGTAAGTACAAAATGTAAGAATTTTTTATTTTTTATTTTTTTTATGCAATAATATAATTAGAAATAATGTAGACCTGCTGATAAAATAATTTTGATATCATTTTCTTAACTGACACCTCCAAAACCCAATTTAACGACACCTAAAATGTCAATATGTTACAGCTTGGCTTTCGACCTCGCCTCACTTTTAGTATTGATTCTTATTAACTCGATGGTTTTTATTTTAATTTCGTTGTATATTCTACCAACGTGAATTTTTCCAAATTTTTAGAAACAACCGTTTAGCTGGTAGAGGGGGGGACACTTGTGTTTGACAAAAATTTTCACTTTAAAAATTTATATTTCGCAAACGGAGTGCTGAATCGAAAAGCGTTCTTAGTAAACCTCTTCTATCCTTTAGAAAGCTATCCTATGACACCCATTTGATGATATTGGCGAGAGAAAAAAAACATCGCCCTTTCACGTCTACGGGAGACAACCGAAAAAATTTTTTTTTAAGATTTTACTCTACAGTTCTGTCGGCGTGATTTATATGTATAATCATGCCTTTCAGCTCTGTAGTACCAAGGGTTCTTTGGAAACCCGCGGACAGACGGACAGACGGACATGGCGAAACTATAAGGGTTCGTAGATTACTACGGAACCCTAATATCCTATGATATCCCACTCGATGATATCGGCGAGAAAAAAAATCCATCGCCCTTTCACGTGTATGGGAAACACCCGACAATTTTTTTTACAAAATTTTATTTCTTCGATCTGTCGGCGCAATCAATATATACAAGTATGACCATGCCAAATTTCAGCTCTGTAGTACCAAGGATCTAATATTAGTGAATACATTCTTATTAATCCCAACAATGTTTGGCACTTGGTCGCCCATTACTCGCAAACTTGAAGGGCCAACTTATGTTTAATAGTTTTCCTTTTCATTTTATTGTATATTCTACCACTGTGAACTTTTCCACATTTTTAGAAAAAACCATTAAGCTGGTAGAGGGGGGGGGGGGGGCACTTGTGTTTGACAAAAATTTTCACTTTTTAAATTTATGATTCGCAAACGGAGTGCTAAATCGAAAAACGTTCTTAGAAAATCCCTTCTATCTTTTAAAAAGCTGTCCTGTGACACCCCATTTGATGATATTGGCGAGAAAAAAAAATTCATCGCCTTTTCACGTCTATGGGATACGCCCGAAAAAATTTATTTTTCTAAGATTTTACTCTATAATTCTGTCGGCGTAGTTTATATGTATGACCATGCCAAATTTCAGCTCTGTAGTACCAAGGGTTTCTTAGAAAACCCGCGGACAGACGGACAGACGGACAGTCGGACAGATGGACAGACGGACATGGCGAAACTATAAGGGTTCGTAGATTACTACGGAACCCTAAAAATGCGACTAAGTTCAGAAAATTTGCTCATTAGTGATGTTACTAATAATTTTTTATAGTAAGGGGACAGTTCAGAGATGTTTTAAAAAAATTGGAAGACCATGATCACTTTTAGTTTTTTTATTGAAATCGAAAGTTGACGTTCAAGTTTATTTTATTTACTTTAAAAAACTTTGCAGGGCAGTAAAAAAAGCTAGATGTTGCTGGGGGTTAATTTTGGTTTCTATAGAAGCGTGCAACGTTACAAATTGAAGATTTAAAAAAAATGCTAAACTGAACAGTTTTTTAAAATTAAAATTTAAATGTAGGCTTTTACAAATTTTCACCAAAAAAATTTGAATCTGCATAGAAAATTCAGTTGGACCTAGATTTTTTTTATGGGAGCTGAAAAGATAGCCAAAGACCCCTTCAATTTCCCATTCAATTCGGCACACGATGCACCAAACACCCTGTATAACAAAAAATAACACGTAAACGAAGTTGCGGGCATCAGCTAGTAATCAAATAAATTAGTGTCATCGTCCACCACCTTTGTAAGTTTTTTTTGTGTTTTATCTTTTATTGTGTTTTGTTAATTGTTCAATACTCAATGATGCATGATGTTTATAAAAAAAAATGTTTTTAACTTTCTATGGGATGACGCAAGCACCAACTTCCGTACCGGGTGCCACCAAAGGTAGCTACGTCGCTGGAGGAGGGGGCACTGGAGGTGCCGGTGCGGGTGCCGCTGCCGGTGGCGGTGTTACAGCCGTTGGAGTTGCACCCTGGCCTGATATCGCACCTTGCGTTTGCGGAGGATAGCATACGGTTGAAGTCCAAATTCTTGAAATAGTTTATAGGCGAGGTATGCAATATTAAGCAACAGCAACGAAGTTATGTATATCAATGAGGGTTGCAGAATACACTTCTTTCTGGAGGATCATCCACGCAACACATGCGTAAGAGTTCCTGTTCGAATTTTGTGGTCATAATTGATTATAAGCAACATGATGTTATTCGATGTTTTTTGTCCGATAATGTTTAAATTTCAATACGACTTCTCTTCCGATTATATTTAGTTTTCTCTAAGGCATATTTAACCAAATTTTGCTCCATATTTTGTAGTATGTATCAGAAAATGTACATTGTTTAATTACTTCGTTTCTTAATTATAGTTAAAACACAGTGATTTAACTGATCTCTTATTATAATTATTTTGTGTATTTGTGTTAAATTCTTGTCAGCAGTAGGTGGCATTTTGATTAAAACAGATTTCTACTTCTTGATGTTATCGTGTAGGTATAGTCAAGTCATCAAGTGTGTGTTGAGTGTGTGGCGAACTTGGCTAACCCTGGTGTCAGTTTTCAAACCGCACAATGGCCTCTGACTTGGTTCTGTTTTAAATTAAAACAGATTGAAACTTATTTCTATGTCTATGACTGAGACCTACTAAAACTGATATATAAAAAGAATTCAATCACCTGGTGCTCCAGCACCACGTGCTTGCGGCACGGCCTATGGACCTAGTATACAGAGTGTAAGGGACAATTAAGCAAATACTTAAACCATTGATATATTATTAACAAAAACTAGATGCAAAATCACGAAAAACCGTCAACTAAAAAGTGTCCGAACGGCGCCGTACGTAGATATGGTTAACATTATAATTCTATATATATAAAAATGGAACCCGATTTTCGTTGTCACGGCATCACGCGTGAACGGCTGGACCGATTTGGATGATTCTTTTTTTGTTGTGTTACTTATTGTCAGGAGAAGGTTCTTATGAAAGAAAAAACTAAAAAAGTGCCACGGGAACGAAGTCCCGGGCGGAAAGCTAGTAGATAATATAAAAAAATTGTTCGTGCCTCAGCTGGAACATAGAAAGATAGTAGAGTATACTAGTGATAGTGAAGTAGGTATCGATTTAATTAACACCATACTGAACACAAATGTTTATTATTCTAGGTACAAGTTTATAATTTTAAAACATAGTACATTTGTGCGTCTAGTTGTTTTATTCTAAGTCAATAACTTAATCAGTGCAATTTACCCATAACTAAAACTGACTACAAGTAATTATTTTTTCCCGGAAACGTCAAGTTAAGGAGTTTGCGTTATTTAACTTCTTTGGCGTTACGCAATGTATCGGGAACCGCCCTGTTATTATTATATTTTATTGGAAAATGAAGGGAATTAGAATAATTGTAAATTAAATAAGCTTTAATGCTTTCTATTAAGAAACACTTAAAATTTTCCTGAGGATAAAATTCCACTGGAAAAACATTCAGAATGATGGTCTGACTTCAGGGTTTCAGTTTTTATTAACCTGTCCTTTTTTCATGAAATCAGTAAAAAGGCAGGATGACTTCTTGAAATTGGTTTTATTTCTTCACTTTGACTACACCTGTAGATATTTGGTACATGGCTCCCTTTGTTGCCACTAGTTCTATTTAACAGTTCTGTTGACAAAACTCTGGGATTTTATTTTAGTACACCATTTTTGGGACATGACAGTGAGCCGAAACGTGGAACATGACTCACTGTCATTGGCCCACCGATTGCACGTCGCTCAGCAAGCTATGGAACGCTCCGTGCTCGGGATCTCGCTAAGGGATGGAATCCGAAACGAAGTTATCCGACAGAAAACCGGAGTGATAGATATTATCCAAAGTGTAGCAAGCTGAAGTGGCAGTGGGCTGGCCATATCTGTCGCAGAACCGACGAGCGTTTGAGTAGACAGGTTCTCGAATGGAGACCACGTCTTGGCAAACGTAGTGTAGGACGGCCTTTGGGGGAGGCCTATGTTCAGCAGTGGACTGCACTAGGTTTTATGATGATGACACCATTTTTAAATGAAAACGTAATGTTAACGATTTTTAAACCGTTTGCATCCACCTCGTGTGGGTTCTTAAACAGATGATTTTTTTTTGGTGAAATGCGCCGCGGTCAAATTTCAAAATAGTGACAAAATGAAGTGAAACACCGATACCTTGGTTTTCACTTGGTTTCAGCAACAACTACTATAAATCTTAGAAATAAGGATTTCGTATCTTCACAAATAATGATATCGTTCTGGAAAATAACGGTCTCGCAACCGTTATTCCAGAACGATATCATTATTTGTGAAGATACTATTTTGGATCTTCAGAAATAAAGACGTCGCGTCTCGACGCGATCACTAAATGCAATTTTCACTTCACCGAGGTTCGACGAATACAACGTGTCGACTGCAGACAACATCGCGGCATAAAGCGAGTGTTTCGCAATAGGCGCGCAATGGACGGAAACGGACGGCCGCGACCGGCCGGCCGCGCGTTGCGTGCGCAGCCGCACACTGATCACACAAAGTCATGACGATCTAATGAATTTATACGACAATACATTTTTTTTTACGTTTTACTCACATTTAATTTGCATTTAATTGTAACAGACGCTTCCCTAGAAGGGGAGGTAATGTAGGGTATACAAATGTGTGAATGTAGATGTGAGATCAAGTTTGTATAATATAGGCCGTCACTAGAACTCTATTCGTCACTAGAATTCCCCTAAATGCGTCTGACGCTGTCGTGTGAAATTCCCCATCCCATAGTCGTGACAAATCCTAAACTAAGACAGAAAAAAATATCTAGAAATCTGAGATAATTTTTTGTGTTTTACATTTTATTGTTTTTTTAATAGTTCAATAATAAATGCTGCATGATGTTTATCATAAAAACTGTTTAACTTTTGATGGGGTGACGCCAACAACAACTTCCGTACCGGGTGCCATCAAAGGTAGCTACGTCAGTGGACGAGGGGGCACTGGAGGTGCCGGTGACGGTGGCGGTGTTGCGGTCGCTGGAGTTGCACCCTGGCCTGGTGTCGCACCTGGCGCAGGATAGCATACGCTTGGAAGTCCAAATTCTTGCAATATTTTATAGAGGAGGTATGCGATAGTAAGCAACAGCAACAAAGTTAGGTATATCATATGAGGGTTGGTGAATACACTTGGTTCTGGAGGATCATCCACGCAACACATGCATACGAGTTTCTGTTCGAATTTTGTGGTCATGATTGATGATAAGCAACGTGTAGGTAATGTATGTTATTCGATGTTTTTTTTTCCCGATAATGTTTAAACTTCACTACGACTTCTCTTCCGATTATGTTTAGTTTCCTCTACGGCACATTTATCCGAATTTCGCTCCATGTTTTGTAGGGTGTATAAGACAATGTACGTTATTGTTTAGTTAGACAATGTTATTCACTTTTTAATGATAGTTCAAAACGTAGTGATTTAAATTATCTTTGGATAGTTCTTTGATTTGTGTATTTGTGTCATATTTGTGTTGGTGCCACTGTCATAATAGTTTTTCTATGTCTATGTTAAAACATGTTATAGGCATAGACATAGAAAAAATAAGTTAAATAGGTAGGTATTGTGCTTATTCCTTTGAGTACGTAGCATGGACTTAGTATAAGGCGGCAGCGACAGAAAACCGAACTCGACGTAGTGAGGCCAAAAGTCGATTAGTCGACAAACTATATGTATTTCCCAGCGGGGTAGGCAGTTAACTACAATCATGAAAAATAAAACAAATAAATGCGTTAGTTTCAAAAACAATAATATTTAAAGCTGTGTTACTTTATAAAAAGTTAAAGTATGTAATTTTTCAAAACTGGTACTCTTTTTTTCAGTTTTGAATTATTACTCAATAGTTCATAAAGCCTACTACCATCCCTTAGCGGGGATCGCGACATGTTTCTAGTAACCCTTATGTATAACCTTTACCTTGAACATTTTCTTCAAATATTGTAGGAACACTACCAAATTTTAACAATTTCCTACTTCCTATAAAACATTTAGGGTCAAAATGTTTCGAACATATTTCGTGGCTTTTCTATGATGTCCAATTCTTCGAAACATTCATATTTTGAAGCCATTTTTTTTAAAAAAACTTCGTCGGTTGGAAATCTGTTGTAAGAAATTTGGTTGGTTAGGTATTCTGTCTTACTGTTCTTATGAAGATTAGTAAACTCTTAAATATTTATCTAAAATCATTCAAGAGCGTGTCGAGCGACGCGCAATTTAATCAAACATTACTTGTTATCTTGAAAAGCTTAGGTACTAAGGTGTGATTACAGTTTTTTAGTATCAAGGGTCTCTTAGAAAATTGCGAGTAGACGGATATGGCGAAACTATAACTTTGTAGTCTACTACATAACCCTAAAAAAGTAATCATGGGTACTCAACAAAATAAAAACGGTTTTGTTTGCCATTGTACGTAACATTAAGTAATATTTTAGAATAATATACCTATAACATGTTTCTATCGACATTGTTTTTATCGACTGTCTTTGGAAGCACTAGCGAAATAAAACAGGCGAATCATGCGAAATTGAAAATGCGAAAATTTTATCTTTTATAGTCATTTTAACATTACTATATATATGTTACAGTTAAAACTAGTTAGTAGTTAGAACGCGTTTTTCCTAGTTAGAACTAGTTTTTACTTGGTGCCTTTGTTAAAACTATAATTGACTAATGTCTGAATCAAATATCAGTTAAAACTAGTTTCTGCAAGACAAAACGCGTTTTCCCGAAGTGAGTCAGTTAAAACTGTTCCGACCGAGGTTAGAGTTCATCATACCTTATTCTGATTGGCTTGAGGTTATGTTGTGGGTTATGTAGTTGTTGTGCTTACCGTTTAACGCAACCAAAGTCTTTTCTGGCACTTCGCCGGCCGCTGCCGCGGCACGCTCGCTTCGCTCGCTCGGCTCGTGCGTTGGGGGTCGCAGTTCTAACCTAACCTAACCAACCCTTAACGGATTGGTTAGGCTAGGCTACTAACAAACCTAACCTACAGTTTCTGCCCCGATATAATCTCCGCGGGGGGGCTTCGCTCGCTCGGCTCGTGCGTTGGGGGTCGCAGTTCTAACCTAACCTAACCAACCCTTAACGGATTGGTTAGGCTAGGCTACTAACAAACCTAACCTACAGTTTCTGCCCCGATATAATCTCCGCGGGGGGGAGTTTTAACTGTAGCTAGTTTTAACTATAGCTCGATGTGACAACTAGTTTTATCTGAAAATCAAATATGTCAGTGGTAAATTCTAGTTTTAACTGATTATTTCTAGTTTTAACAAAGGCACCAAGTAAAAACTAGTTCTAACTAGGAAAAACGCGTTCTAACTACTAACTAGTTTTAACTGTAACATATATACTTACAAAAAGAGGAATGTCTTCCCGACAATTTCTAATCATTTAAAGTAGAATTAAGACGTTTTAAAACAACATTTTTTAATAAAACAGTTGGTAAAAAAACATACTTGTACATTGACCGATTATCTCCTTTTTTCTGTTTATATTTACAAACCAAGCATATTCTCATGGTCACAAAATTGAATATTAATAAAACTTTATACAAAAATTCACTTAGTCTTTAAAATTTTAACAAAATTTTCAAATATTTCAAATTGTTTACAATTCACTGCGCCAAGTTCCGTTCAATTTGTCAAAATTCCTGCGAATTTGTCACTTTCAATGCATCCTAGAGACAAATGCTGTAATTTATAGAGGACTGCTAGTCCATACACTTTATGTCAGTGATCACCACTGACATAAAGTGTACTTAAAACACAAAAACTTATTTTTTCTATGTCTATGGGTACCACGTTTAAGGATTATTAATTTGTGGATTTATTTATGAGTGTCATGATGAGGGAGGCATTTCATAAAATCCTCAATAAATTAAGTTTGTGTAAAAAAAGTGTTTCATTAATGTTTTACATGTATTGTTATTGTTTTTTCTATCATGGACCTATGTCTATACATAGAAAAAATTGTATTACTTACGTCCATGTTTACTATACTAGTATAAATAATTTATTAGGTCCATGCATAGAATTGAGTCCATGACATAAACATAGAAAAAATAGACACAGAAATAGGCACGAGCACTATGTGCTAACGCGCGAAATGCGTCGTGGGTCGTGGTCCTATGTCAAAATGTCAACATTGACTTTTTGCCATGTGGTGATCGGTTAAGAAAACACCCTCCCATTTCTTTACGTGGGTGTCGTAAGAGGAGACTAAGGAAACACAAATGAGACCTGCCTCCTATTAATCCACCCCAGGCAACGACATCTGAATTTGTTCTGAATCTGAGGTGTCATCCTGTGGTCTCATGCGGTGTAGTAGGCTCTGTGAAGGACCATCTGCAGGCCGAGTACGATAGTGACAGCGTCGCGACAACACCGCGGGCCTATTTCAAAATGTCAACATTGACAACGCCATAGAGCGAGCAAGCCTTTGCGCGGGACCCTCGAGCAATCAAAGTGAAGTTTAAGCATGAGCCGAGTGCGAGTTTGTCGTTATCGTGCTAGAGCTGCTGGTTCGCGACCACCCCCTACCGAAGTCCGACGCCAAGCAGCTTGCTGGGTTCCGTCGTCGGTGAGTAGGAGTAGCAGTGCCTTAATAGGCATTTTCTGGGTTAACTCCCTCCTTCTTCAACCTCATCTATGACCTTGGTCTAGATCAAGGTCAAGAGTTAACCCATCTTATAATAAAAAAAAAAACAACGGGCTGCACTCCGGGAGTGCCGGCAGAAGTGAAACCTTGAACATTACCTAACGTAGATATTTTGGAATGATTAGGGAATAGCATTAAACTAGTACGCTAGTACATAATACTTCAATGGGGAATAGTTTCGCACGAATTGCTTTAATAATCAGTATAAAAATACTATCATTTATGTGCTAAAATACAATATTCATTTATTGCGCTATTATACACAAATATGATAATTTATATCAGATTAAAAATTTAACACTTCAGAACTATTACAATTATTTTATATTACTTACATTAAAAAGTTTATCTCTCAGAAAAATCAACTTCCATCCATAATTTCAACGACTCTTTCACCTACATTTCTTCGTCACTTTTTTCATTAATAACATTAATAGATGCACTTTGTTCAATTCCCATATTTTAAACACTTTATACACACGAATTTTACAAAGGCATAAATTTTCGCGCGCGGTAGCAAGAGAGGGGGATATTACTTCCTTGCGGTCTACTCTCCCTCTCACGTGTCCTGGCGCGACATTTTTTACTCATCCCAAAAAGTGCACAACAGAGAAGTTTTCACTGTTCCTCCGCCTTACACATTTTCGATTCGTCCGGTATGACTTTGTACGTGCGTAATCGTTATATTTTCATAAAATTATATCTATGTATTTTAGAACTTGCGAGGTATGTTTTAGGTGTGAATATCTATTTTATTACATCAATAACGTATTGCATTTCAATTGTGATAAAACTGACAGATAACTAATAAAAATAACGATGATAATAAATAAAATTGTAAAACTAACGCTCGTTCAAAGTTACTTCGTTGGTTTCGTTGACATCTGTCATGAGATCAAGCTATTTTACCATAGGGCTGTCATCCGTCCGGGTTTCCACCCATGCTTCAAAGTGCACAACGCTGCTAAAGAAGTTTTCACTTCAAAAAAGGTGGCAACCCTATCCTACGCATTTTCGATCACATCTGACGACCACGGTCACGTGATATCTGACGCGAGTTCATCGCGAGTTTAACATTTTTTCCCCATAGTAAAAGTGCTCAACGCCGCTAAAGAAGTTTTCAGTTCAAAATAAAAAAAATTGACAACGCCAGAGACCGAGAAAGCGTCCAAGCTCCAAGGGGTTTACGTTTGCAAAATATGCAGACCGCAAAATGTTTTGTTTTTGTATACCTGATACCTTTGGCTGTATAAAAAGCTATGTCGCCGAATTCACGTTAGCTCCTGCGCCGCATCCCCCGCTACTTTACCTCTAGTGCTTAATAATAATAGCCTTTAATTCAGACATTAAAAAACACAAAACATATTACTTACATGCAAGATTAATTCTAAACATTTGATTAATTAAGTATATAATTATGATATTAAATTATTTTATTTCACTTTCAAATTATTTTATTTATTTACTAGCATTCCGCCCGGGACTTCGTTCCCGTGGGAACTTGGGGAAAATTATGCAGCCTATGTGTTAATCCAGTGTGTCTTATAGTAACCAATAATTTTAAATTTCGCGCCATTTCTACACGTGCTGCAATTGCTCGCAGCGCCTTTCGAAATGCAACTAAATAATCGTTGTTCTGAATGAAGTTCAAATACTCGAAAACAGATGGCGCCACTACACTTAATTTCCAAGTTGAAGGGTTGGAAAAGCCCTTATATCTTTAAAAACACGCCATTTAGGTTAAAACGGGAACTTTCTTGTTCGAGGCTATCGCACTATATGAGTCCCTTTATCGAGCTGGGACTCCTTTTTAAGTTTTATCGGCACGCACATTTTATTAACTTAGTTTTATTGTATACTAGCTTTCCGCCCGGGACTTCGTTCCCGTGGCACTTTTTTAGTTTTTTCTTTCATAAGAACCTTCTCCTGACAATAAGGAACACAAAAAAAAAGAATCATCCAAATCGGTCCAGCCGTTCTCGAGTTTTGCGCTTACCAACAGATTTAGTGATTCATTTTTATATATAAGATAATGATTTTCCATCCCCTTTGTCTGTTTGCCCTTTATTTGAGCAAAGGCCTCCTCCAACCCTCTCCATATTTCCCTGTCCTTCGCTTTTCTGGTTCTTAGGCCTCCCGCAACTGTCTTGATCTTATCAACCCATCTTATCAACACTTTTTCTTTTCCGTCTCCTGTGTACCAGTTCATAAATGTTTTACTCCATTTTTCTCCATTTTTTGTATGCCCTGTCCATTTCCATTTTAGTTTTTTGATAGTGGTCTTTACCTCTAGTGCTTAGTAAGGGAAAATTAGGTTTTGAGTTGATAATATTAATTGGTAATTACTGAGCGAGACCTTTTCGAATGTGTTCGGGCACCTTCCAGGGATGATACTCTGGAAAGTCCCAAAACCTCCCAGGTGGGATAGCCGACATATCCTGGAAAAAGTGGAATTTCCAGGAGCGGGCCTGAAGTCGTTTCAAATAACAATTTTTTTTTCTCCATTCTATCGCATTTTTTACGGGCAAGACACTCAAGACTTCAGATTTACTTTCCAGAGTCAAAAACACCTGAAAAAACCGTTTCTCCCCCGAGTATACCGTTTGGCACTACCAGTAGTGTCTTGGGTAAATTTTCTCACCCATGACACTACCGGTACTGAACAGTAGTATAATAGGGAAAATAACATCTCCCGTGGCACTACTCAAATATTTGTAGTGCTGATGGAAGCGATCTTCCCTCAGCACTATCGTAAACTCTTTGATTAGTTAAAACTCCATGGTATTTATTTATATCATATGTTGTCTATTTTTGTTCTTATTTTATATATTTTATCATATCACTCACATATTTGTCACATTATGGCAAATTAAGTTTTGGAATGGCAAACAAACAAACAAACAAAAAGAAAGATACACGAAACAGTGAATTAATCATAGATAAAGCAAGATACCTATGACAGTTCAGTTGAGCGCGTCTCAGTGTGTGCGCGAACGCAGGTGGCACTGTCGCAGTTGAGAAAAGAGAAAATACTAAGTCCATGCAGTTGAGGCAAAAAACGTACCAAAAAAATACATCAAAATATCGGGATGTCAGAAAAATAACTTTTAACTTTGTATGAGGTATAAGTGATTAGATTATACAAATACAAATACAAATATACTTCATTGCACACCAACATTACAGAACATGAGACAGAGTTAAAGTTACATTATGAACAGTAATAAAGTTAGGGTACAAAAGGCGGCCCCATTGCTAAGAAGCATTATCTTATCGGCAACCTTTGGCCGATTTTTTTTTGATTATATTAAAAGATATAAAAGAATCTATATATTTATTTAGTGTGAGGCTGTGTATAAAAAGTGTAGGTCGTTATAGTTAATGTAGTGTTTATTTTAAGTTCAATATTTGTGTTAAAAAGCAATAAAATAAGAAAAAATGTTATTATTTCAGTTTAGATATAAAATAGTTGTTAAGGAGCGTGGGCACAATGCACTTTAACTGTTTTTTTTCCGTACAGATTGTTGTAAAGTGGAACAGTCAGTTTATTTTTGAACAGGAAGTACTTTGCAGTAAGTTTGCAGTAAAGAAAAATTGCATTGTGATCACCATCCATTAACATAATAATTACCTAGTCAAATAAATTTCGTCCTATTATTCGGTTGTATTACTCCACGTTCACGTTGCGCTGGTAATTGAATAAACGCACATCACACTGAAACCCTCGCATATAAAATATGCACGCATACACCCACTCACGCACACTTACACGCACCCAGATATATATGACAGATAGGTATAAATGTGAAACTAACCTCCAAAGAACGGAAAACTAAAAATCAGCGTTGCGGCTTCTGCTGCAATACATGCTGAGGTGAGTCCTGTTTGTCATCGCACAACATCACAACTTCATTCATTTTAATTAATATTTTAATTTTAATTTCTTTTAATTTGTTATCATTATTTTGTGTTGTTTATTCCTATGTTTCATTGTTGTTGTTGTTGTGTTGTAGTGTGTATATGTTAAATAAACGTTTTTGAATCTTGAATCTCAAAGCCTAGCTCATAGGCGCAAAGTAGCTTGCCTCTGTGTTTTTATAAGATGTATTTGGGGGAGTGTGATCAGGAGGTACATGCGCTTATACCACCTGCTAAGTTCAGGCATCTTCTGGGTGAGCTTGCCAAGTTGCCACATAACTTTGCCCCTTGGCTAGATTGCGGTCAAAAGTGAACCCATTATTCTTAAAAAAGCAAATTACGCTGAAACCCTCTCACACAAATACGCATGCATAAACGCACTCACGCAAACAAACACACACATGCACATATTTTTTTATAATGAGATGGGTTAACTCTTGACCAAGGTCATAGATAAAGTCGACGATGGAGCAAGTTAATCAAGGAAATGCCATTAAGGCACTGGTACTCCCACGCACCGACCGAACACAGCAAGCTATTTGGCGTCGGACTTTAGTAGGAGGGTGGTCGCGAACTAGACAGCCCTTTACAGAACCACACCGCTTGAGACCATAGAACGAAACCACAGATTCAAAACAAACTGAGGTGTCGTTGCCTCAGATGGATTAATAAGAGGCAGGTCTGATTTGTTTCCCTTAGTCGCCTTTTAAGACACTCACGGAAAGAGATGGGGTAGTGTTATTCTCAACCGATCACCACACGGCAAAAACACGAACAAATAAATAAACATATAGGTATTGTCAGATACCTGTGTAATTATGGTGTAATTTAACCAAAAATGTATTTTTGATGAAAGAAATCCTATTTTCAAATAGGACTAATTACTACTATTTTCAAATAGTAGTGCCACTTGGTCAGTAGTGCCATGGGAAATGATTTTAGGGTCTGTTGTGTCACAGTAGAACGATATCTCCTTAAGCACTACTTGTGTTTAGTAGTAGTGTCATGGGAGAGAAAATTTACCCAAGACACTAATGGTAGTGCCAAACGGTAGTGGCTAGGGGGGAAAATGGGAAAAACTGGTATTTTCTTTGAAAAAGTTAGGATGAGCGTAGAATGATGCCAGGGCACTATTTTTATAGTAAACGACGGTTTAGGGTACTTTTGTGAGCATCAGAATGACTGCCCAAAGTGACAGATAAGCTTTAAAATATTACTACCATTCAATACCTATTATCTACTATTTAATACCTTTGTTTAGATATTTCGTACCTAATCAATATCTAAGAAAATTAATTTGAAAAATGGCCAGTCATTCTGACGTCTGAATGACCACCCACATTTATAATCTCCACGAAAAGGCTCCGAAATTGAATTTCGCCTATACATGAATTCAGCACCTATTCAGTACCTTAGTATATATTTTTTCTAGATTTTCTAGGCAACAAATAAAAAAAATATGAGCAAAAAATGTTTTATTGAAAAGGGGTTCGAAGAAAAACGGCCTGTGATCCAAGATGGCGGCTGATTTTTTCAATTGAGATGTCGCAGTTTGAAATCTAATCAGATTGATAAGAGGATGTTTAAGTGATCAAAAAGTGAAGAGGGTCATTTTTTCGTATCATCACCGGGAATCGAGATATAATTGATTTTTGTTATAAATGTGCTGCCATCTAGATTTTGTTTTAAAAATTGAGGTTATTCACACATACATACATACATATACACACATACATACGCTCACACCCATAATCCCTAACGAAGTAGGCAGAGCAACAGTGGTTCTAGAATCACTCGATGCCACGTGCCACGTATCACAGTGAGATATCAATACAACCCTTCAAATAGAGGTTGTTTGATATTTGGAAGCAAGCAAGACTTCGGATAGTTTCACTTTTTACAAGAGGGTTCAGCATTATAGGAGAGGAGCTAAAATGTTTGTTAAAGTCGTTCAGGACCGCGCCCGACATCTGTTTACCTACACCAAGCGATTTGAGGAATTTCCAGAGTTTTAAAGGAGGGCAGCGCTCAATAGTGGAATGGATGTTTTCGACGAGCGTTTCTTCCCAATCGATTACATGTGTTTGTAGTAGTGGTGTACATCTCAACCTTTTCGGCTGAATTGTCACGTCGAGGTACAGCACGTGCACGATCCCTCCTGGCCATCGTGTGCTAAATATCTTCAATTAACCACGGTGCAGGGAGTTGTCGAACACGCACTGCCCTAAACAGGACATCTTTTTCAAAGAGAGAGAATTATTTTATTAAATGCACCAACTTTACAGTCAGCATCGACTGCAAAATAAACCACTTCCTAGTCAGTTTCCTCGATGTCAGCTTGCAAGGCAGCGAAATCAATAAATTTTACTTCTTATTTAAAAATAGTTCGATAATTTAAATAAGTGTGAATAATTATATCTCGATTCCCGGTGATGATACGGAAAAATGACCCTCTTTACTTTTTGATCACCTAAATATCGATCTGACTAGGTTTCAAACTGCTACATCACAAGACGTTTTTCTTCGAACCCCTTTTCAATAAAACATTTTTTGCTCATATTTTTTTATTTGTTGCCTAGAAAATCTAGAAAAAATATATACTTAGGTACTGAATAGGTACTGAATTTGTGTATAGGCGAAATTAAATTTCGGAGCCTTTTCGTGGAGATTCTAAATGTTGGTGGCCATTCAGACGTCAGAATGACTGGCCATTTTTCAAATTAATTTTCTTAGATATTGATTAGGTACGAAATATCTAAACAAAGGTATTAAATAGTAGATCATAGGAATTGAATGGTAGTTATATTTTAAAGCTGATCTGTCTCTTTGGGCAGTCATTCTGATGCTCACGGTACTTTTTATTATTCTGAATATGTTGACGTTCAATATGAAAAATTCCTGGATTCCAGGGTGCCTGGAATTTTGCTGAAACGAGCCTCTTTTGGAACGAATATTTTGATAAGGTGATTTTTTTTGTATATAAGTAGTTTGCATTTTGCCATGTATTCAGCCCTTGCATAATCGTTGAAATTCGTCATGATCATTAACTTTTCGTATTTATAGTTTACCTTATAAATCGTCTGAAATGTGTTAGAAATGATTTATAATGTTTCATTGGAATTAAATAAATAGGGAAAGGTCTACTTAATTATCTATATAAATAAAAATGAATTGTTGTTCGTTAGTCTGGCTAAAACTCGAGAACGGCTGAACCGATTTGGCTAATTTTAGTCTTGAAATATTTGTGGAAGTCCAGGGAAGGTTTAAAAGGTGAGAAAATATGGAAAAAAGGCGTTACGAAGTTGGCCGGGTCAGCTAGTAAATAATACAAATATTTTAAAAATTTCGAGCAATAGGTAATGAATCATAACTTATGATCATAACCAAAATGATCATGACGAATTTCAACGATTTCTAGAAATTCCATATTGTTTTAAGCAAAGGCTAAATGCAAGGCAAAATTCAAACTAATAGCAATACCAAAATTTTGATGATTTAAGGCTCGTTCCAGCAAAATTACAGACACCCTGGAATCCAGGAACTGAAAAATATTTAACGTTAATATATTCAGAATAATAGAAAGTGCCCTGAACCGTCTTTTACTATTAAAAATGGCGTCCTGCCATCGCACTTAGCCCATCCCAGCTTTCTTAGCACTTAGCCCATCCCAGCTTTCTTAGCTAGCCCATCCTAGCTTAATTTACTACTAAAAGAAAGGTGTTAATGACTGTAACCCGCCGTAACCATATGTAGAGATATGTTAAAAAATCTCCATATATGCTAGTTATTTTTTTTTTTTTTTTTACATTTTTGAGTAACCGTTTGAATGGTAACACTAAAATGGCGAAATCCAAAATAATTTTACAAAGACAAACGGTAACCTTTTTCGTAAATGAATGTAGAGATCTAATTCTAAGGTCGTGGTTCAAGTCCCATTCACGCCAAACATTTTCTTTCCCTACAATTATTTGTGAATATCCCTCAAGCAGATAAGCGTTTTAAAAATATTAAGCTCGAGCTTTGTCAAACAAACTAACAAATAAAAATAAATATTTTTTTAATTACACTTAAGTTAATGTCGTCAATACAACTATTAGTAGTATTTTTTTACTATAATACAAAAATATAGAATGTCACCCAAGATTAAACTAAGGACTCAATTGTCATTATTTCTTTGGTTGATCCTGAAGGTATTTAGTCTTAGCCACTTCATAAAGTTGTTTGCTCATGTTGGCGCCAGTTTCTTTCACCATGAAGGTGAAGACACTGTCAGGGTTGTTGAGAAGGTTGTACGGGTAATCGAACTCCACAGCCTCTCCCTTGTCCATTACCAGAACACGATCAGAGTCCATGATGGTGTTCAAACGGTGGGCGATCGTAATCACAGTACACGACGAGAACTCACGCCGTATTGTCTTCTGGATCAAAGCGTCGGTTCTAGAAAACGGAGGAATTGGTTACTTATCATAATGATCAAGTTGCGTGTCTTGGTAACATTTGCGGGGTAGCAGGATTGTGAATTACAACGACTAGCAAGAGGTTATACCTATTTATTTGTATTATCTTATTATGTCCACGAACAAGTTTCAAGACAAACCCAGTAGTGGATTTTAGAAACTTGAATAAGTGATTTGTAATTTTGATTTACTATAAATAATAAAGAAAAAAAAATTATGTAGCCAAAAAAGGAAATTCATCATACTTATCAAATAAAATAAAATAATTAAAAATTAAAAATAATGTATCTGTCATTGTATGACTAAAATTCCATATTATAGCTTGACCAAAAAGAGTAGAAATTAATAACTAGCAACATCATCGTGTCGTCCCCTTTAAACCGTATTGATTTGAAAGGGACGACACGATAGAATAGAATAGAATAGAAAAAATCTGTATTTTAAAGGACATTCAGGATGTCACTTAAAACAAGTCAAGATTACAATGAAATACATACAAACATACATTAAACGATTTAAATACATACATACGCATTCGTTCTTTTGACCCGACTGACTCTACGCCTATTCGCAAAGGTGCAGTCTTCCTCAGAGAAGAACAGGCAAGAAACTCTGAGATTGCTCTTTTAAATCGCATTACAAATTTTCTTATTTACTAATTTTAACTAAATCTGAAATAACTCTAGAGCTGAGTAGTTCATTCCCATGGCTGCCTGTCTGATAAATAATCAGAAATTTTGTAATAGCCCTTTTTGCAAAGTTTTTGTTTAATTACTGTCTTAAATTTTTCCAAAGGTATCTTATTATAGAAACGTATACATTGACTCATAAAAGAGTTCGTGACCTTGTGGAGACGACTGTCTAGTACATCCAGTTTATGCTTGGTCCTAGTATTTACATTGTGCCTATCGTTTTTTTCTTAAACAAATGTTCATTTTTCTTGAAATATAGAAGGTTGTCACATATATATTGGGATACAAAAGTCAGAATATATATATCTTTGAATATTTGTCTAAGAGACATTCTAGGTCTCATTTGATAAATCGCGCGAACAGCCCTTTTCTGCAGAACAAAGATCTTATTGATATCCGCAGCATTACCCCACAGTAAAATACCATATGACATTAGGCTGTGGAAATAACTGAAATATACGGTTCTCGCGGTTTCAACGTCCGATAATTGACGTATTTTTTTAACTGCGTAGGCTGCTGAACTGAGTCTGCTCGCTAACTTATCAATATAAGGACCCCATTGAAGCTTTGCATCAAGAGTTATTCCTAAGAATACAGTAGATTCCACAATGTCCCGTTTTTCATTCCTAACCTGTAAATTGGTATTAACCTGTTTACCATTGGGCAAGGTAAATTTAACACATTTGGTTTTTTCTCGTTCAAAAGAATGTTATTTACAGCAAATCATATTCAACTACCTTTGAGATCGCAGTATTCACATCGTCATAATCAGAGTCGTACCTCTTCACTTTAAATATGAGTGATGTGTCATCTGCAAATAATACGATCTCATGGGCGTCTTTAACAAGAGCAGGTAAGTCATTAATGTAAACGAGAAACAGGAATGGTCCTAGGATTGAACCCTGTGGGACGCCCATACAGTATTCACATCGTCATAATCAGAGTCGTACCTCTTCACTTTAAATATGAGTGATGTGTCATCTGCAAATAATACGATCTCATGGGCGTCTTTAACAAGAGCAGGTAAGTCATTAATGTAAACGAGAAACAGGAATGGTCCTAGGATTGAACCCTGTGGGACGCCCATACAGACCCAGGTGACCTAGTGCTGTTAACCTCAACCTTCTGGATCCTATTACTCAGGTAAGATTCCAGAAGCTTAAGTGCGTATCCTCTTATGCCAAAATGATGTAATTTTCTGATCAGAGTCCAAGGCATTCGATGAACACAATCGAATGCCTTGGACAAATCACAGAAGACTCCAAGAGCATCCTGAGAGTCCTCCCAGGCCGCAAAAATATGACGAATGAGCTCAACACCAGCATCGGTTGTAGAGCGACCCCGTGTGAATCCATGCGATGTTGCTTGTTATTAATTTCTACTCTTTTTGATCAAGCTGTATGTTTCCAAAGCTTATATGACAACTTGCCCAGTTTCAAAATTTCATCACACTCTTTCCGAGATAACTTTTACTTTTCCTACGCAATTTTTGCGGCAACTCATGATGTTTATCAATGCTGTCATCTTGTAAAGGTTAGTACTCACTGAGGATCCACATTTGCAGTAGCTTCGTCCATTATAAGTATTTTGTTGGAGCGTAATACTGCTCTAGCTAAGCAGACTAGCTGACGCTGCCCCACCGAGAAATTAATGCCGCCTTCTGACACCTTAAAATCTAATGCTGGAACCACTTCTTTTAGTTCCACCTAAAAAAATCAACAATTCATTAGTCACTTTCAGCGACCTAACGCGACCTTAAGTTTCTTAAAATGTATAATTTGAGTTACAGTACCTGTTCTAATGCCCTCCAAATATCATCGTCACTGTACATATTAAAGGGGTCCAGATTGTATCTCAACGTTGCTGAAAATAATACCGGTTCCTGTGGTATGATTGATAATTTTGACCTCAATTCCTGAAATAATTATAAGAACTAGATAACTTCCATAAAACTAAAAATGTGTTTGTTTGGAAAAAGCAACATTAATGGCGACCACCTCGAAAAATGACATTATAAGCCTAATTAAATACAATTCAGCAGAATGGCTTTCCACCCGCGACTTCGTTCTAGTTGCCCTCCTACTATCCCTGAACAAAAAATCATGTTGACCAAATGCTCCGTTTCGACATGAAAGAAGAATAAACAAATACAGTAAGTGCTTACTTTTACATTTTATAATATTAGTAAATATAAAGTAAGGAAGGCTAGGACAGTACAGCTGACTTGAGTGCTTTGCTCACCTGTTTCGCAATACCGAGAGTGTCTATACTATCTATCAGGACACTACCTTGGACGTCGTAGAGTCGAAATAACGCCGATATTAAAGAAGATTTCCCTGCTCCAGTCCTGCCTATTACACCCACCTGAAAATGAATTAGGTGCTTAGAATAAAAACATATTCTGTATTCTTACGTCTTGACAGAACTTGATAATAAATGTAAAAATAACAAACTTTATCTACTTAATTCGGAAAAAAGTATTTTTTTCAGTAAACTGGTAATCCTTTTCTTTAAAATCTAAATATTAAAAAGGGTAACTCTTAACTCTTAAAGCGCTAAACCGATTTTGACCCTCTCGATTAAGTCAGCTTTTAATACAACAAAAAGGCATCGAAATCGGTCCATTCGTCCAGCTACGATGCCACAGACAGATACACACGTCAATCTTATAACACACTTGCACTCATACTTTTAACATTATCAACCTTTATTTTTTGTCGGGAGTTAAAAAAACGAGTAGAACGAGTTTGGAAACCTCAATTTTGTAGACGATTGAGGAATAGGAATTAATAAAACAAAACAAACCTTCCAACCGCTTTGAATTTCAAAATTCAAGTTTTTTAGTACTGGAGGATCATCCTCGCCATACTTCATAAATACTTTTTCAAATTTCACATTCCCTTCAGAGGGCCAGTCTTTTGGTGGTTTTGTTGCTGAAACAAAACATTTTAAATTTTGTTGGCGTCACTAAAAGATTACCGATTACTCTGGCTACGTTTCCATGTTTCCATAATGAAAACTCATTTAACCTTTTAGAGTTCGTGTGAATAAACTTTTTCTGAGTGACTTTGCTACTTCCTCGACGACATCATTGCCTCTACGCTAGATTATGGTCAAGAGCAAGCCATTTTGTAACATAAAAAAACTTGGGAGCTGATATGAGTACTTACCACAATACGAAATTACGTAATAAAAAGGCAGAACTACGAATCAGATAGCTGAGCTGATTCATATTCGAAATCTGGAATGCATTCTTTAAATGTTGATATGTTGTTATATTCTTTTTATTTTAAATTAAAAAATTACACTTATCAAATGTCTTACGTCCATGATCAATGTTCTCCTCCTCGGGCAGCTTGGTATACTCCAGCACCCTCTCAACAGAGGTTGTTTGTGCGAGGAAATCAGCTGTCATGCGCGCTGCCATCTGCAAGATCATAGTCAGGACCACTGTCTGACTAACTGCGAGCCCTATACTGCCCACCGGAACGAATTCACCTAAAAAATGATCATGTTAATTATAAAGATTCAGACACGTTACAATGTTAAGTTATATACATTTTAATTTGGAATTATGGTAATGTCTTCTCTAAAAAGAAAGAAAATAATTCTGATTTATTTAATTATGAACTAACACTACTGTTACTAACGCACTCATACAAGGTATTTCAAGACTTAAATAATTTTATCCACTCGACTGTGATCGTTCTTCTTCTTATCAACCGAAGCAATTTCGGTATCTCTTTTAAAATCTTTTGGAAAAGTCCTTTGTCCATGATAGAATCCTGCACAAAATATCATAGCTGTCAACTAAATCCCACGGATTTATATTGATGCGAAATAATGTCTTAAAACAGTGTTTTTAAAACTGTGGGTCGCGACCCCCAGGGGGGTCGTGAAGCCTTACTCGGGGGGTCGCAGGTAAAAGAACAAGATAACAATTTGTAAATCTTACACTAAACTAAGACAACTTCAGTGAGAAGGATGTGCCTGTATAATGATATAAGGCTTAAAAAATCCTTAACTAAATAAGTATAATGATTATTTTAAAATTCAATTACACACACTACTGATAAGTACTTACCAAAATCGACCAAAATGAAGATAGCCAAAATAACGCCTAAATACATTAAACAAAGACTGTCTAAATACAGGCCAAACGCAGATGTACCACCAATGAATGTATAAAAAGCACTTGTATGAAGATCCTGAAACGTAATTTATTAAAATAAACTGTAATACTTAAGTTTGTTTTAAAATTATGCCCTAAGCATAGCTTAATTTGATTTCAAGCATTTTAAAATCCAATCGATATCTTTACCTGTGCTGAATCAAATGTGTTTAAAAGTCCTTCCTGTGAGTTTGAACTTCTTATAGTAGATAACCCTGCTATAGTTGAATTAATTTTGCCAAAAACTGGACTTTTAGCTGTGAAGAATAGGTAAAATAAGATGAAAAACATATCAAAATGAATTAGATTTTTTTAGTAAAACATCTGAACTATAATTCTGAGACTTATGTTTAATTAATTCAGCAATATTATTTGAAATCACTTACTAGTGCCTTCCAATCTCTTAACAGCTTGAGCTGCGTTGAGGTACCATCTGAGGAGAGATATAAATATTAGCACCAAAACTAAGGTTGGTATTAAAGTCCAAGGCAGTGCTAAAGCGTTTAGAACCAAGATGGTCACTATGCTGAGATAGAACTGAATCATCTCCAAGAATGCGCGTGGCATCAGCTCGTCCATAGCGCCAAGGTCTTTTGAAAACCTATTCAATACACGACCTGCAATCATATTGAAAGGAAGCGAACTGTTATATTTGTATATCCAAATAGCCTATAGGCAATAGGCTTAAAGCTGGCTGAAAGATTGTGTATACAGCCAGCATCATGCCAACAAGATTTAATGATTATAGAAAGGATTCTGAATTCAACTGAGTATTAAATATGGTGGTAAAAGAGAAGTTACTTAAGTGTGGTATTTTCAAGTTATTATTACCGTGTATTATACAGGGTGGCCCAGAGAGTGACGTCGAAAAGAAAAATTTCATTAAACGTGTATTAACTTCTAAACTACAAAAAATCGCGGAACATACATACATGGGAGTGATCTGAATTCGGGGCGTCCAAATTTTTCTTTTGGACGCCGCCGCCCGCTGGGCCACCCTGTATATTGACGAGTCAAGTACACATTACACTTAACGCCCCAGTTAAGGTCCAGGTTTATCCGCAGCCAAAAACAAGTGTTGATACTCCACTAAGGGAACAAACTGCTTGTAACTAATTACAAGCTATGATTAGTTTAAAAACAGTAAGTAATAGAAACACAAGATAAATACCTGAGGGATTAGTATCGAAGACTCTCATGAATGCAGCTATTAAGTTTTGGAACACGGTATTGTGTAAGTTTTGCGAAGCTCTTCTAGTCATCTCGACAAACAGAGATATTCTTATGAGCAGGAATGCTATAACGGCCAACACTAGGCCTCCGTGGATACCAATGTACTGAGCTATTGTTAATGCTCCAACTTGATTGTCTAGGTTCGGATCTAAAAAATTAAATAATAAGGTTCAGTTAATAAATCAATTCCTTGCGATATAAACATATCGAAGCCAATGTCTACGAAATATCAGGCAAGTTGGATGAAAACGACTATAGTGTTGTCACTGATAGGGATTTAATCACAGAATAATCTTTTCTTTCTTATTGGAATGTTATTTATTATACTAACCAGGAATATCTCCATCGTTATCGTTTATGTATTTGTTAACTTCATTTGTCCTGTAAACATGTAATAAACGACATTAAATATATATTCTGTTTTCATTTTATTACTAACTAGCTTTTCGCCCGGGACTTCGTTCCCGTGGGAATTTCTCCGTCAATTTTCCAATGTTTTTAATAGTTATTCTGCTATTCGGGACGGAGAGAAATACAACAAATCAAAAACCATGGAAATCGGTCCAGCCGTTCTCGAGTTATAAGTGTTGTAACAAATACGACTTTCTTTTATATATATAAATATATATAGATTTTACAAATGTAGAAGGAGATTCGTGAATTAGAAGTGTAAACCGTGTGAAGCTAGCGGGTGATAGTGGATTACATAAAAGGTTTAGTATGGATTTGCGCTGCGCTATGTGGCAATGCTCTACACAATATTAAACAATCTTTGGACGACATTATTAGCGACAAATATTTTACTAAACCTTTTCGTGTTTCCACTTTTCCAATACTGTGTTGTGTTATGTTTTAATACCTAGTACATATGTTATTTGTCTGTCTTTTGCGTGATTTTGGATTACGCGCGGCTTAAATTCAATGCAAAATGATGAATTTATTTAACAAACCAGAAACTAAGCCAATAATCTGTAGCTGTGGCAGCTCCCTGCGCGATCAGTAGTCCTATAAGAGCGCATGCCACAAGGAACCAGGAGCGTACGGAGCTCAGGTAGTTGAAGATCACCTCCCACTTCAACGAACCGGTGGCGCGCTCCTCTGCCGCCATCACTTGCTCCTTCTCCACTTTCGGAGTATCATCCACTTTCACTGACACTGCGCGCTTTATCGAAGGGCGTTTTCCGAGCTGCAAACGTTAATAAGTAATGTTGCATGGCATTCCTGATATACACACATCAAAAAAAGTTTGCGATCACTTGGAAAAGTGCAAATATTTTTTATTGTAGAAGAATAAAACTTAATCACTTTTTATCTTTTGATTCCTTATTTAAAAATATGAAATTTAAATATAAAATAATTTCGTAATTCAAATGTTTTTTCATTTAAAAAGACAATCAACCCTTGCTTGCTTTCATTCAGAAATCTGACATAGTCGCAACTTATCAATATTTTCAATTTATTCAAAAAAAATTAAGTTGGTAACGATGCCGAGAGGATTAACTGCAGTTTTACGAGCCAGAATTCTAACTTTAAGTGGAGAAGGCTATTCCACGAGGGAAATATCACGCAGAGTTCATGTATCCCAATCCTGCGTGGTGACCACGTTGGAGAGGTATCAGGGCATGGAAGATTTAGCTGATCGACCTCGCAGTGGTCGCCCAACTGTTCTTACTGCAATTCAGAAGCGATATATCAGATTACTGGCTGCCCGTGACCCAACAATGAACGCTACTAAAATGAAAGCAGAGCTGCGAGCTGCCACCGGCCGCGAAGTTAGCACCCAAACGATTAGAAATTGCTTACACCAAGCTGGATTACGAGCAAGGAGATCCTGGCGAGCACCTCTGAACTCACAGCAACGGAAGCGGCGCAGATTGCAATGGGCTAGGCTCCGTCAAAATGAAGAAATTGAGGACGAAAGCATCTGGCAGAACTGCTTCTTCGTTGACGAAACGCGGATCAGTACACATCCTGATAACCGACGTGTCCGTGTCTGTAGAAGACCTGGCGACTCTGAAAGGCAGAGAACTGCCACTGGAACCGTTCAGCAGGGCGGGAAATCAGTGTCCTTTTGGGCCGGGATAATGATTGGGGCTAAGACGCCCTTAATCCCGTATCAAGGCACCATGACCGGAGCCATGTACAAAACGATTGCAATCGATGGATACGTCAGACCATTCCGCATCAACCACGGGCGCCAATTCATAATGGTAGATGATAATGCGCCCGCACATCAAAACGGACGTGTTGATGCTGCTCTCCAGCAATACGACATCACCAGGTTAGACTGGCCTGCCGGCTCGCCTGACTTAAACCCGATCGAGCATGCGTGGGATGCTCTTAAGCGAGCTGTTTGGAACCGTCAGCCACCTCCGCGAACAGTGTCAGAAATCAGGGCAGCTGCTATTGAAGAGTGGGACAGGTTACCACAAGAAATGCTAGATAACTTAATTCTTAGCATGCCCAGAAGGGTTTCCGCATGTGTGCGAGCCAGGGGAGGAGTCATTTTATACTAACTATTAATTTTTTCGTAATAAATTTTGTTTGTTTTTTCATTAATTCAAATTTTTCATTACATTACATTTAAGCCAAAATTGCATTTCCTAGCTTTTGTTAATAAAAAGTAAATAATTAATAATGATTCTTTTATTTACTTAGTGCATTTTCATTATAAAATCATAAAACGTAAACAGTTTCTTTAAATAATTTATATTTTAAAGAATACACCTGATTTTGCTACTGATCGTAAACTTTTTTTGATGTGTGCACGCAAAAGGTGATGATGAGGTCCGCTCAATTTCGGCCATAATAAAGTAGAGAATATAATAATTACATTTATTCCTAATTTTGTATCCTATCACAGTTTCACATTTCAGTCATTTTAAGCTCAATCCAGATCTCCAGTGGGCGCTTCCCGATCTGAAAGTCTAGGTAGCAAAACGTCCAACACCGCGAAACGTCAAATGAATTGTATGTCTTATTAGCGAATTGACGATGTAGCTCTAACTCTCTGGAGGTCTGGAGGTTTATTTATACAGCAGAACGTCTTTTTAGGAAATCGTTTAAAAAAAGAACTGATCTTTAAGCCATTTCTTCTGTTTAATTTAAAAAGACTTAGTTAGCTGAGAGTCCCAGGTGTTCTCAAGCCGATATTTTGGAAATAAAGTAAAGAAATTTTAAATTAAGTAATAAATGAAAGTTCTATGCTAGTTCTACACATAAGTATTTGCTATAAGTGAGCTTTTGTTTTAATTGTTTTCGTTATAGTTTTTATTATTTTTTATTATTAGTTTGCCGAAAGTCCGTCTTTCAGAGCCTATTCCTCTTAAAAACGCTAAATTTGCTTACAAAAAACATAGCGTGATACATTTCAGTCATTACATTACCGAGACATAATGAGCTTTACTACTAAACGTGGGTGGTATATCGTTTAAAAAAGTATAAGACTAATTAATGCTTAAATGTGCGAACAGTTTACTTACTGTATTTTTATCTGTATCCTCTTCATCCTCTACATTAGACAGAAGTAATGAGAAGTCCGTTCCAGTCTTAGCTAGTTCATCATATGTGCCTGTATTTTCAACCGAACCCTGAAAGAAAAATAATTTCTAGTTGAAAGAACAATTGGCAAAATGGGCCCACCTCCATTAAGAATGACATGTTTACATTATACAAACATTCAGTATCAGTGAATTTGAAGTTGTTATAAAAAGAAGTTTTTAAGTAATTAAAAACTCAATTGAGAAAACAATTTTATTTTTTGTGCAAAATACCTATCATTTATAAAAAAAACATTTGTTTGAAAGTGAAAAAAGTAATAGTAATTGTTTAAAATCTCATTACTGGACTGTAAATAATAATCATTGTTCAAAAGCTCTTTTATTTTTTACTATTAGATTTCCATCTGTGGCGTTATCCGCTTCATATTTCCTTTCCCTTATTTCCCTATGTTATTTTCCCTATGTAAAGTGAGGTGTATACAAGGTGTTTCAAAAAAACCAAAAAAAAAGAAATTCCATAATTTAATTTAAAAAGTGAAATAGTCGTAACTCTAGTAATCAGTTGCTCGGTTTGACATTTACAAAATGAAAGTTTCATATAATTAATATGACATACTTGTCAATTTGTAATAGAGCTGTGCAATAAGCTTAATTTTAATTAATTTTGAATTATTTATTTTTTTGGGTTTTTTTGAAACACCTTGTATTAAATTAAAGGTGAGCAGACCTTTAATTTAATATACACTTCACTATTATTATAAGTGAGCCCACGTGCCATATATTTAAGCCCATCGCCCTTTCTGAAAGGCAACGAACATGAAGTAATAAATATGAAAAGCAAGTTAGCGTGAACTTGATCTCATACAACTTAATTTACGAGGGCTGTAACTTATTCCCTCGACTCATTTGAATTTTACAACGCAAATAAGGCAAAGCAGACTAGGTACAGTAAAATGCCGTTAAAATAACAACAGAGTACAAGCACCGCATCAATTTATGTGACGTAATTGTACCTAGGTATATTAAAGACTCTAATAATTAATGAAGTAAAAAATATATATTCTATTTCAGTGATCGAGCAAGAAAATTGCACTCTTCATAAGATTTTAGACCAAGGAAACACAAATTCTATTTTATTAACTTACAAGTTTTTGAGAATTATGTGCGAATACAAGTAATTTCAAGTTTCGCTCGTTTGACTCAACACGAATATCAAAAACGAGGTTTTTATAAATAAAACTAGCATTCCGCCCGGGACTTCGTTCCCGTAGGAATTCGGGAAAATTATGTAGCCAGGATTGTGTTCAGGGATAATGTAGCATGCTAATGGCGAAATAATTTTTTCAAATTGGTCCAGTAGTTTTGGAGCCAAACAAACAAACAAACTGTATAGAATAGATATAGAAGATAGATTACTGATTAGTATAATTACTGTTACTTACATAGAATAAATTAGTCTATAAAGGAAATAAAAACAAAAACATTAATCAACAAAAAGTTTTAAAGGCAGATTTGATCTTACGAAATATTTTTACGTGCTTTTTTATTTTCTTAATGTATCTCGGAAAACAGTGACCGTCTCGACCTTGTCATTTGAAAATCAACTCACTTATTCGAGATACGAAATTTGCCGAACCACAAAAAGAAAATAGAAGCACTATACACGTGCATCCTTTTAATAATCACCTCATTTAGGATGATGATATGGTCGGCATCCTTTAGGAAATGCACTTGATGCGTGACCAGGATACGGGTGCGTCCGCGCAGGTATCCATTGATGCAGCCCTCAAACAGCTGACGACCCACGTTCGCATCCACGGCTGACAATGGGTCATCTAGCAAATATACATCTGCCTGAAATCATAAAATTTATATGACAAGACCTTTTTTATACATAATAGCTTTTACGATAAACTTTTATGCTTATAGGTAGTAAGACTTCGTTCCTGTGGAAATTCGGGAATATTATGTACCCTATGTTACTCAGGGATAATGTAACATTCCAACGGTGAAATATTTTTTCAAATCGGTCCAGTAGTTTCGGAGCCTATTCAATGCAAACAAACAAACAATCAAATCTTTCCTCTTTATAATATTAGTGTAGAAGGAAAGTCTTTTAACGAAGATTATTGCTATGGCTACGATTTCCTTCATGTCATCGAATATTTTGTAAAAGCCTTGATAATTAGATTTTGCAAAATAAAAACTAATTTTATGATATTTTTAACTTCATTGGTCATATACATTTTTAAAAATTATTTGTATATTTTTTTAATTAAGCGTCAACATCAATACAACACACATTATCTATACATATTATAAAGAGGAAAGATTTGATTGTTTGTTTGTTTGCATCGAATAGGCTCCGAAACTACTGGACCGTTTTGAAAAATTCTTTCATCATTAGAATCCTACATTATCTGGGATGGACATAGGGTACATGATTTTCCCGAATTCCCACGGGAACGAAGTCCCGCGCGGGAAGGTAGTAATTATTATAAATTACGTTGCAAATAAATTATTTTTATCAATTGTATTTCTATAACATACGATTTACTATAGATAATTAGTAGCTCACTGTACCGTGTATATTGTTGGCATACTTTAATACCGTATTAAAGATTAACCACCGATAAAAATAACCTTGTCTTCAAAAACAAATACAATTATAAACATCGTTTTTTAAATGACATTTTTACGTAGTATATTATTATTAGTTTATGATATGTGATTTTTATAGGTACTTGATTTATTTTCTTTTTAATTACCTAGAAACCACATCGCATTACAAAGGTCTCGCTACTAATATTTTCACTTTAGATAAGGTTGATCCCATAAATCGAGAGTATATCAAAAGCTACAACAGACTGCACCTTTGCGAATAGGCGTAGAGTTAAAAGGACAATGTGATTCGCTACTTTATTTATTTTAAGTAAAATCCGGAGACTTTGAATTAACTACGACACCTAATTACCAATTTATTTATTTTTTAAATCAAATCAAACTACTGGGTTAGCTTAACTACGACGCTGTAGGATATAGAATTTAGAAGATAATACCTGAACGTTTAGTTCAGTTAATTTCTCAATGGTAATGTCGGATTCTTCGTCATTAACTTATCCACAAGAAGGGACATGAGCCTCCGTTCGAAAACAACGAAACAACGTTCGAAAAATGTTAAGTGCCGGCTATTTTATTCATTTCACCGTGTGAAGTCGTTTAGCTTTAATAAGGTGTTGTATTTAAACTAAACAATAATCAAGAACTAGTCTACTAATGTGTTATCTAGTTTACCACGCAAGCGCGCTAAGCAGTACTGTTAAAATTAAATAACAATTAATTTGACATTAAAATGCCTATAAATAACACGCTCTTTCTCAATAACAACATTTTTTAACATAATTTATTTCTAAAAAAAAATATCTATCATTTGCTCCATAAGTTACAAATTTGGATACAAGAAGGAAAGACTAACAAATTTTCAAATGAATTATAGCACGAAGGAATATATTATTTTTTAATTTTAAACGAAATAAATAATACGAAATGAAGAGAACACGATATTCTTCATTACCGTTTTATAAATGATGACAGATAACGAAAGACAATAGGAAACAAACCTACCGCCAGTGACTTCGTTCGCTTGGGAAAGAGCCCATATTACTCTCCAGCACTCCAGCTATCTCCGTGCTGAAAATGATTCTTCGCTTCGTTACGAAGACCTGTAGGAAGAACAAACAAACCAACACTGTTTCCCAATTATAATAAGGCCATTTTGGGTGGCCCATCTTCAGTGACTTGGCGACCAGCTGCCCAATTTGTTCGTGATTTTCACCACAGATAGGGCAATCCTGCACTAACCGGGGGTTGTCTTTGGGTGCATTTCTATAGTCCGTTCAGAGATAACTGCCGGTTGGTGTCACATTACTATATTAAATTGTATAACGAGCCTCTGCGTGTTGGCTTTGGCCCTACGCACACCTTCTAAAGGTCCAGGACATAATTGTCCGTGATTCCAAGGAATATTATATTACTAATATTATAAAAATGGGAAAGTGTGCTTGTTTGTCGGTGGTATGTTAGGGAGTATTGTTAGGTACCTCCTGATAGACTGCTCTGGCGAGATTGATCCTAGCTCTCTGACCACCAGAGAGGGAGACTCCCCGCTCGCCAACCAGAGACAGGTCTGAGTAAGGGAACTGCTGGAAATCTGGCAGCAGGCAGCATACTCGACACACCTGGACGAATGAGTTAGGAAATTTATCACACATTTTAACCCGTTTACGCCGCTTGCAATAGTAATCTCGTACACCAGGGCCCATATTTTTGAAACGATAGAATTCCAATTCGCATGCGAATTGACAAGATTCGCATGAGAATCTCATACAAATTTTGTCAATTCGTATGCGAATTGGAATTCTATCGTTTCAAAAATCAGGCCCTAGGTGTACATTTGGCGCGAAGGCTGTATCAAATCCCCACTTGTAGCTGCCCCAAGAATGGTTAACCTTAAATGTATACTTCTTATTTTATACAAGTCTGTTTTTGACGGTTAAATTAAAGTCTCCCCAGTAGTGTAACTGTCAGGTATAACAGTAAAATAAATCCGTAAAATTCATAACTGTTCAGATGCATATTTGTATAAAGCTTGACTCATCTCCATTTTTTTTCCATATAAACGGCGGCGTCAGCGAGACAGCAAGAAAATCCTCAAAAACCGAAAATGCGCGCGCCCTTATACGAATTTTAGGCGCAGTTGCGCCAAGAACGGATTTCTTTTTAACCCCCGGCAAAAAAGTGGGGTGTTATAAGTTTGACGTGTGTATCTGTATGTCTGTGTATCTGTGTGTCTGTCTGTCGCATCGTGTCTCCTAAACGAATGGACCGATTTCGATGCAGTTTTTTTGTTTGAAAGCTGACGCAATCAAAATGGTTCTGAATTTGATCAAAACTGGTTCAGTTGTTTAAAAATTATTAGCATCCGAATATCGGGGGTGATACAACATTTTTAATTTAAGAGTTATTAAAAAATGCATAGATTTGATAATTACCTATTTTAGTAATGATTTATTTAGTGAAATGGATTTATCTATGAAGTATTTTATCTAAATTAACTTTATTGCGCCATTAATTAGAACATGCCATTAGGTAGCTCTATACTATCAGAGAGCTAGAATCGTCCCACGATAACCCTGCATAGGTTTTTAACTGGCAATGGCAACCCATTAAAATCTAAATGTGGTAACCCTTTTTGAACGTCAGTCAAAATTGTCATTTCAGTTTGTTATGGATATTTAGTTGCGGTTTTTTTATTTGTTTTCACGATGGGTAAAACTATTAAAAGTGACGTTCGACAATTTATACACAAGATTATAATGAATTTCCAAAATATGGAGTCTGTTTGTGAGCAAAAGAGGAAATGTTTACATGAAATTCTAACTGCTACGAGTAAGTCTGCCATATACTCTTGATAATTTTAATTATTATTATTTATTTTTAATAAGTTTTATTTTTGTAATTTATATTGGTGTAATTTAATTTTAAGACTGTAATTTCCAACACAACAGAAATTGTTATGGGATAAATAAAGTATTAGTTTGCAGTAATTAATGATGAAATTATTAGAACACATTGTAGAATAACATTGTTTTTATTTTTTCAAGGTGATTTATCAGCAGCCCTTCGGAATAAAATTACTAATTCTGTACAGAAAATGAAAGAGTGAGATAAAGTTTGAACATTAGTACAGAGGCGACTTATATAGAGAAACTTTGTTCAATGACTGGTGAGATAATCAACATAAACATCACCCTTGCCCACTTCAACTGCTTCTTCCTCTCACAAAGGTTAGCTGGAAGAAAAGTCATTCCCTGAGTTAAGCTCGCCGTTGTATATATCCTTTCTCTTTTGTAATTTATATGTATGTGTGTGTACACTAAAGAATAAAGAACATAAAAAATATTTTGTTATTTTATGACCCTTTCTTGACTAAAACAACAATTAATTACTACTTTAGGTGTGAGCGTAAGGACAATCCGCCAAATAAAAAAATAAGTAAAATAATCTCAAATGCTTAAACAAATTGATTTATAAAAAAAAATGATTTATTGATTTATCAAATATTTGCACCACCCGCTTCTGTTTTACCTACTTATTATTTCTTCTTTACCCTAAGGTTGCCTGGAAGAGATTGCTTTTTAGCAATAAGGCCGCCCTTCTGTACACTTTCTTATTTTTGTTTGTTTTTGTCTGTGTTCTATTTATGTGTGTGCAAATAAAGAGTTAAATAATAATAATAATATTGCTTAATTAAATTGTCTATTGAACGGGCCTCTACGTGTTGGCTTCGGCCCCACGCATGCCTTGCAAAAGTCCGGGACTTAATTGCCCGAGATTATGGGTCATAAGACAAACATAATAATAATAATAACCTCTTCGGAGAGATATTGTCAAAAATCAGAAATAATAATAATAATAATAAAAGTATCAAATTGTCAAAGTCAACTTAAATCAGTATTGCCCTAATAAAAAGTTTGATAAACTAGTTTATCACTTCATTGCAGAGTTATTGTGAGAGTATTCTACCTCATTTATAATGGCATAATCTTTTTTAATAATTTTGCTCTTATCAGTAATTAACAACAAATACTACATACTCAAAGGTAATTAGAGCTGATGATTAGATGACGCGAAAAATTCTCAAAGCGAATTGTCAAAATTTTACTCCAAGACGAACTACATTACACCTTAAAGATAGCAAGTCATTGAAAATTGACGTCATGTTTTGATGTGATATCTAAGTGCGACACAAATTTTTAATTATCTGATCATGAGAATAGTATAAGATTAGACATATTGAACTTAGTGAATAGCTCTTGAATGTTGTAAGATATGTAAATATGTATGTATTTATTATTTATTGTACAATGATAATACCTAAAGAAAATAACAAGTTTACAGTAGATAGGAGGTTTACAAAGGCTTATCCCACGGGGAGATTTCTTCCAGTCAACCTAGTGAGATTACTATAGAGAACAAAGAACTACTAGGCCTAAAATAAATTAATTTGTACGTGTAAAGAATTTGGTCGGTAGGTAAGTATTATTTAAAATTATACTATAAAAAGAATATAATATTATGTTTACGTTTATATTATAATACAAATATACTACGACTATATATATGTTATGGACCAAGTGATAAATTGGGCATTATTCATAATGACCGGGCATTATGAAAAATGCCCAAAATGAGAGGGCAATTTGATAATAATTATTCAAATAATCAAATTGACCGGGCATTATACATAATGCCCATCACCTTTTGGGCAGAGTAATACAAACATATTTAATAGCTATTTTTTTATTATTATAGTCATTTAACTTCAAATAAACGAAATGTTAACCAATTTAAATAATCAGACTCATTATTTGGATTTAATCTCATACAAATTTTGTCAATTCGTATGCGAATTGGAATTCTATCGTTTCAAAAATCAGGCCCTAGGTGTACATTTGGCGCGAAGGCTGTATCAAATCCCCACTTGTAGCTGCCCCAAGAATGGTTAACCTTAAATGTATACTTCTTATTTTATACAAGTCTGTTTTTGACGGTTAAATTAAAGTCTCCCCAGTAGTGTAACTGTCAGGTATAACAGTAAAATAAATCCGTAAAATTCATAACTGTTCAGATGCATATTTGTATAAAGCTTGACTCATCTCCATTTTTTTTCCATATAAACGGCGGCGTCAGCGAGACAGCAAGAAAATCCTCAAAAACCGAAAATGCGCGCGCCCTTATACGAATTTTAGGCGCAGTTGCGCCAAGAACGGATTTCTTTTTAACCCCCGGCAAAAAAGTGGGGTGTTATAAGTTTGACGTGTGTATCTGTATGTCTGTGTATCTGTGTGTCTGTCTGTCGCATCGTGTCTCCTAAACGAATGGACCGATTTCGATGCAGTTTTTTTGTTTGAAAGCTGACGCAATCAAAATGGTTCTGAATTTGATCAAAACTGGTTCAGTTGTTTAAAAATTATTAGCATCCGAATATCGGGGGTGATACAACATTTTTAATTTAAGAGTTATTAAAAAATGCATAGATTTGATAATTACCTATTTTAGTAATGATTTATTTAGTGAAATGGATTTATCTATGAAGTATTTTATCTAAATTAACTTTATTGCGCCATTAATTAGAACATGCCATTAGGTAGCTCTATACTATCAGAGAGCTAGAATCGTCCCACGATAACCCTGCATAGGTTTTTAACTGGCAATGGCAACCCATTAAAATCTAAATGTGGTAACCCTTTTTGAACGTCAGTCAAAATTGTCATTTCAGTTTGTTATGGATATTTAGTTGCGGTTTTTTTATTTGTTTTCACGATGGGTAAAACTATTAAAAGTGACGTTCGACAATTTATACACAAGATTATAATGAATTTCCAAAATATGGAGTCTGTTTGTGAGCAAAAGAGGAAATGTTTACATGAAATTCTAACTGCTACGAGTAAGTCTGCCATATACTCTTGATAATTTTAATTATTATTATTTATTTTTAATAAGTTTTATTTTTGTAATTTATATTGGTGTAATTTAATTTTAAGACTGTAATTTCCAACACAACAGAAATTGTTATGGGATAAATAAAGTATTAGTTTGCAGTAATTAATGATGAAATTATTAGAACACATTGTAGAATAACATTGTTTTTATTTTTTCAAGGTGATTTATCAGCAGCCCTTCGGAATAAAATTACTAATTCTGTACAGAAAATGAAAGAGTGAGATAAAGTTTGAACATTAGTACAGAGGCGACTTATATAGAGAAACTTTGTTCAATGACTGGTGAGATAATCAACATAAACATCACCCTTGCCCACTTCAACTGCTTCTTCCTCTCACAAAGGTTAGCTGGAAGAAAAGTCATTCCCTGAGTTAAGCTCGCCGTTGTATATATCCTTTCTCTTTTGTAATTTATATGTATGTGTGTGTACACTAAAGAATAAAGAACATAAAAAATATTTTGTTATTTTATGACCCTTTCTTGACTAAAACAACAATTAATTACTACTTTAGGTGTGAGCGTAAGGACAATCCGCCAAATAAAAAAATAAGTAAAATAATCTCAAATGCTTAAACAAATTGATTTATAAAAAAAAATGATTTATTGATTTATCAAATATTTGCACCACCCGCTTCTGTTTTACCTACTTATTATTTCTTCTTTACCCTAAGGTTGCCTGGAAGAGATTGCTTTTTAGCAATAAGGCCGCCCTTCTGTACACTTTCTTATTTTTGTTTGTTTTTGTCTGTGTTCTATTTATGTGTGTGCAAATAAAGAGTTAAATAATAATAATAATATTGCTTAATTAAATTGTCTATTGAACGGGCCTCTACGTGTTGGCTTCGGCCCCACGCATGCCTTGCAAAAGTCCGGGACTTAATTGCCCGAGATTATGGGTCATAAGACAAACATAATAATAATAATAACCTCTTCGGAGAGATATTGTCAAAAATCAGAAATAATAATAATAATAATAAAAGTATCAAATTGTCAAAGTCAACTTAAATCAGTATTGCCCTAATAAAAAGTTTGATAAACTAGTTTATCACTTCATTGCAGAGTTATTGTGAGAGTATTCTACCTCATTTATAATGGCATAATCTTTTTTAATAATTTTGCTCTTATCAGTAATTAACAACAAATACTACATACTCAAAGGTAATTAGAGCTGATGATTAGATGACGCGAAAAATTCTCAAAGCGAATTGTCAAAATTTTACTCCAAGACGAACTACATTACACCTTAAAGATAGCAAGTCATTGAAAATTGACGTCATGTTTTGATGTGATATCTAAGTGCGACACAAATTTTTAATTATCTGATCATGAGAATAGTATAAGATTAGACATATTGAACTTAGTAAATAGCTCTTGAATGTTGTAAGATATGTAAATATGTATGTATTTATTATTTATTGTACAATGATAATACCTAAAGAAAATAACAAGTTTACAGTAGATAGGAGGTTTACAAAGGCTTATCCCACGGGGAGATTTCTTCCAGTCAACCTAGTGAGATTACTATAGAGAACAAAGAACTACTAGGCCTAAAATAAATTAATTTGTACGTGTAAAGAATTTGGTCGGTAGGTAAGTATTATTTAAAATTATACTATAAAAAGAATATAATATTATGTTTACGTTTATATTATAATACAAATATACTACGACTATATATATGTTATGGACCAAGTGATAAATTGGGCATTATTCATAATGACCGGGCATTATGAAAAATGCCCAAAATGAGAGGGCAATTTGATAATAATTATTCAAATAATCAAATTGACCGGGCATTATACATAATGCCCATCACCTTTTGGGCAGAGTAATACAAACATATTTAATAGCTATTTTTTTATTATTATAGTCATTTAACTTCAAATAAACGAAATGTTAACCAATTTAAATAATCAGACTCATTATTTGGATTTAGTAGCAAGGTAAAAGGCGAGGCCGAAGGCCGAGCGCCGCATAGGGCGAAGCCCGGAGCGTCTCCCTCCCCCAATCCAAGATGGCTGCCATACGAGTTAAGATTTTAACGGTGAGGCGAGGTCGCAGACTGAGCCCAACTCCGCGTAGGGCGAAGCCCGGAGCGTCAACCCCCTCAATTCAAGATGGCGGCCATACAAGATTAGATTCTGTAGGTGAGGCGAGGCCGTAGGCCGAGGCGAGCTGCGTTTAGGGTGGGGCCGAAGTCCAAACTCCGCGTAGGGCGACGACCAGAGGGTCCCCCCCCCAATTCAAGATGGCCGCCATACAAGTTTAGATACTAAAGGTGGGGTGAGGCCGTGTGCCGAGGAAAGCTGCGTATAGGGCGAGGCCGAAGGCCGAGCTCTGCGTAGGGCGAAGCCCGAAGCGTCACCAAGCGTCTTACCCGCCGACTGCCTTCCGAAAATTTAATATCCCCGGAGCGTCGCGATTCCCCGCACAAAAAATCCAAGTAGGCGGATATTAAATTTTCGGGCATGCCGACATGGGTATCGTTTGATAGATTGTCGGAGATGCTGATTCCGAAAATGTCGTTCATTTTGATATCTAAGATGGCGGACGTTTACTTTTTTGAAAAAACTGATGTGTGTCGTTTAATAGGTTTTCGGGGGTGCTAATTCCGTAAATGACATGCATTTTTTGTAAAAATCCGTCATGGATGTTATTTTAGATTTTGAAATCTAAGATGGCGGTCGTGAAAAAATAACGAAAACTTTTATAAATTGCAACGAGGGCACTTCCCTCCCCGCACCGCATCAAACTTAGCTTTATTATCAAATTGCCCAATTGTCACGTAGCAATATAATAATGACCGGGCAATATGATAAATAATGAAGTTCAGATCGTAATTAATCACTTTGCCCGATAGAGCTAGACAATATGAATAATGCCCGGGCATTATTCATAATGCCCGCATTAATCACTTGGTCCATAACATATATATAAATAACATATACAAGGTGTTTCAAAAAAAAAAAAAGAAATTCCAAAATCTAACTTTAAAAGTGAAATAGTCGCAACTCTAGTAATCATTTGCACGGTTTGACATCTTCCAAAATGAAAGTTTCATATAATTGATATGACATACTTGTCATAATTGTAACAGAGCTGCGCCATAAGCTAAATTTTTATTAATTTTGAATTATCTTTTTTTTGTGGTTTTTTGAAACACCTTGTATACTATCATATACATGTTCTTTCTTTCTTTTTCTTTTTTAGTATCTATGGGTACCACAAACTCACCTCCTTATATTTCTTAGCGTCGTAAGGCAAGCCAAACAATATGTTCTCCCTGACCGTGGCTGGGAAGAGCCAGGACTCCTGACAGGCGTACGCTATCTTCCCATGAACCTGGCAGCTGCCCGAAGATATTGGCAACTCTTTCAGCAGTACTTGTAGTAGCGACGACTGTTGAAGTAGGCATTGATTTAGTTATATTGAGCGCTCGTAGTTCAGTGGCGCTGGGTAAACAAAGTGGCAGTTTATCACAAGCCCTTCCATGCTTCGGAGGGCATGATAAGCTATTGGTCCCGGCTGTTATCGATTGACTACATCGATTGTCTTTAAATTAAGTCAGAGGCTATTTGGAAGTTTGAAAACTCTGTACCAGGTTTTTTTGGCTCATTCTTTATTATATCTAATACACGATTAGGAAGGAATTTAATTGTGTATAATTGACATAACATCTTTACTTTTCGTTTGCGATACAAATCCTGCACACACGGGTGTGCAAGAATCGCGCAAGGGTTTAACGCGCTTAATAAAATTTACACTCGCGTAATAAAAGCAGTTATTTTTGCGCATGTTATACGCAGTGTAATATGTTAACGGAAATGTATGAAATCCGTCATTGTATACAATTCCTAGGAAATTTATACAATTCCTAAAATCGCCCAGAAATGTGTGAAATGAATTATATTTGATACATTTCCTACGAAATCTATATATTTCCTAAATAACAGTCGGAAATGTATAAAATTTTTGATTTTGTCTGTTTATAAGTCATTCGACTTTTTTGTTCAATGTGATAGACTGAACTGCAACATGTAGGTTAGTTAGTAGGTTAGAACTGCGACGCCCAAAGCACGAGCCGAGCAAGCGAAGCGAGAGTGCCGCGGTAGAGGCCGGCGAAGTGCCAGAAACGACTGTGGTTGCGTTAAGCGGTTGTCGCATTTCCGCTCAGCTGAGCTACTTTAGCATGTGGTCAATAGACAGTGAAACATTTCATAAAAAGTGACCATTTCATGAAATTCTCGAACATTTCATGAAGTAAGCAAATCTACCATATGGCCAAGACAAATCCACATCGCATATTCAGATTAGGTTAGGTTGTTTTATTCATTTTATTCACAGAAAGCATTTGTTTTGTACATTTCCTAAAGCATTTTCGGAATTTTATACAATTCCTAGGAAATTTATACATTTCCTAGGATATGTGTGTATTAAAAAATCTTTGAAACATTATTTTATACATTTCCTAGATAGCCGCGGAAATGTATACATTTCCTAGGAATTGTATACAATTCCTAAATTTCATACATTTCCGGTAACATATACATTATTATTAGTAAGACCGTAAGAATTTACATCAAAATTAGATGAACTTTTAAATCGAAAAGTAATATACAAATCTGAATGTAACTTACTTTTCCAGACCCGACAGGTCCGATGACAGCACACAAATCGCCTTTACGCACACGCAGAGATACGTTATTGAGTGTCCGATCTGCTGGATCCTTCGATTCAGTCCATGTTGCGTTCACTTTTGATAATTCTACAGCATAATTGCTTCCTACTGGATAACTGGACACTGTAAATTTATGGTGTATGTTTGTACTATAAAGTTCACTTGGGCTTTAATTGTGATTAGATGTATAACACTTGTCATTGACTTTTCTGCTGTCGCCAAGTTATCGGAAACATATGGGTAGTGCAGCGTTCGCTTAGCTACGTAGCAGGTCCTTCGGTCTATATTATTTTTGGATCGGGATTTAAATTTTTTAACCGCATTTGGAGAAAGTGTATCAGACTTTATACGTCCCCACCGAGGGGCACGGGTCTCCCTTAGAAACAGAGGGAATTTAAGCCATATCCCGCCACGCTCTGGCCCGATGTGGGTTTGGACCGCGTGCCTTTCGAGAACGAATTTTCTTAGACGTGCAGGTTATATATTACGATGTTTTTCTTCACCGCTAAGCAAGTGATAATTAATAAAAAATCCATAAAAAATCCGGAAAGACGAATATAGTGGTAATTTTACTCAAAGTAAGAGCATCTTAAATATTTTTGAAAATACGCTTTTTTTTACCAGCTCATATACGTCCCCACCGAGGGGCAGGGGCCGGGAAAATACGCTTAAATCGATACAAATAAATCGATTGAGTCAATCACAAGGTTCAAATCTCACTATAGCGAACATAGTAAATTCAATTCCTTGTTCAATTAAAATACGTACAGATTTCAAAGGATTCCCTTACATTTAATTTCTTCTTTCATCTGTAATTTATATCTTACCTTGCTCAGTTAACGAAAATTTCTTCGGGAAAACAGAAGGATCTTCTTGGGATGTTCTTTTGGCGTTAAATTTCAAATTGTTATTTAGATTGGATTTTGTATTTGGTATACGATTTAAATCTTCTCTCTCATCTGAAACACAAAACTTTTGTTAGCTGTACGCTTTGAATAATAAACAGCTACTGCAAGTTACAACGTAATTTCTATTTAGAAAGTTAAGGATTTTGTCGGTCAACCAAACGGAATCAACGGAATACTAGAAAACAATGGTAACAACGAACTAACAACTTAAACTATGTCGATAAATTAATAAAATAACCAAATTTGAGACTAAATAAAAGTTAAGCAATTTTAATGAAAAAGTCTTACTCAAAATAAGGAAACTTTCTATGCGTTCCAAGGCCACAAACAACTCCGACAAACTAGCGACTGCCATTGGCAATATCATTGTCAAATTAAATTGGATCACGGAAAAATATTGCTGGATGGGGTATATCTGAAATAAATAAATAAATTTAATAATTTTACCATATACCGAAAACAGAAACAATCAAATAATGTAGGCGCCTTACTTGGCATTTCAATATTGAAATTAACGAAATTAATTAACGTTCCGGACCATAATGTTTAATTCCAAAAATGTTGAATTCCGAGAACGTTGAATCCCCAAATATTGAATTCCACGAATGTTGAATAACGAATGTTGAATTCTACGAATGTTGAATATTGAGAATGTTGGTTCCAAAAAAGTTGAAACGAATGTTGAATCCAAAGGCGAACCTTTAGACGCATAAAAAAACCATAATCGCGAAATACCAACTCTACGCAAAAACTAACACCACCTTCATGTTTGGGGTAGGTAAGGGTAGGCTACTGTTTCGAATGTAGCCTACACTTCGCGACTTTGATCTTTGGTTCTGGTGACGTTATGGTAATTTGGACCACGCGGCTGAGATCCTAGTGCGGAGAAGAGTGATGTGCACAGGTTTAATGGTCCGGAAGGGAAATTATATGCTTTGCCGGTAGACGAATAAATAATGAACCTCGTCTAACGTTATCCTGTATGCGATACGTCATTTTTTAAATAATGTATTCTATATACTTAAACGCGAATCGCATTTCGTTAGTTTAAAAGTACACCTCACTCATACTATCTTAGGAGAAACATGAGTCGGAAGTCTATAATAATAGGTAACTAAAAATTAATCAACGTAACTTTAGGGGGTGAATCTATATGAAATTCTTAAGAAAATAATTTGAATTCCTTTACAAAGGCAAATTAGCTGATCGCACAAGTTGTATGGAAGGGCAACAATTTTTTTTTACATTTCGACCTATGTTCCTTGGGAAAAGTTGGATAGTTTCGTGGGCTGATACACATGCTTAATTTTCACTAACTTATTTAAAGCCACCCCAATGAGTATAGTATGAAATAGATAAATAGCAGGTAATAAAGTAGCTAGTATATACCACGGTAGCGGTGACCATGGTTCCGGAGAGTATGAGCGTCAGGCAAGTGAAGAATATGATAGTCCTTTCAGTGAACATCATGAAGCCGAGGAACATGCTGCGGACGAAGAAGGCGTTCTTCAGCGCAGACATCTCAAACCCTCGCGCTGCGTTCACCACCAATTGGAACGGCTTCTCCCACGCGTACATTTTTATCACCTATAAAATGCAATGTATTAAGTTTGCTGCTGGCCGTACCTTTCTGCTATAAGAAATCATAGATGTCTTAAGATTTTTGTCTTGAAATATTTACAACTAAATAATTATTGTTTTTCTTAATCTCACAATAAGATATCTTTATAAAAGTGTAAGTGATACAGTAATTTTAAACTGTGTAATTGTACACGAATCTATGTTATTTATGAAACTTGAAATATTAAACCTAGTATACCAAAAGAAATTTAGAGGCTACCGAAAAGGTATACATAAAAGCTTCTGTTTAGATACGGCTTTTTACGTACCGGAACCCTCTAAGATAAGAGATAGAAGCCTTCCCGACCAACGGTATCTGTTTTAAAGAGTCATAATTTTGTGTCTAATTAAGTTCTGTTATCAATATACATTTAGGCATGTTTATTAAAAATGAATAAGTTTTATAGATGAACATTCGACTTTTATCAGAATATCGATTAGTATTCTAAACGCAAACATATTGATGAAATCCTTACTTGTATACCGTTGATAATTTCTGACATCAATTTGATTCTTTTATCAGTTCTTTGTGCAGTCTCACGACGAATAACCGAAGTTAGTTTTGTAAGGAACCCTGAAATAAATTGGGAAGTCATTTCAATTATTGTCTGCAATAAATTCATATTTTCTCCACGTGCACAGCAATAAAATAGAAAGGCACATCAACCTACCTTAAAGAAGAGCTGCTGACTTATGAAATACCATTACGCAATTTGAACGTTTAAAAAAAAATCGTATACAAACTGTAGGTACAATACAATACCCTCGATGTACATCAAAATACATAATTATAACAAAAACACCACTTATCTAATGGTGTACAATGAAGCGACATTATTCCTTTAGAGAAACAAGCGCGCGACTGGTTAAAACTTACCTTGTATGGGAGTGATTAGTAGGACGACTCCGAAGAGGCCAACGAAAGGCGCATAGCCCGCGGCTTCCCACATGAAGTACAGCACCACAGACGTCTGGATGGGGATCACCCACAAGTTATGAAGGAACATGAACCCGTAATCGAACCTCGCCACGTCATTAGACAACAAGTTTACCAACTTGCCTGCTGCTACATCTCCTATAGCCACTTGGTTTATACGCAGCAGCTGAAAAAGTAATAAAGTTAGTGATTCTTTCTTTTAAAGTCTAAGTGAACTCTACACTACTTATCGAACCATAACTGGATCGACCTTTGATCGATCCAATCGAGGTGAAATTCAACGTTAAACAATGTTTTTATTGTAACTTTTAACTGGGGTTTTAACCTAGGACTTAGATTTTCATAAATACAAATAAATACAAATACAAATTCCTTTATTCCACACACAATATAAACACAGACATAATACAGCAAACATTTAGAAAGGCAGGGTGGAAAGGGTGTGGGCACAGCAAGCTGATTTTAAGCCCAACCTGAGTCACAAAGAGGGAAGTGAACTAAAAACTTGGATAAGTAAGAAATTACACAAATTAATAAATTTAAGTCCATACATAAATGACAACATACATTACATAAATAGTTCAGATGTCTTCTCGTTACGAAAGATCGGTTGTGACATTATCCTGCTCCAACTATACATTGTGCCTTAAATTTCAGTATGTGTAAAACAGGACGACGTATCTACAGGAGAGTCTTTTGATAACGAGACGAGCCTTGAGAAGACACCCACGGGAAGAAAAGGGGTGGTTTAATTTGTGACCGGCACCACATGTTTATAAACGTCACAATTCATTTATTATACTAATATAGCATCGTTGGTTTAAGCAGATAAGAATCTCAAAACAACGACGCTGAACAATAAAAGATGATTAAAATAGATCAATATGACATTGAAGGGACAAACATACTTTTTTCGCTTGAAATCGGGTACTTTATGATTAACTACCTTGTAACCTACCATGCATATTGGATGAATTCAAATTCGTTAGTGAATATTAAGGTTGTAAATCAGCCCACTAAACTGAACAACTTTCCCCAAGGAACACAGGTCGAAAAAAAAATTTTTGCCTTTCCATACAATTTCGGCGATAAGCGGATTACCTTAGTGAGTCAAACATTTTTTTTTTTGGGGAATTTCGTGTAGGTTCCTAGGGAAATATATGGTTAAATATTATGGAAAGAATAACCCTCTGAAGTTTCACTTACTAATTTAAAATCACTCCTTGTAGAGCGTTGAACCTTTTTTTCATATAGCTTTGTTTTTCCTAAAGTTAGGCGATATTTATACACAAACGACGTGGCGCGGCGGTCAAAGCAATGTAAAATTAATCTTAAAAGCTACCGAGCAAAGGTTTTTTCGTCCGTCGCTTCGTCTTCAGGTTACCTTAAATTGTTTTATACGCCACCTGCATCTGGAGCACGTATTATACGTCAAGTATTCTATATTTAAAAGTAAGCCATTAAAGCTTAAGGGAAATAAAATTGTTTCCCTTGGGCATTAATGACATTTAAATATGGAACGCCAAAATTTTTACCGCGAGTTACTAGATTGTTTGGTAAGCTTTTTTAATAAATCTAAAAAAAGTCCAGTATGTAGGTAATTCCAGCGACTCTGACATAGAAACGGTAGCTCAAAACATTATTGATGGGATGAATTTATGATTTCTTTTTTATTTAACCTCACAGTAGGTGTATAAAGTAGAGTAAGCTCCTCGGGGATAAAAGTGTCTTAGTCTTGGGCAGACTTGAATCCTTCGCTTCATTCAGGATTCTTACCATAATTCCCTCGCACCGCTCGGGAATTAACATCTTAATTCCCTCACTATGTTCGGGAATGAACTACAGAATCCTTCATTTCGCTCAGGATTCAATATGCTGCCCGTGACATAATACACTGTTTTATCCCCTTGTTGCTTAATCTACTATTAAGACATGGTGGTGGTAAAAGTTCCTGTTTCAATTCTGGTTGAGCTAAATAATTTAATGAAATATCATAAAGGTATGACCTTTACCTTTCTATACAACAAGGCGGAACACGCAACTTTTATCTTCATACTGAATCGCATTGTGAACAAACTGTTGTGGTGCTGACACATCATGGCTACGAAGTTGTTGCCGATCATGCCCAGAGCGTAGTAAGCAGCTTCCATCTGCGTCATTTGAGAATCCACCGCCCAGTAGTTCAGAAGCTCCGTAAACAACAGTGGCTGGAGCACCCTGATCAGTAATCAATGAAATCAAAGATAATAAACGGCTATTGCAATTTTCATATACCTGGCTATCATTGTCTTTTTAAAAGTAATATAAAGCGTTCCTAACCCAGTGGGTCTCATTTTTCGGAAACGATTATGCCAGGCAGTAAGTAACTATAAAAAGATGCAATTTATCACGAGCGTTTCTGAGCTTCAAAAACCGCCGCCGCCGCCTGTTGTCATAATGTCAAGCCTTTAAACCGAGTCAGTCACTAGGTCATTTGGCGATTTGAAAACACTGTCACCAGATCTAGTATGGTTTTATTAGCAACAAACTCGACTGTACACCATTTTTTTTATTAGTAATGGGCTCGATCTTTACCATAATCTAGCTCAAGGGCGAAGATGTGGTCTAAGTTGTAGCAAGCTCACCCAGAAGAATCATATTCACAACTTTAAAAAGATTCGGGTAAGGTATATGAGGTCAAAAATGTAGTAGGGCGAGGAAGTCAATTACCGTATGAAAAATATTTAAAAGTTGAAATGTTTCTAAGGCATTTTAAGGTCCAGGTTTGGTTAATTGATAGATTAAACTTAGCCAAACCTGGTAACAGCATTGACGAAGACGAAAATTCCTCCAGGCAAAAATGATAACCAATAAGCGCGCCATATTGCCTTCCACAGCGAAGGTTCTCTGTTCCCTATGATTGCTCTTTCGTATTCTTCCAACCATGTCCTGGAATAAACATACATTTCTTAGGGCAAACAACAAAAGCATTTAAAAGAGATTAGTTAATTTTATTTACTAACCCCCGACGCAAAAAAGAGAGGTTTGATTCTACACTCTGTTTCAGTACTTGCAACTATTTCATAAAAAAATTACGTAAAAAAAGCTATTTACTGCATGACTTTTCCAGTTAAATAGTGTTACAATTTTAATTATAGTTATGTATTTATTGGAAGTAAACCCACAAATTAATATAATTTGTATACAACCTGACCGTAATCTATCTTTATGACACATTTGCTCGTAAAGGGTCTCTTATTTCACCAATTTCAATACGGTATTGTGCGTTACTGTAATGTAAAACGCACGAGTTTTTTTTTTTGATAAAGTAAAACTCACGGTTTATCAAGATGCTCCGTCTAAAAACGAATGGTACTTTTTTAAATCTTAGCAAAGTTTTTATGTCAAAAAAGTGGTCAACATTTTATGAATAAAATTAACTTTGGAAGATAAAATATAATAAATAATAATTTCATTCTTTAATTTAATTAATTTTGACAACAAATTACAACTATTTATCTGTAACAAAAAAATATAAATTTACTTTATTAGTAATCCTGGCTGTTTTTTGTGCCTTTGCCTGAAAGAAAAGCGCTGATGCGCGTGCATCGCTGATTTGTAAACACGTAAAAATGATTCCGCGCGCTTTTTCTTTTCTCTGTATTGTTTTGCTTTAACAAAGTGATTAAAGATTTATTCGTTTCAGAAAGTCCGATTTTTGTTATTTCCTCGCAAATATGTTATAAAACGTCGTATGACATACGTGCGCTTTGAAAATTACAGCCTCTGCTTTCTTGTAGCAAATCGCCTCGACTGTAATTTTCAACTTAACGCACTTATATCATAATGTACTATTATTTATTTATATAAAGGCAAGGTGACTAACTCCATAAATGTTTCAAATTCGATTAGCGGATGAGGATTAACGTAAAGAAATAAAGAATCCGATCAATTTTAGCTGAATTCACACATAAAAGTAGATGAAGTCAGGCAGTAGAAATGAATAAAATTTATCACTAAAGCAAGTTTATACGTGTATAATATGAATGGTATGTGTATAATATGAATCTTAACTGTCAGGCCTGATGTGATGGCAAAATACCATTTAACTAATAACCAATGAATGGTAAAACAAGAGGCAAACAACTCGAACAAAAGTGACTAATCTTAATAAAGTATACAAGGTGTTCCAAAACAAACCCAAAAAAAGATGATTCAAAATTAATTAAAATTTAGCTTATTGCGCAGCTTTATTACGAATATGACAAGTATGTCATATTAATTATATGTTTCATATAATTAATATGACAAGTATGTCATATTAATTATATGAAACTTTCATTTTGAAAGATGTCAAACCGTGCAACTGATTACTTGAGTTGCGACTATTTCACTTTTAAAATTAAATTTTGGAATTTCTTTTTTTTTGTTTTTTTGAAACACCTTGTATAAAACATGAAATGAAAAAAAAACAATTAGGTTAGATAAACGATTCTACAAGATTACAAATGTGTCGTCGCGAGCTTGTTTACGGCGCGTGCGATAAAAAACCTGCAAACACGGGTGTGCAAGAATCGCGCGAAGGTTTAAACGTTATAATATACTAGCATTCCGCTCGGGACTTCGTTCCCGTGGGAATTCGGGAAAATTATGTAGCCTATGTCCATTGGGGATAATGTAGCTTTCTAATGGTGAAAGAATTTTTCAAATCGGTCCAGTAGTTTCGGAGCCTATTCAGTGCAAACAAACAAACACATCTTTCCTCTTTATCATATGTATAGGTATAGATAGATAGATTTACACAGTAAATATTATATGCATTACTTATATGTATGTGTCGCAGGGATATTGGCAAACCCATGAAATTTTCACGGGCGAAATTATAATTTGACGAAACTTTGCAGACCGCCTCCTTTAAATTAGGCTATGTAAGGTTACGTTGGCTACTTTTTATTGGGATGCTAGATCAGGTAAACTCCAAGAATGCTCTGCCTAGCTTTTCCTTTTGAATCCGTTGGGGAAAAGACTTTAAGTAGGTACTTACAATTTGTGTATGCTTTAGATATTCAAACTATATTACAATTTTTAAAAGCCAGAAGTTTACTCTTTCGCCACCATAATTTTGTCGCCTGAAAATTATTTTTGTCGTCAAAACATAACTCTTGCTGCCAATTTAAAAAAAAACTATTAACTAAAACAATTTTTAATAGGTGCCGGTTTTGGTTTTTTTTTTTGACTCTTGGTATTAGTCACCAGCCAATAAAGTATGAAAGTTAATTAAATTTTGTTAGGAGTCAAGTTTCACATTAATTGTCGCTCGACTGAATACAATAATCCATTTTAGAATACTTCTCACATAATACTTTTTTCATCTCTGAATGGCGAATATATCCTAATTACAAGTCTCATTTACCAAGTAGATATATCGTAACAATATAAAGTATTTGGTAATAAAAATTGTACTAACATTGTTTATTAACTATTGATGCTAACTATTATTTAAACACTCGCGCGATTCTAGCACACCCGTGTGTGCAGGATTTGTATCGCACGCGCCGTAAACAAGCGCGCGCTGGGTTGTAAATAACATTCAAAAAATAGTTTACTCAAAATGTTATTAAGCAGTATGTGTATAAGTACCATTTATTATTCTTGATTTGGTTCTACATACTGTGAATAAAACACTAACACAATACGAAAAATATTTCTACTTATCACATAATTAATATACTTACGTATAGCTAGGTAACAATGACGTCACGATCGCCAATCACAGTAATTAACGCATCGATTTGATTTAAGACCGAGAACGAATACCAAACAACAAAGGCACTTTCCGTGTCCTTTTGATTCAATTACAACAAACTAGCTACCAAATTTAGAGTTTTTTTTAATCAGGCTATTTTCGGCCCCAAATTTCGTGTGATTGTTGTATTTACTCCAAGAAGTTTAGATGTTTGGATGGATGTTTGTTACTCAATCATGCCAGAACGGCTGAACGGATATGGATGAAATTTGGTACATAGATTACAGTCTGGAATACACATATGTATATATGGTGGTGGATAGTACATATTTATATACATACCTATTTTTTTATTCTTTTGTTGTTTCTTAAATAAAATTAATATTATTCATAATGTAAGAAACACAACCTCATATTTTTGTGAGTAAATAAATACAGTTCTAAACATACACCTTTAGTTGATTCAGATGGCATGTATCAAGTATTTTTCGATTCTGTGTTTTTTTTTGGCCATCTCTTTTGACCCAAAAATTACTTTTATAACGTAAGCAAGGAATAAGGAAGGAATATACGAAATTCCCACGGGAACGGAGTCCCAAGCATCCCCACTATCTTATCTAGACACGACAACCAATACGTACACATGTATACCTTTGATTACAAAATTTAATTCTTACTGGTTACATTAAAATAAACGTATGTAACATTTTCACGCTTACTATCTCATTCACTAATGAAAGTCTTCCCACAATACATTTAATAAATTATTTGCAGGTGATGTGACACGTAATTTTATTTTTGTTTATTTTTACGGCCCAAGTAGTGCTAAAAGTAGGTAGTGTTATATTATCAAAGAATTATAGATAAAATACTGCTGGATATGCATAAGATCACTGACTGATAGGAGCATAATCTATAAAATAACTTATTAATTAAACATTCTTGTATTTGAACATAAAAAAATATGTTAGCAATGTTTAAGTAAATCATTGAGTTGTAATAAAATACGAGAAGTAGTTCATGCCGTTTACTAAACGAAAAACTAATATTTAATATGATGCTTATTGAAATACAACAAATACATAAACTTTGAGACCTGTGATCTCTGTTTGAGGCATCTTTAATTGGAAGATTTAATTAGTATAATAATAACTCATCATCATCATGTCAGCCGCAAGACGTCCACTGCTGGACATAGGCCTCCCCCAGGGATCTCCACCTCAATCGGTCCTGCGCCACCCGCATCCAACGGCTTCCCGCAATCTTTATCAGATCGTCGGTCCACCTTGTTGGAGGCCTTCCTACGCTGCGCCTTCCGGTACATGGTCACCACTTGAGGACTTTTCTGCCCAAATATATAATAATAACTATAAAATTGTAATTAGTTACAGGTAAACACTTACTTTTCTAGTGTATCACCAGCGCGATGCGAGTCATACTGCTTGCTTGGAGGGACGATGAGGTCCCGTTCCTCCACGTCCCTCCTGTTCCCTTTCCACAGCACGGGGAACACCCAGCAGATAAACCATCTTGACACTATATTAGGCTTCTTCCTCTTTTTTGGTGTTTCACTCTGCCCTGCTTTAGGACCACCATTTTTAATACCGTTTTCCATATCACCGCATTTACAATTATATTTTTCACTATCAATGGTAACAGCCTTGTTATCATCAACACATTTTGTCTATTTAATTGTACAAATAATAGACCTCTTCACGATGGCAATCAGAACGAAACTGTGGCTTTTAATCACTGAACACCTATTACCCCACATTGTTTTAATATGACTTGGGCATGATTTTACGTTTTTCGAATAGGATTTGTTATCGGTGCCACAGCCGATTTGTAGATAATATTATATTTTTCCTTATTATATATACTGAACACAATCATGTAGATATGTAATTAAAGCCCAATTTGGAAAAGCAAATATGTTTTATTGAAAAATTTAAGTTATCAATATCGTAAATTGGTTGAGTCATAATCATAATTAGCAAAGTTACTATTAGTATAAACATGTACTTACGCGATTTATTCGAATACATCTTGAAACCAGATCTGTTCTTGAATCTTCATGAATCTTTCCTTTTTTGTGGAGTTGTACGTATTTCACATGGTGGTCGACCAAGCGGACCTTTTATTTTACGAGTAGTTTATAAACATCTTGTTTGCTATTGCCAATGACATGGATTTATTTCAGTGTTATTGTAAAAGCAAGAAATAGCAATCAAATTTTTCACTCAGCAATAGCAATTTTTTTCACTCAGTTCCAGTTACTTTCAAATTATTTATAGTAGTATTTCTTTTGTCGGTTACGTTTTATTAATGTGCCTACACTACACCATTTAAAGTACCACGCCTTCAAGCAGGTAATGATTGCAGGTAAAACGAAATGTGAACAACATCAAAACTTCAAAACAAAGTGTTACTTATTTAAAAAAATGTTAATATTCTAAAAAGGATTTGCCTATTTTAAATGATTGTCAGTGAAATAATGACTTGCTCGTTATTTTCTTTCTGAAACTTATGCGATATACCTAGGACCAAGTATCTCTCTCTAAACTTACTTGGTCCTAGCGATATACCTTTTACGTTTTCAGTTATGACTTCGTTCACATAGAAAAGCCTATGTCACTTTTTAGCACTCCAAACTACCCCAATGAAAAACCGCATTCATCTGTAAAGACATAAATAAACAAACATACTTTTGCATTTATATTTTAATAATAGGCGCTCAAAAGACGCTCGAGTGCAATAGTATAATTATCTACAAGTTCCGTTATTGAGTTATTGAATGAGTGTCGTTAGTAGGTTAGGTACTCATAGTAGGTGGTGCTGATACAGTTCACGTGGGAACATAAGAACTGAAATTATATTCTTATTCCTACTACTGGAGATACCTAAGCTTACGTGGAGTTGGTTGGGTTCGGCTACTAACAAACCTACTTATCGCAGTTCTAAGTGAGAAATTCAACCAATCAGGGTACAGCTCGCGTTTCCAACCAATCAGCGTACCTCTCGCGTTCGTCGGATCATTTACCGCGAGTCGCCGTAAATTGATCAATTACCTGAAATGTAAATTTCAACTGCAGTGTATTATTTTCCGCTGATAAACTACCTCGAAAGTTGATCAACTTACGGTTCTTATTATTTTACGGTGACATATAGGTACATCTAAATAAGCGTGGTGGAGAGTGGCACCCATTTTGCGCTTGACGTCGAAGACGTTACTACGTCGCATTGGTAAAACCGGACTTCACTAAAAAAGGTGCAGCGATGCCTGAATGAAATCACCCTGCGCCTAGCCAAGTGGACGCTATGATATTGATTATGGAGCGTTGTAAAAAATGTTGAGCGAATAATCGATACTTAATCGATCGACTTTATACCCAAAGTAAGTTACACATCTCTGTAAAAAATGTCAGACATAGGTACTATGTCAGACATCGTTTCATCGCTTTGCAGCTTGCTTTTCTGTTCTTTCGTTTGTTGCCATTTTTCTGCTATTATTGATACATCCTTTTGACCCTTGCTTGTAATTCGGACATTTGTAAGATTGCCAGACTACTGACTGCTTGCTGCTTAACGGACCTTGTTTGCCTATCAATTCATCATGAGATGCATAAACTGTGGTGTAGCCACGCAAAGACTGCGAAGGCACTCAACTCTTCATTACCTGCTCGATGCTCCTTTACTTACCATCCTATCAGGGTGGTTAACAATCAAGATAAATCATCTACAGTCAACTTGTTTCATTTTGAACCCGATAATGAAACCAGTCAAATAGCAGAACACAAGTGTGGGATGTCGTCAAGTTAATAAATATGGGTGTATGTTACTGCAACATTCGCATGTCCTCCCGGGATTCGTAAAAAAGTTGCTTCTTGAAAAGTACAATGAACAAGACCTCAACTATTAGGGGCCGAATAAAATCAAGGCATAAAGCCAAAGAATAAACCTATCATGTTTATATAATGTATGAATTGACACATTAATTAACAACAATCCATTAGAAGACATACAAGTTTTATTCATCACTTCAATAATCTAACAAGGTTATTGGTTGATTTTTTTGACAGATTATTGGTTGATATTCTTGTCAGATTATGAGAGTAGTAGCCTACAACTGTGGAATAATAAAATAAAAGTCAATACCTATTATCTGTTGTTTTCATTTATTTAAACCCATCCAAAATGTAAGTATGTAAGCGATCGAGCAGTATCAGCGGTGTGAGGAGTGTTGAATGGCACCGACGTTTGCCACTTCAGTCCTCCACCCAGTCTCCCATCACCATTTTCCTATTTAATGAAAATTAAGGGTCGGAAGACCGGAAGGGCTTTCTAGCTAGGTGAAAGTATTAGACCTTGGGGATATTATAAGAAAAGGTCAGGTTGGGAGCACCCGAATTTGACGTGCGTGTATGAAGCGAATTATGACTGTTGAGAAGGGTCCCCTACTTGATTTCGAAACTTGATTATACGAATTTTTCTACATCGATGACCATTCACCGATACTTTGTAAATGCGATACATTGCTTCTTCGGTGACTTATTACTTCGGACCTTTATTTCATCGATGTAACTTTACTTCGAAAATGTTACTTCAACTATTGCTACTTCGGTGTCTCATGACGCCGGAGTTTTGTTTGTACGAAAAACGTTACTTCGATTACTATTTCTGCGACTTTTTGTTAAATCTTTGTCACGGCACATAATTTCCGCCTTTTATTTAGCTGATTTAATCAATGAGACTTTATGGGATAGCTGTGTGGTGCCGGCCATGAATAGTACTACCTCACCTTCAGTCGATAACGCCCTTCTCTTAAACCCTGGTAAATCCAAGTTTATGGTGCTTGGGACTAAGGCGCAGGTTGATAAGATCGTAGGTCAGTCACCTGTGATTGCTATATCGGGAAAAGTGATAGAGCGCGTGAATGAAGCGAAAAACCTAGCTAGGACTTACTTTTGACAGCTTGCTGCGTTTTGAGACGTATGTGCTGGGTCTTGTGAGAGCTTGTTTCTACAGAATTAAAATATTGTACAAAATACGTAACCTTCTTAGTTTGCCCACGCGTATCAAACTAGTAGAAAGTCTGGTTCTCTCCAAGCTCAACAATGGGGACTTAGTATATGGCCCTCGTATACTTTCCAGAGTGCAGCGGCTAGTGCAACGTGTGCAGAATGCGCGTTGTCGTTTCTGTTTCGATGTGCCTTATCATAGTCCTATCACACCGTTTTTAAACAGCGCATCTATGCTAAACATGGATCATCATAGGCAGTTGCATCTGGCAAGTTTAGTATTTGACGTAATTAAATTCAAAAAACCTGAATACCTATATAAATCCAGTGAGAGATACTATAGATCAGTTAAGCGCCCATTGGCCAGTTACAAGCACAAAACTGTGGCATTTGAGGGGAGTTTCCGCTTTATGGCAACAAAGTGCTGGAACGATATCCCCCCTCCACTTTAGGACGATAAACACAAAATCCACTTTCCAAAAACAGCTTAAACTACACTTACTTAAAAAGTAAGAAGTAGGGGTTACTAAACGCTTCGTTGTCTAGATGACGGAAATGTATGGCAGAAATTTGATATTCCTTTTTTGTTTGCTGTGGTTTCATTTATTTATTCAGTTTATATATTTTTATGATCATTATTATATTTTACACTCTCACACCTACAATCATATATCACTCTCATACACATTCACACTTCTGGTTTGCGATCGTATTGCTACACTCGCGCCGTTACTACCTCGTAGGCGGCAGCTGAAAATCAGTGTTTTTCCACTCACGGTAAAACTTTATACTGAGCTGCAACCTAGTTTCCTGCAGCACACACTTACTTTGCTTTGTTTTTTTTTGTTTTAATTATTTTTATTATTATGTGTGTTCTATTTCTCTATGTTATTACGCTCTATGTCTCTGTGCTTATCTTATCTACTTTCTTTGCTATTTATTGTTTATTTGTTCCTTATTTCCTTGTTTGTTGTATTGTAAAACTCTATCGTTGCTTTTGTGTTTATCTTTTTCTGTACTGACTCTTTGTAAGTGTGTACTGTGATGGAAATAAATTTCTTATCTATCTATCTATCTATCTATCTACTTCGATCGCCGACCCGTCTGCCAAGCGAGTTGATTACCTATGGCAATTCCTTCCAAATACTGTATTTATGTTTTGCATTTGTGAGAAGCTCTTGCCCAGGACTGGGTATTAAATTGGCTATTTAAAAAAACAACGGGACAGCTGATTGCAGTGTACGAACATCCCTTGCGATATTTCATTTATATTGTTAAATGTAGGATCTTTGGCAAGAACTCGGCGGTGGGCGGTTGCTGTTCCAATTTAATTTTAGTTTTCTATATGAAAGAGTTGTTTTATGCATAATAGTGATATGTAGTAAATTAACTAAAATTCGTGTAGTGATAAAAGATTCAAGTAAAAACAGTTTTTCTGCTCCGTTTGGTTCCGATAAAGATCCTCGCGGTTGTGCTTCTCGCCGCCAGTTTTCGTGAACATGAGGAGCTTAGGACTTAGGTTAAAAAGATGGAGAAAGAAGAATTTTCACTGTAGACATGGATGTAAGGACACAGTTTCCTTTGCCTTTCCCGAAAGGGATAAATTAAAAAAAATGTACATAGTCGTAGATTTTTTTTTATATATGCCAACGCGATTTGTTACCAGTCAATATACTACAGGTTATATCGTACCCATCAGTGGAATAAAAAGTAGCCTATGTCCTTATCCGAGGTCTAATGTATCTCTGTACCAAATTTCATCAAAATCCGTTCAGTGGCTTAGTCGTCACAGCCCGACAGACAAGTTACTTTCGCATTCATAATATTAGTAAGGATAAGGATTTCACTAGCTTTCCGTGCGGGACTTAGTTCCCATGGGAATTTGGGTAAATTTTGTAGTCTGTTCTTCCCCAAGGTTTAATCTATCTCTGTACCAAATTTCATCAAAATCGGTCCACTAGTTTTATGTTTAATCTTTACTGGTTCTTAGTATTTGTTGTTATAGCGGCAACAGAGGTACATCATCTGTGAAAATTCAACTATCTAGCTACCACGGTTCATGAGATACCGGCTGGTGACAGATAGACGAACGGACAGACAGACAGACAGACGGACAGACAGCGGAGGCTTAGTAATAGGGTCCCGTTGACACCCTCGGGTATGACGGAACCCCGTGGGAAAACCGTATAAAAACTTTTCTAGGTAATATAACATAGAATAAAATCACATCGATATAAGAAACCACGAAGAAATATTACATAGGTCAAACAAACATCGACAGAACAAGCTGTCGAAGTAAGATTTTCGAAGTAACGTGACAGTGAACAAAAGATACACCGAAGAAGCAGTGTATCGCATTAACAAAGTATCGGTGAATGGTCATCGATGTAAAAATTTTCGTATAATCAAGTTTCGAAATCAAGTAGGGGACCCGTTGAGAAAGTGAAAGAGGTGTGTTTGGATCGTACCAAGTGGCAATCTGTGGTCTCTGCCTACTACAATGGGACAAAGGCGTGAGTTTATATATGTACGTATTTATTTAGAAATTCCTAGCAAAAAGTTTATAGCAAAGTATTTTTGTTTACGTTTGTACTTATAATGACGGTAGGTGAGTGCTTTTACAAATTTCTTTTCTGAATTGTACAGCAAACAAAAGTTCCTGAAAGTTATTTATTTAAAATTATTAATATTTAGCTATTCAGCATTATATATTAATAGCTACGATGTCCATACATGGCTCTTCAATTTAGCCAACTCCTTTAAACCATGTTCCATAATGACGAGGGACATCCAATTTTGTTAGTAGTAGACCAGTCAACGAGGATATTTGTTGTATGGAGACTACCGAAAAATTCCCCTGCCTCTAAAATTTGGCATGTGATGAAGTTAGGTAATACTGATGACAGATGTACAATAATACAAAGACATTAGGACTTTCTGACCCGTTATACGAAATTCAGCAAACACGAATGAAACTTATAGCATTTTATAAATAACCTTACATCATTTCTAACTGTGTAGTTTTTAAAAATAAAATTCCCATATGTTGAGACAATAATAAAGATTTGTGAATAAAACGACACATTTTTTCTTTGATACCTACGTACATCTTTATTGACATTATTGCATTGAAGTATTATGTACTAGCATTATTGACATGATTTTATACAAAATAAAACATTTTTAACAAAAAATTGACCCGCCTTCAAAAAGGGTGAAATAATTTTTTAAAGCTGTGTTCACGAGTAAGTAGTGGTTACGGGTAAAACAGCAAATAGGTGAATTCATAGCGGAATATGGTAAATAGAGAGGAATTTTTTTTTTACCGTCGGCGCCGAACAATTACGCGCATGGCATAACTATCTTAGTTTTTATACTGCCAAAAAGCTTGTGCGAATACTTATTTCATTTAACTAGGAGACGTATTTTTGAAACAATAGAATTCCAATTCGCATACGAATTGACAAGATTTGTATGCGATTCTCATGCGAATCTTGTCAATTCGCATGCGAATTAGAATTCTATCGTTTCGAAAATACGTCTCCTGGTCCTGTTCAAACCGGCGCTGACGTCAAAAAAAAATTCCTCTCTATTTACCATATTCCGCTATGAATTCACCTATTTGCTGTTTTACCCGTAACCACTACTTACTCGTGAACACAGCTTTAAAAAAATATTTCACCCTTTTTGAAGGCGGGTCAATTTTTGTTAAAAATGTTTTATTTTATTATTTTTAAAGGTTATCATTTATCATTCATATAACTCCCTCGTAGATCCATACTAACATTATAAATGCGAAAGTAACTCTGTCTGTCTGTCTGTCCGTCTTTCATGCCTAAACTACTGAACCGATTTTGATGAAATTTGGTACAGAGATAGATTAGGGTCTGGGAAAGGACATAGGCTACATTTTATCCCACAGTTGGGCGCGATATAACCTATAGTCCACGCGGGCGGAGCACCGGGCGGAAAGCTAGTTTATTATAAAGCACTAAATCACTCGAGATTAAAGAGCGATATAGTGATCAATTACTTTCACCTCACGGAAAGATATGAGGTGGTGATATTCATAACCAGTCGCAAGATGGCAAGAAAGATACAGGGTAGTACAATTCTTAAACCGATCGCCAGATGGCATGAAATGTATGGGGTAGTGGGTGATATTATCAACCGATTACCAGACAGCAGGGAAGATGTGTGGTGGTAATATACGCTACCGGTCACTAAACGGTAGATCCCCACAAAGGAGCCCCAAAAAACAACTTAAAAGTCTCAGGGAACTACTTCGTTTTTGCTTCGTTTACATTGATGACCTATTATCATCCACATATATGACCGTTAATTTCAGTTTTTTTTTATTTATGACCTAAACTACTGAAGCGATTTCGATAACCCGAATTGATAACCTCCTCCTTTTTTTTGAATTCGGTTAATGATAGTTAAGAGAGTAGATGTAATCATACTTTTATTATTATAAAAAGAAATAATAAGCTTTGCATAATCACATTTATTTTACTTTGATATAAAACTGACAAATGGAGTCACTGTTTGAATGAAAAATGTTTCATATTACCATACCCCACAGTAATGCTCTTTAAACCAGTGCATGTAGACGTCACGGGCTTTAAAATAAGGTATGATTCAACAGTGTTTGCCGTGGGTAGACAAATTACAAAACCAGGCTTTGAGAGTTATTGGTGGGTTTATTCGCAGTACTCCTATATATGTCATGGAATCGGAATGTTGCATTACACCATTATTTGTTAGGAGGCAGTTTTTATCCTTTAAATTTTTATATAAAACTCTTTCTTGGACTGGAAATAATATTATAGAGATTTTAAAAGAGATGAATTCACCACCCAATGATAGGTACTGGAGAGATAAAAAGAAGCCGTTACTTACGATTACAGTGTTTGAAGTTATCTGTGACCATGTATTTTCTTCAGATATTCTCCCTATGTTCACTGGTGTAACATGGGTGTCTAATATTCCAGTTAAAAACCTAATACTCTCTGAGTTAGACTGTGTAAGAGTTGCGAAGAGAGATTATGATCCACATCTGCTTAAGATTAGCATAATGTCGGAACTTTCGGATAAGTTTTTCGGTTGTTATAAGTTATTTACGGATGGGTCAAAGGACAACCAAGGGTCGGGAGCTGCATATTACGATCCTTCTCGGAATACCTCAGGCATTTATAAAGTTGCATTTGATGTCTCGATTATGACACTGGAACTATTTGCAATTTCAGAGGCTATCTCCTACGTACAAGCTTTAAAACTACCAGAAGTCGTCATATTCTCGGATAGCAAAAGTGCACTTCAGCACTTGATTAGATGTGCCTCTAATTACAGAGGGCTTTCAATAGCATATAGTATTCTCAGCAGTATGTATGATTATAATTTGACAGGATCTCTGAGATTGCAATGGGTTCCATCCCATGTTGGGATTAAGGGAAACGAGGAGGCTGACGCTCTGGCTAAAACAGCCGTAACTGATGGGTGTGAAATCTTTATACGACCTAATTACTCCGAAAAATTGGCAAAAGTAAGAATCAGAATACATGAAATTTGGAAAGAATATTTTGATTTACAATCACGAGAGAAAGGGATTTGGTACCGTACACTGCAGTGTGAGCCTCCTCGTGTTCCTTGGTTTAGCGATGTTAAGATGTCTAGAAGAACTATAGTGTTGGGAAATAGGATTCGTTCAGGACACATTCCATCAAATAAATTTTATTTTTTAATGAAGAGAGTTCAATCTCCGAATTGTGAAGCATGTGGGGTGATTGAAGATATCTATCACGTTTTGATGGAATGTGTCCGAAATGAACAGAAAAGAGCTGTTATATTAGAAAACTTAATGTCTTATGTAATAGTAATAACGTAGGCCTAGTTAATTCTATCCTTTCTAAGCCTTGTTCAAAACAGGCACAGCTGCTTTATGAATTATTGGACTTAGAATAAGAGAGCTATATGTATATACCCCTATTCTGTGAACCTATATGTTATAAGGTATCATAGGACTGACATGTACTTATAGTATAAAAGTCCTTAAATAAATAAAGATTTAAAAAAAAAAAAAAACATATTTCAACAAATTTTCATAGGAAAGTTAGAAATCTAACCTAACCTAACCTAAACTTGAAAATTGCTTATTACTCTCGGTGAAAATTCCCCCGCTTCAAAAATTCGGCATGTGATGAATTTAGGTATTATTGATTACAGATAAACAATAATCGAACAAACTTTCATAGGAGAAGTTAGAAATCTAACCTAGACTTGAAAATTGCTTAGAGTGCTCCCACAATAATTCTGCAATGAAGTAACAACCTATTTTATCAAACTTTTTATTAGGGCCATACTGATTTAAGGTGACTTTGACGATTTGATACTTTTAATAAATCATTGTTTTTTTCTAAGTACACCAAAGTTCGTAACCTTAATAAAAATTAAGCAGTCGTCTTGTTTCCAGATCCAAATTGCCTAGGTACCTCAACTGGCTTTGAACTTAAAACATTTTGTATTATAGTTGTAGTCAATATGAACTTTGTAATTTATGTAATTTAATATTTATATAACCTATAATAAACAAGCCGTTTATTATAGGTGATATAAATATTAAATTACATAATGAATGAAACGGTTTCGGTTATTTTGAAGCTATTGAGATTAGTTTACTTTTTTTTTTATTTGGCGGATTGTCCTTACGCTCACACCTAAAGTAGTAATTAATTGTTGTTTTAGTCAAGAAAGAGTCATAAAATAACAAAATCACTCTTTTTAAGTTCTTTATTGTTTATTGTATACACACATACGTATAAATTACAAAAGAGAAAGGACATGTACACCGGCGAGCTTAACTCAGGCAATATGTTTTCTTCCAGCTAACTTATGTGAGAGGAAGAAGCAGTTGAAGTTGGCAAGGATGATGTTATATTGATTATCTCACCAGTTATTGAACAAAGTTTATCTATATACTAAGTCGCCTCTCTACTAATGTTCAACTTATCTAATTCTTTCATTTTCTCTACAGAATTAGTATTTCTAAGGGCTGCTGGTAAATCACCTTGAAAAATATAAATATAATGTTAATCTACGATGTGTTCTAATAATTTCGACATAAATTAATGCAAACTAATAAAAATAATAACAAGTATCAAGAGTAGGCAGACTTACTCGTAGCGGTTAGAATTTCATGTAAACAGAGCAATGTTCTTTTGCTCACCAACAGACTCCAACTCCTCCTTTATATTTTGGATATTCATTATCATCTTTTGTATAAGTTGTCGAATGCCACTTTTAATAGTTTTACCCATCGTGAAAACAGAATTTTCAAAAAACCACAAAAAAATATCCACAACAAACTGAAATGACAATTTTGACTGACGTTCAAAAAGGGTCACCACATTTAGATTTTAATGGGTTGCCAGTTAAAAACCTATGCAGGGTTATCGTGGGACGATTCTATAACTCTCGCTAAAAAAATCCCCCGCCTATGAAATTTGGCATGTGACGAAGTAAGGTAATACTGGTTACAGATATACAATAATTTACAAGATTTTTATCGGAGAAGTTAGAAATCCAACCTAACCTAACCTAAACTTGAAAATTGCTTATAACTCTCAGTGAAAAATTCCCCCACTTCTGAAATTTAGCATGTGATGAAGTTAGGTAATACAGATTACAGATATACAATAATCCAAAAGATTTTCATCAGAGAAGTTAGATATCTAACTAAACCGAAACTTAAAAATTTCCCTGCCTCTGAAAGCTGACAAGAGATGAAGTTAAGTAATACTTTTTGAAGAACGTGAAGAGTATAGCGCGGTCATAATTTTTCGCCGGCTTCAATTAAAGACTCTTTTTCAGCATTGGGATCTTTAAAAAGTGAAGAGTATACATGCAACGATGTATCTTTTTTTCATTACATCAACTAACTTCTTTTTACCTACGCGAAACAAGGCTGAGGTGGTATCACAACCGGAGAATGCATGCATAAACAACACATGATAACTTAATCCCTATTCTGTAAAACTGCGGCTCATGTACAGTTTTCTAGAAACTTTATTTTTCCCTGGCTTTAGAAACAAAACTTTTTTTTTTTTGCTGTCTGGACTTTCAGAAAGAATAACGAGCAAGCCAATAAATACAGAATCTGTACTTTCAGCGTTCTCGAAGGCCGTTTGAACAATCAACGTAACGGCATCTTCTTCGGCTTTTTTTGTTCGGATGCCATTGTCCTCTAATTTCTTCCTCAACATATTTATCAATCTTTGCTTGTTTTTAAAGTTACTCAAAAAATTCCTCTGTTACTGAAATGACCTTTTTACAAGTAACAATATTGCCGTTTTACAATATACGTTTTACAATATTTCTGCGCAGTTAGTTCGGCGTTTGTGATCTTCGCGTCTTAGGCGCTCTTTTTGTCCTTTAATTTGAGGATCTTCGGGGTATCCGTCGAATACAACAGGGTTATGTCCGTAACCTTTGGTATAAGGCCAAATTTTCATTGGATTTTTGGAAAATCTATTAAATACAACGACTCATAACTCGCCCGCCTCGCCTCGCCTCGCCTCGGTGCCCGTGGTAAAACTAAATGGCTACTAACTAGAACGAGTGCGGGAGTTCAAGTATCTGGGGCATCTTGTCACCGACGACCTCAAGGACCATACGGACATTGACAGGGAACGTAGCGCGCTTGTGGTCAGATGCAACATGTTGGCCCGCAGGTTTGCACGATGAAGTGAAAAGGTTAAAATAAGTTAATTAAAGCTTACTGCCAGGTTTTTTACACGTGCAGCCTGTGAACCAACTTCACGCAAAAGACCATTAGCGCCCTGCGAGTCCAATATAATAATGGATTCAGGATAATGATGGGGCTGCCCGCTTCTGCAGCGCTTCAGGCATGTTCGCGGACGCACGCACAGATGATTTTTATGCGATTGTGCGGAAGGGAGCTGCCTCGTTGCTCTGCAGGGTGCGGGATAGCTCCAACTCTAACCTGAGTACCGTGGCGGCGAGATGTGACTCAGACGCATTCATCCAACATTGCACTGTCCTCCACTCACCGCTGCTGTTGAGTCATATCAAACAATCGGTAATGTAAGCATGACGTAGTGTATCTTTATTTTGTCGATCTTACTAGACGGACAAGCACTGTCCTAGCAGGGTGAAAGGTTTACGGTTCTATTCCCAGCCGAGTAGTTTCTTTTTGTATTTTATTTTTGTTTATTAAAGCATTAACAACTTTTTTAACACATAATATTACATCAATAATAATAATATTACATTATTGTATCAGTGATAAAGTATTTGAATAAAACAAATATGAAATTCGACTAGGTAGTTTTATTTCCTACTAACAAAATCACTTTTTTTTCTGCAACTTGATTACTTACAGTTTTATTAAGGTTATAGCTTAAGAATTCGTTTTCGTAAAGAAAAGAGTATTGAAGCTAAACCTCAACAAAAATTTAAATTCAACTTGCACTGCTAAGTTAGTACATACATAGTTTATAATAACAAAAGAATAAGTTATAAATAAATATCACAATTTCATATATAACAATATTTAATTAAACTTGTTAAGCCTTAGAATCAATGAACTCCATTTATCTTCCGTATGAATCTAATTATTTTCATACTTTTGCACCATACGCTGTGATTCATTGATAAAGTCGCGAGCGTCCACTGCGCGGCTGAGATTACACGCTACCCTCATTCCGTAACAATTCACCCAACATTGCACGGTCTTCCACTAAAAGCAAAATAACAAGATTAATATAATAAGGAACAAAAACTATGTACCACTAATAAAATGCGTTAAAATAGTTAAGCTAATCATTCAGATGACATGATTACGTTCTCAAAATAAATTATAAATTTAAAAACAGTGAGAATATTAAGTAAACATTATGATACTCACAGTAAGACCAATCTCATTAGCAATTTCGGATATATTATATCCTATATTGTGCAGCACAATAATACGCTCCCTCTCCTGCAAACTTATAATGTATTTGTATGCATGTCGAAAAAAGAAATCACAGTAAACTGCCGTTACGATAAGAACACACGAGCACCTTCGCTAATGATCTAGCAATGACAAACAGGTTGCTCATGAACACCGAACCGAACGAATCTAAACTAAGTTCATTACATTAAATTTTTGTATGGTATGGTCTATGACTAAAAAATGTTTGAAAACCAAAACATATCTAACAAAACGTCGTAGCTATTAGGCGACAGTTGGGCTCGAACCCGCGCCTCGCTACAGCAGGCAGACGGTGTTACCGCTGCGCCACCAAGGCTTATACTTTGGGTCGTGAAATTATGCTTGTTTTCAGAGCAACAAGCGTAGTGGGGTAAGCGGTATACTGATTTGTGTCCATGTGTGAGTATACGAGCAGCAGCAAGCGATTTGTTTTCTGCGTCTTGTATTGACTATGCCTCCATAATATGAACGTGATATCTGTATCGGTTGACTATGCCGTGAAACAAAACGCATTGAAATCGGTCTATTCGTTTAGGAGCTACGATGCCATATACAGACACACAGACACATAAACATATAGATACACAGATATATAAGATATGAGCTAAAATTAGCTAAAAGAGTAATAGAATAAGCTGTAAGCAAACTAGATGCTTTCGTTCATAATAAGACTAACATCTGAATTTTTAAAGTTCAACGTTTATTTTATTATGTTAAGACACAACATTGTCACTTTTCTATAAAATTACGTGTTTCATCTTGATAAAGGTACATTAAAGTAAGCACTTCACACCAACAAAATTTCAATACATAAGCTTACTAAGTAATACCTAAATTGGTCAGAGCTTCAAAATCGTAAATTTTTTCATTGATATGAATCATGAATATATTTTGGAGTGCACTGGACAAACTTTAGGGCTTAAAGAATCACACGTGCAATCATAACGCGCTAACTTGGTTTCTATATTTTCTACTAACATTTTGACGTGACACATTGGGACCATGTTGCACATACATTTTTCATGAAGTTTTTCGAGTGTCGAAGTACTTTCGCAAATAATTTCGCTTTTTCCTCGATGTTTTGTTGGGTCTGCCGAGAAGCGTACTGATTTTCTCTCTGACAATCCGTCTAATTTTACTGTTTGGGATGCACTATCAAACCATTCAAGTGGTTCTTTACCATTACTCAAATCGATTAAAGAATCCATGATTTGAATTTCTCTTGTATCCGTTTGCAAACTTTGCTTAGATATCTTTTTGATACTATCCAATGATTTTTTAAATAAGATATTTTCAAATTCTTCGATGTTTTCAAAATCACTGTTTTCAGAAACTATGCTACCAAAATCTTTCACATTCGGCTTATTATTACATTCGGTACATTTGGTTGTGCCGCATTCATTACCCTCAACTTCATTACCAACCTCAACATAATTATTATTCTGAATTCGATTTATAGCATCCATAATATAAGAAAAAAGGTTGTTTTGGTTTTTCTCGCTACTGCAAGAGCTCCAAAGCTTATTGATAACGGAATCATTTTGTTTCATTGTTTTTTTTTGACAAACACGTGAATCGTAAAGGTTGCAAGTACAATTTAATGTGGTGCCTTTATAAGGAATACTTTCTTTTTCTGATATGAAGTTGTCATTATTGTGTTCATTTTTTCTATCATATAAATAATTCGCAAGGCTATCCAAAAGCGTTTCACTGTACGGGCAGTCTATTCCCTGACTTACAACAGTTTTCAGTGTTTCTATTTCGTTTACTGAAGGAGCAGAATTCTGCGCCTCTACTGTTTTTACCTGAAAATCACCGTTCATCATTGCGTCACATGATTTTGTTACTTGGTCGGGAATAATAAGCTGAACTGACGCATTTTGCATGTTATGTGCAGATAGAAATGTAAAAGATTCTAATGATTTATTTCCGCTATTTGTGTCTTTTTCCGGTATTTCAAAAGATAGCTGATTTATATACTTATGTCTTGAAGTGTTTTTGTTTTTATTTTCACAAAGTTCTCGCAAACGTTGAAAATCTTGTTCAATCAATTTGCAGACTTTCTCAGTAAGATCAGGAATAATAGATTTTTGGTCAGATTTTCTGGATAAACATTCACATTGTATACGGTTTATCTTAGTATACAGATATTCTTGAAGTAATGTATATGCTCTATGCCAACTACCCGTGTTCTGTGCTTCTTTGCCACACTGGCATTTGATTCCAGTAGTACTCTCATTTATGACCTGTTTTATTTTGTTGAATATTGTGGTATATTCTTTCTTTTCTTCATTAGGCTCCATATAAGAAGACGGGAAACTTAATTTGAGCTCTGCAAATTTTTTTTTCAAATGCTCTTCTAATAAATCAAAAGTATTGACTTCCAATTCATTAGTTTCGTCTTTTTTGTTGCAACAAACACAGTCTTTATTTTCCACCCTCTTTAGAATATAACTGCTAGTATTGAGGGCCTTATCTTGAGTTACGTTTAAAATATTATTTTGGAAGCTATTTTTAAACAAAGCTTTAATTTCATCAAGTGCTGCACTAAACTTAAATTCTGAATCTTGCTTTATGTTTACTGATTTATTGCTGTATGAAATGTGGGATCTGTATAATAAATTTCTTGAAAACCCGCATGTTTCTTCGCGTTCTTTTATAGCAGCTTTATCAATATCTGTTTTTTTTTTTTCATCAACGTTTCTGACGGTGACGCCTAAAAACTTTATTTGTTCCTTTAAATCAATAGGGTTATTTTGACCTTTCAAGATACATTGTTCATCTTGAAGCGTATTAATTTCTGAAACTATGGTTGTTGGACTTTCTGGAGATTTCTTCAATTTTTCTTTACCTTTCTTTTCCTCATTTACCTTATTTTTTTTCTTAAAATCTGATATTTTTTGGCATCTTTGAACCAGTGACAATCGATTTCGTTCACTTTTATCTATGTGAAAATCAGATTTGTCAAGTTTTTTATCAGGCGCGCTTTGTACTTTATTCACAATATTCTGCAAATCTTTATGTTTACAATCACATAATTCTTTAAACTTCATAGATGATTTTTTGTTACCCTTCATACATGTGCCCCCCTTTTCCGAACATTTACATACTTCTTCAATACTTTTTTCCAAATTTATCGTTGCCATATATTCTGACTCAGTATTTGGGCACAATCTTAGAGTACATTCCTCGGCACAGTCAAGTATATTACTGGGCTTATTAAAAGGCACGTTGGTTGAGTTTTTTTTATTCGGGTTTCTTTCCTTTAGCTCAAGATTTAAACGTGGCTGTTGTATGATTTTGGTGACTCCACGCTCTATTTTGGCGTCATAAAGATTTGAGTCAGCACTAAGCACGGCTGAACTATAAATATCATTCACGTTTTCTTTCCATTTCGAAAGTTTATTGATAAGTTTTCCCGATGACGGATCACGTAATTTACTATTGCAAGTAGGGCAGTTTTTTTCATGGGTGTCATTATTCTGTGCCTGTTTGTGGTTTACATAACTCACATTTTCAGATGAAAATCCATTATGTTTTAAGGATTTCTTGTCTATTATACCGCTAGAAGTTTTGTATACGACGTCTTTGGATGATAGTTTTCTCCAAGACGGCTCTTTTTTTAGGTTCCTGTTTAAAGGTTGTTTTCTACGATTATTGCAAAGGCATAGATTAACTGCATATTGCCGACCCATTTTCTTCGGTTTCCTTACAGCAGACGGTTTAGCTACGTCGATTATTGGTTCTCTCTTTTTATTATGATTTATTGTTTTATTTTTGGAAATCTTATTACCGAGCTTCTGCTAAAACAAGAAAACTCGTGTTTTTACGTAACATATTCCTCCTATTCAACATCCTCCTATACAATCATTGACTGCTGAACACATACGTCCCTCATTGACATTAGGGAAGTTGCCGTACTCACCATGGCTACGCTTGGCAGACATTAGTAACGTTTAATAATAATAATAATAATAACGTTTATTGTACACACAGGACATAAATTACAGACATAAGACAGTACATACAAAAGGTTCCACTTATTTCTAAAAAGAAAGAGTTTTTGTGAAATTTTCTGAGTTTCCCTGCCCTGTGTGCCGGTGGACTTTGCAGTTTTCCCTCTCTGTGGGCTACTCTGCTTTTTGTACCTTAGTCGCCTTGTACGACACATCGCTCTCGATAAAAATAAGGGTAACCCTATTCTTCCGCCGGAAACCACATGGCATCGTATAAGACAGACGAGTATTATACCAAGTATTTGATAAACGTATTTTCGACAATATTTATTTTTTGAAATGTTAAAACCAAACTTCTGCTTAAAAACGTACCACTATTCAAGAATAATTATTGTATAGTTTATAGTATAAAAAAGCCTTTAAATAACTATCCCGGAGACAGCTGTTACACATTTCTTTGGTACATTTTTCTGTACCATTTATAGGAAATAGTCTTCTAAAAAGGTAATCATAAACTTTGGGGCTTAGGAGTTCGATGTAATGCCACCTCGATGTAATGAACTTGTGAAAATTTTGAAAACTAAACAGTATATTACTGATATTATGTAATTAACTAGCTATACAGGATGGCTTAGCGAGCGGCGTTCAAAAGAAAAATTTGGATGCCCCGTGCCCGGGGGCATACAGATCACCCCCATGTATGTTCGACGATTTTTTGTACTTTAGAAATTATTACACATTTACCTAATTAATTTTTCGAATTTTTTCACCCGGCGCCTATTTTTATTTTTTTCTTCTTTATGTTTAAGATTATTTGAAAAAATTCTTTGTTGTAGATAATGAAGAAAATATCTGCAACCATTTAAAAAAAAATGTCCCTGGTCATTATTGAACATGGTTTAAATTTAACTTAAAAATTTAAATTGGCACTTCAGCGAAATCTTTTCAAAACTTCAAGTTGGTAAAAAAATAATTGAGATAGACCTGCAGGTTTCAAACGGCTTTTACAAACTTCGGAAAATATTCAGCTTTACGAAACATACGCAAAAAATAGGGCTTTTTTTATAAAAAAAGGCACTTAATAGGGCTTTTCTACGATTAATTCACGTTTAATTATACCCGAGCTGGGAACAGTTTTACATGACCAATTTCCTCTCGGGCGATAACTTGTAAAATGCTTCAGATAAATTTATCATGAAGCTCTATAAAAGTCTGCCGCGGCTCGGTGGGTGGGTTAAGCAACAGTAGCCTCCCAATTACGTTGAAAAAATACATTTTATCTGTTGATGTGGTGATATTGAGAACTATTAAATTTTCGTATACTTGCTGACAACTACCTCCACCAGCAGCGCCACCACCAACCGAACGTGAATTTGCAACCTACCAAGCAACTGGAAATGGCGGTGGCGCCACCAGCCAAAGCAGCCGTCATTAGATGTACCTATGAAATTTAGATAGTTCTCAATTTGGCCACCTGAACGGATAAAATGGCGACCGTTCCATCGACACACAACTGAAGTTACAGAATCGGGTTATGTCCCCGAACCTTCCCATTATTTTTTTTGGATATCGCATTCCTGAAAAAATGGCGTAGCTAAAAATGTATAGAAAACGGAAAATCATATTTAAAAACCTAATACCATGTGCATGTTTAATGTAAGCAAAAAGTCAATATTTTGAATTGCACAATATTTTGTAATTACACTGTCTTGATAGAGAGATAAGTTGGTAAACAGAAGGTATTACAGTTTAAATCTTCCTACTGATAGTAATGTTAGTACTGAGGAAGTGTAAACAATGGAGTATTGTGTGATTTATATTATTGACTGTTGCGAAACACAAAAGGATTACATCTTTCAGTTAGAACATGAAGCTATGTCGAATAAATTTAAATATGTCACTGCCTCCCGGATAAAAATGTGTAAAATGATAGTTAATTTGATCCTGGTAGTAATAAAAAAAAACAGCTAGCAATATGCTGGGGGAAAACTCGTCAGCAAGTGTATTTAAACAGGCGATAGTTGCTCCTGCGTTACACCCTTCAGAGCTTCAGCACACGATCTTCTCACCGAGATACACCCAGTAGACGAGTTTATTTACTTACAATATCATATAATCTGTCATCTGATAAATTTTCAGTTGAGAGGAATTGACTGAAAAAATAAAAAAAAAATACATGTTCGTATGACTGTCGCCATTTTATCCGTTCAGGTGGCGAAATTGAGAACTATACTTTCATGCATCTAATAACGGCTGCTTTGACTGGTGGCGCCACCGCCAACTGAATTTCTCCTGCGTTACACCCTTTATTCTAGTTGCTAGGTAGTTTGCAAATTTACGTTCGGTTGGTGGTGGCGCTGCTGGTCGAGGTGGTTGTCAGCAAGTATATGAAAATTAAATGATTCTAAATATCACCACCTGAACAGACAAAATGTATTTTTTTCAACGTGATTGGGAGGCTATTGTTGCTTAACCCACCGCCGCGGCAGACGTTCATAGAGCTTCATGATAAATCTATCTGAAGCATTTTACAAGTTATCGCCCGAGAGGTAATGACTGACTAAAAAATGCCTGGCCCGGGTTCTATAACGTTAAGCAGGGATCATCGGGGCCATATATTCTGATTCAGTATTTGGGCACAATCTTAGACTACATTCCTCGGCACAGTCAAATATATTACTGGGTTTATTAAAAGGCACATTGTTTGAGTATTTTTATTCGGATTTCATTCCTTTGTAGACTAGAGCTGAAGCCTTTGAAAATGGTAAAAGGTGAAAAAAAAAAATAGTAGGATGAAACCCACTGGAAAAGGAAGAGAACATAAATTATTAAAGGAAAAATAATTTACGGGCGATCTGAGGTCGGGAAGTGGAAGGGGTCACCCCCTTAAGGGTAAAAAACGGTTTATCTCGATTTCCGGCAAAACTACAAGTCTTATAAAAAAGTTGAATGGCAAAATTGTAGGTAATAAAAATATCAAAAATTTTTGGGTTTACCCTTTTTCACATAATCTTAAAATTTATGTGAAAAATTCTAATAACCAAGTTTTTGGTTTTTTATTTTTATCTTTTACAAACATTTTTTTTCACGAAATTTGGTGAAAACTTACCTTTGTATATCCCAAACACGCTGTAAGTTTTCTGATTTAAAATGTTTAATTTTTTTATCTTATTTTAAGTTAATATCAAAAAAAGGACCCTAATTTTCAATCGAAAATTCTCGCGTAAAAATTTCTGCTTATTTAAAAAAAGTCGGTGGGCTTTTTGTTCGTTGGTATCTCTACTTTCTAATGGTGTAAAAAATATGCTTTAATATGGTAAATACTACTGTAATTAACAACCAAATAAGTGTGTATCTTATTAAAATATTAAATAAGTGTGTAATTATTATTTTGTGTGTATCTTATTAAATATCAACTTTATTAGTTGATATTTAATAAGATACACACAAATTTCACAATACACAATAAAGAGGTCCGAAGAGCATTACAGAGTCTAGACGTGAACAAGGCGAGCGGTCCGGATGGGATACCTGCTAAAGTACTGAAGCACTGTGGTCCTGAGTTGTCTCCTATACTGACACGCTTGTACCGTCTCTCTCTCTCAAGACCAAAACCGTACCTTAGTCCTGGAAGCTTGCCAAAGTGCAACCAGTACCCAAGAAGGGTAGTCGTGCTGACCCCTGTAACTACCGTCCTATTGCCATCACTTCCATACTCTGTAAGGTTATGGAAAGAGTACTGAACAGCAAGCTGCTGACATACCTAGAAGCTAATAACCTACTTAGTGATCAACAATATGGTTTTCGCCGTGGACGATCGACTGGGGATCTTCTGGTGTATGTCACGCACTGCTGGGGCGAAGCCATCGAGAAACACGGCGAAGCCCTCGCCGTTTCACTTGATATCTCGAAGGCTTTTGACAGGGTTTGGCACGCAAGTCTGCTAAGCAAGCTTCCTACGTACGGCGTCCCTGCCAGTTTTTGTAGCTGGATAGCTGACTTCCTGAGCGAACGGTAGTAGTCTATTCGTCGACGGCTGCTCCTCTGACTTAATGGCTATTAATGCCGGAGTTCCTCAGGGGTCTGTTCTCTCTGCGACTCTATTCCTGCTGCACATCAACGACTTGCTTTTGCCTGGAGTGGTTGCGTACGCAGATGACAGCACAGTCATGGAGAGATATCTGTCTAGTGCAAGAGCTGATGGGGATAAAATTCGAAATGAGAGGGAAGCAATGCTTGAGCGAGTGAAGGTTGACTTAAGTCTTGTCTCTCAATGGGGTGACATGAACTTGGTGAGTTTCAACGCCTCCAAAACGCAAGCGTGCCTGTTCTCCGCAAAAAGGAGTCAATTCAACTTGACTCCTACATTCCGTAGTGCGTCTGTATCTGTAACCAATGAGCTGGAACTCCTCGGTATGAAGTTATCTGCCAACCTTAACTTCGGCACCTCCATCGAGTCTAAGGCTCAAACTGCGGCCAAAAAGCTGGACATCCTTAACAAGGTTAAGCGATACTTCACGCCAGATCAACTTCTTACCCTTTATAAGGCGCAGGTCCGATCGTGCATGGAGTATTGTAGCCACCTTTGGGATAGTTCGACCAAATACCAACTAGCTGCACTGGACTCGGTGGATCGCAGAGCCAGGGCACTCATTGGTGATAAAAAGCTGGTTAAGGATAAGCTCCAAAGCCTAGCTCATAGACGCAAAGTAGCTTGCCTATGTGTTTTTTATAAGATGTACTTAGGGGAGTGTGCTCAGGAGCTGCATGAGCTCATTCCGCCTGCCCCTTTCTTCCATCGGACGTCCAGACGCACTGCGGGGTATCACCCTTATCTTGTCGAGATACCTCGGATACGTACTGAGCGCTTTTCTTCATCTTTTGTATTGCGCACTGCCAAGGAGTGGAATTCTCTGCCGGCGTCTGTATTTCCGAGCTCATACAATCCGAATATCTTTACAGTACGAGTGAATAGGCTTCTTCTGGGTGAGCTCGCTACATCCTCGACCGCATCTTTGCCTTGAGCTAGATTGTGGTCAAGAGCGAACCCAATCTTAATAAAAAAAATATATATACTCGTATATATATTTACAATATTTTGAGAAAGATGTAGAGTCTTCTTAAATTATATGCGTAGATGCCTATTTATTGCTATTTTAAGATAACTTATACACCTGAGTGACCTACGGAAAATTTTAATCCATCAAAAGGTATTTCATAGAGAAGTGGGAAAGGGGCTAGGAGGGTCTGGGCCTTACTACCTGTTATTTCGTAGCACCTGTAAAATAGGCTAGTCATATCATACAAATAAAAACGCTGAAATAGACATAACTGCAGTAAACTTGCTCTTTTGGTATGTTGTATGGGTCCACCTAGATAGTATTAATCCAGATTTGCAGCAGTCTGAAATTCTCGCCCGCTAAGTAGTTGCTGAAAAACCACGATTTTTTTCTCTTCGAGGGATCGAGGGAAAATGCGTAGGATAGGGTCGTCACCTTTTTTGAAGTGAAAACTTCTTTAGCAGCGTTGCGTACTTTGAAGTATGGGTGGAAACCCGGACGGATGGCAGCCCTATGGTAAAATTATCTCTGTGACAGATGTCAACGATGTCAAAGGTTATTCGCACATAGTGCGCAAATACCGATAGACTATTTTACTGAATTGAAAGTAGACAGTATGGTCGAGTGGAAAAGTTGCCAGATTGTAAGCAACAGGTCGAAGGATCGAATACTGAGAGAATAACGGACTCTTTTTGTGTATTTTGTTTTATTTCCATATTAATGCACAACGTTAATGTTCAAGTTTTCACTTCTGCTGGCACTCCCGGAGTGCAACCCGTTGTTTTTTTTTCATGGGTGACATTATTCTGTACCTGTTTATAGTTTACATAACTCACATTTTCAGATGAAAATCCATTATGTTTTTTTAGGATTTCTTGCCTATTATACTGCTAGAAGTTTTGTGTACGACGTCTTTGGATGATAGTTTTCTCCAAGACGGTACTTTTATTAGGTTAAGCGGGGACCATTAAAAGCTGTTTGAAACCTGCAGGTCCATCTCAATTATTTTTTTACCAACTTGAAGTTTTGAAAAGATTTCGCTGAAGTGTCAATTTTAACTTTTAAGTTAAATTTAAACCATGTTTCATAATGACGAGGGACATCAAATTTTTTGGAATGGTAGCTGATATTTCCCTCGTTATCTACCACAATTTTTTTTTTAAATAACTCTAAACGTAGAGAGGGAAAAAAATCGATGCTGGGTGATAATTTTCGAAAAAGTAATTGAAAGTGTTACAATTATAACTTCTAAACTACAAAAAATCTCGGAACATACATGGGGTGATCTGAATGCCCCCTGGTACGAGGCATTCAAATTTTTCTTTTGGACGTCGCCCGCTGGGCCACCCTTTATAATGTTATGTGTAATCTATTCATTGTCTTTTGCTACAACTAATAACGAATGATAATTTCATCTCACCGAATTTGTTTGAACACCGTTTTCAACATTTTTATCCAGCAAACGTATATCAGCTTCAACTTTTCTTAAGATGTCCTGTATGAGTTAAAATAGACGTAAAAAATACTGCGCTAAATCGCTCTGGCATAAACATTATTCGATCAAAATACAGCATTTACTGCTTATAATTATAATCACCTACACTAAAAACCTACCTTTTTCAAATTTTCTACTTCCGCTCTAAGTTTTGTTATTGCAGCATTATTAGTACGCTTCTCACGGCCAACACAACGCTTTTTATTAGGGCTCGGTTCACACTTTGGCTTCGCTTCGACTTGATTCTCGGGTACTTCTTCCTTTACATCCTTTACAGGCACTTCCTCATATATTGTAGCAGATTTGATTGTATTTATTTCAGAAAAGTCGTTAAGCTTAACCGATGAAGGAAATGAAGGCCGCTCAACCGCACACTGATAGATTTTAACTGAAAAGCAGAATTCGGTTTTGCCATAATTCGGTTTGCATTACTAGCTTTCTACTAGCTTTCGCTACTTCTACTTTCTACGCTCGTACTTTCTACTCATACTTTGCTCACGTGAAACAAAAAAAATTAAGGACAACCAGATATTAAAAAAAAAAAAAGGATCGTATATATTGCCTACTAGAAGTTCCCTATTCCCGGTACAAGTTATTGTAAAAAGTGTTTTGGAAATAAATAGCTATTTTTTATTTTATTTATTTAAATTTTTTATCCAAAAATATTAAAAGATGCATAGTTGATTGAAGGTAATTTTTAATTGAAAGTATTTCTTTTTCATCGACTCACTCCTGTTATGGCTTTGCAGTCTGGTTGTTTAGTGATGAGTCAACAAATAAGAGCTTTGTTTATTAAGTAACACTGACACATAATTTGCCATCTGCATTTTCGATACTACATTAATAATTGTAGAGGCAAATAAAGTTGTAATAACATTGCCTGAAAGTCTCAGGTTACCCCAAGCGTGCACTCTGTGCTGTTGTGACAAGAGCGGTTTTGCAATGAAAATGGAGTAACCTGATGTGCTGGCCTCTGTACATTATAGACGAGCCAGCAAATCGCACTTTTTATCAGACTGTACATACGAGTACACATACCTTAAGTCTTCTTACAAGTTTAAGTTTAAGTTAGTGAGAATTTCCTCAAAATATGTGTGTATTATTCTGATGCATAAGCTGCATGTTTCATAAAATAGAGTGGCAAATCCATTCATATCCTTACAGACTTTTTAAATTGTTGATTTTACGAGGAGTGATCAAAAAGTAGTGATAATGAAACAGAAAATAATATATTTTTTAAATAACAAAAATTTGTTTTTCAACATAGTCTCCTTCTCTATCTACACACCGAGTCCAGTGTTTCTCCAACATTTTTAACCCTTTCAAAAAAAATGATTTCTCTTGGCCTTCCAAAAACCCTTCCACTGCCTCTATTACTTCATTATCATCGGCATATCTATTACCACGCAAGTATTCTATTAGTTTTGGGAAGAGATAAAAATCACTGGGGGCCAGGTCCAGCGAATAAGGTGAGTGATCCACTAATTCGAACCTAGCTTGTTGAATGGTATCCAGTGCAACAGCAAAAGTGTGAACCGGCGCGTTGTCCTGATGAAACAAAATGCCTTTACTAAGTTTGACATGTCTTTTCTCTTTTATAGCCTCTCTCAATTTAGCTATTGAAGATGCATAGTAAACGCCTGTTATTGTGTGTCCCTTCTCAAGATAATTAATTAATAATATTCCTTCGGAATCCCAAAAAATTTAGGCCATGACTTTGCCTGCCGATGCTGTGGGTCGAAATTTCCTTGGAGTTGGTGACGACGATCTTTTCCACTGTAAAGATTGTTGTTTTGTTTCTGGATCAAAATAGTGAACCCATGTTTCATCTATAGTGATAAATCGAGCCAAAAAATTGTTAGGATCCACATGAAATCTGTCCAACCAGCGCCTTGAAAGATTGAGTCTGGTTTTCTTCGGATCTTCTGTAAACATTCTGGGTACCCAACGCGCCGAGGCTTTTCTCATACTCAGATAATATTTAAATTTTGATTGAACACTGCCATATGAAATGCCAGTTTCCTGGACTAAATAACGCACTGTAACACAGCGATCGTCTAGAACAATATTTTCGACTTTTTCAATATTTTCCTGGGTAACTGACGTCGATGGCCGGCTCGAGCGGTGCTCATCTTCTGTCGATGTTCTTCCAGTCTTGAATTGAAGTGACCATCTTGCCACAGTAGAATATGGTGGAGCAGACTCACCTAAAGTCTCCACCAAATCACGATGAATCTCTTGCGTCGTTAACTTTTTTAAACTGAGGTATTTAATAACGGCTCGCACTTCGTTTTTCTCCATAATGATATTTTACGTCGGAATTCGTCAAACAATTAGACACGGTTTCTATGTTTCTTAAAATTAAGACTTAATTTTTTGTATCTAACCTTGTAATTAAATGATCTTTAATTATTGGTATGAATGAGTAGATTATGAATTGTACAAGTGGGTCATTATCACTACTTTTTGATCACTCCTCGTAAATCCAAATAACAATCGGGACCCATTATTAGGAAGCTGAATTTTTGATGGCTCCCTACTGTTAAAATCGTTATGTTATTCAATAATATTCATTAACAAAGTCTCGACTGCTGAACTTACTTGTTGTTTTCTTGTCAGTTTTTACTAAACAGTCGGGTTTTTAAATTTTTTAAATTAATTTCTTTTATTTTACAATTTTTGGTTAGGGTCAGATATTTATACTTATGTCAATGAAATTGTTAAATATTTATGCAAGTGAGATATATACATACAGCTAATGAGTATGTATATATCTCACTTGCATAAATATTTAACAATTTCCGAATTAAAAGCCTACATTAAGATGAGAATCGTTACTAATTTTAAATCGTTATAGATCCTAAACGGTAATTCTGATTGAAAAACAATATGAGAAACCTAAAAATGATTTTTAAATACTTGTTCAAAATGTTCAACGATACCCCATTTGACATAGTTCGTCAATTTTCTTTTTTTTTCTTTTTCACAATATTGCGTCCAAAATCAGCCATTTTTATTTTTTCAAATTTTCATGCTTTCTATGAAATTTCCGCCGTCGTGACGAATCAAACGACGCGACGTGTCATTTATCAAAATCGGCCCACGCGTTTGGTCTAAATAGTACCACAAAGGTACACACACATACATACATACATACTCGTACATAGACTGATAAACACATTTGTGTCGCGCAGTCGGGTAAAGAAGACCCGCTTGTTGTTCGATTTGCGGACAGATTTTCAATTACTGAAAAGGGATTAAGAAATTACCTGGAGAAGCATTACACGTGCAAGGTGGTGGACCATAGGATTGCTTGGCTTTAATCAAAAGTTCCTCAGTTCTTTCCTCTATCATTTTTTCTGCGATTTCATTAGCCATTATCTGTGCTTTCCGTTTCATAGCTCTACTCTCCCATCCATCAGTAGATTCTTCATTCGTTGTTCCTGTACTTGATTTTCTCTTTATCATATCTGCGCACGAACGGCCAACCCACTATAAATGAAAAATCATTTATTGCTCTTTTGCTTGTACTTTCTATTGAACTAGTGAACCAAAGAACATTTACATTTATTAGTAAGTATGTTGATTCAATAATCTGAATAGCTGTAATTGTAACTACCTTAGCATGATATTTCTCAATGGAATTTGCTATAGCGATATCCAGCTCTCCGAGAAGGAGTTTCTTGAAGAAATTGTGCAGATTAGACTTTACAACTGACGCCCGGCCCCAGTCATGCTTATCCTCGAGGCACTTGAGCAGTTGGCAGGGCATTGAGGTACTGTTTACACTGAGCTCAGACTGTAAGCCGGAGAATAGATCTGACAGCAAGTCAGACAGAAGTCTAGCTCTCAGAGATGTGCACGAACATGATTTCTGCGGGTAAAGTATACAGGTTTATTTTTGATAGATAAGGCAGTCGCTGTAAACACGTATTTATAAACTGTTTGAGCATTCATGGTAAGTATAATATTTCTTCTACTGGTGCACCCAGCAAAAAATCCAATAGTAACACTATATGCATGAGTTTGTTGACTTTATTTGCAATGCTGGGCTAGATCCTAGATGGTTGAGTCGATTTTTCATTCATTGCTTCTGTACAATGTAAATTTCACAGGTTAGTGGATATTTAAGCCAAACGCAGCAGTGTACAAAAAATCAACATCGTTCAATCGTAATTCACATCATATTGTAATTACAATAGCCCCCTGGCTGTACAAGTCACTTTTCTGGTTAGAAATATTACCAACTATTTCGTAACGTCTAGCGTCTCAGTATGGAGTTTAATTCCAAAATTGTGCGTTTGGGCGTCAACGGTTTCCTACGTCAAAAACTTAATAGAAACGTATTAACTATGTCCTTTCATTTTGCTTTTTCTAGAATTTTCCTAAGTTTTTCGATTATTTAAAACCTTTTTAAAGTTGAGAATATTTTTTGGAAAAAATACTGACTTTTAATTTTCAGGATTTTTTGTCTACTTAAAACAATTTTGGTGACCCTATCATTATATCAAAATTTCACAGAGATCTAACAGATTAAGGGGGCTCCCATAAAAAAACGTGATTTTTTTTTCCGTTTTTATAGATAAGTCTGTCCGAGGATGTATCTCATGAACCGTGATAGTTAGAGAGTTGAAATTTTCACAGATGATGTATTTCTATTGGCCCTATAACAACAAATACTAAAAACTAAAATAAAATAAATATTATTAAGGGGGCTCCAATACAAAAAACTTGATTTTTTTGCTCGTTTTTATAGATAAGTCTGTCCGAGGCTGTATCTCATGAACCGTGATAGTTAGACAGTTGAAATTTTCACAGATTATGTATTTCGGTTGCCGCTATAACAACAAATACTAAAAAGTAGAATAAAATAAATATTTATGGGGGCTTCCATACAACAAACGTGATTTCTTTGCCGTTTTTATAGATGAGTCTGACCGAGGCTGTATCTCATGAACCGTGATAGTCAGACAGTTAAAATTTTCACAGATTATGTATTTTTATTGCCGCTATAATAACTAATAATTAAAAACAGTATAAAATAAAAAATTTGAAGGGAGCTCCTATACAACAAACGTGATTTTTTTGACGTTTTTATAGAGATAATGGTACGGAACCCTTCGTGCGCGAGTCCGACTCACACTTGGCCGGTTTTTATTGATGATTACCAAGGCTTTGTCTTCAGGAGAGCACTTGCAGAGTGCAGCTAAGGAAGGCGTCCGCTTCACTTCGACTTCCGCTGCCACTGGCAATTTGCACTGACATGCGATCACCTGTGCATGAACAAAGAAACGGTGCATTAAGTCTGTACGCTACAAACAATTTGTATTCTCAAAACTGTGAAAACAGTATGAAGAATACTATCCAAAGTCTCTGAAATAACCTTTATATATACATATATTCGGAAAGTACGTTTATACAAGATTTCAAAAATACCCAAAAAAAAGAAATTCCAAAATTTAATTTTCAAAGTGAAATAGTCGCAACTCTATATCCTGTTTTTTATTCTCAGAGACTAAATTGACAATACCTGGGTTGCCAGTTTTTTGCAAATCTTAAATAGTGATGTGCCACTAACGGTAACCGATGTTATCAAAATTAAGTGCCGGTTTTATATTACTTAAAGAGAAGGGAGGAAATACTTACTTTAAACGTAACGTAATGTCCCTAATCGATATAAGTAGTATTTATTATGCTCATGCACCGCTATATAGATAAAATAAATGCCCGCCGGGCATTTCGCCAGTTTTTTTATCCCTTAGAAGTATAGGAAAACATAATAAAACGCAGTACATTTTTAATTTAATTTATTCATATCTAAAAAAGTAGAATAGAATAGAATAGAATAGAAAAATCTTAATTTTATAGGACATTCAGGATGTCACTTAAAACAAGTCGAGATTACAATGAAATACATACAAACATACATTAAACGATTTAAATACATACATACGCATTCGTTCTTTTGACCCTACTGACTCTACGCCTATTCGCAAAGGTGCAGTTTTCCTCAGAGAAGAACAGGCAAGAAACTCTGAGGTTGCTCTTTTAAATCGCATTACAAATTTTCTTATTTACTAATTTTAACTAAATCTGAAATAACTCTAGAGCTGAGCAGTTCATTCCCATGGCTGCCTGTCTGATAGGTAATCAGACATTTTGTAATAGCCCTTTTTGCAAAGTTTTTGAGGGCGTCCCGCGTTTTTAGGGTTGCCGTATCAAAAATAGAAATTACCGTGTTTTTCGCTAACATACACAAATAACTAATAGAATAGTTACCGATAGATTTTTCTTTTTTTAAAGTTGTTTGCTGTTGTCATATTTTAATAAGTGCCGTATTTCTTAAATGTTTTGTGATTTTGTCGTAAATAAGAGCGTGAATTGTCGTATTTTACTGTTGGGAACAACACTGATGGCAACTGTCTTTTTTGTTTATAAGCATCAAAAGAGGTTTTATTATAAATTCATTTTGATAATGATTTTTAAAATGTTAATATCATAGAAAACTAAGAAGCTAATCATCTAATAAAGACAAAATTATTATTATTACGTTTTTTTAAAGTTTCGATTCAAAAATCGACAATTTAGAGGTACAACACTATTAAAAAAAACTGGTAACATTATTTGTAAATTTGACATTTGCATATGTCAATTTAGTTTCTGAGAATAAAAAACAGGGTATAGTAATCAGTTGCACGGTTTGACATCTTTAAAATGAAAGTTTCATACAATTAATATGACATACTTGTCATATTTGTAATAGAGCTGCGCAATAAGCTAAATTTTAATTATTTTTGAATTATCTTTTTTTTGGGTTTTTTGAAACATCTTGTACTTACGCTAAAAAAGGAAAAAAATACGTCTTTTACTTCCACGGGAGGAAAACTTGTACGGAAATCATTTACTTGCCTGCTGACTACGCATGAAAATTTTTATGAAAATCCATTACATGTCTGCTGGTTTTATTTAGAGGTATTTTGAATAACATAAGAGAAGGGATCATTTCGAAATTCAAAAAGTTCTTAGATCGAATTTAAAAGAAATTACACTGGCTGCTTGTTTTTTTCCGCATTTACAAAATGTATAAATTCCGCAAAGTGAATTGGTTCATCTTTTAATTTTATTTGGATGTTGTAGTTTTTATAATACTAATACTAATATTAATTAAATATTATTAAATATGTAATGTTTATGTTTGTATGTGTGTATTTTAAAATAAATTAAAATAAAATTAAGTTGTGTGGAATTATACAATGAAAGAAAAAAGTAAGTAACATAGGTTAAAATGTATTATATCCTTACTAATATTATAAACGCGAACAATTGTATGGATGTATGTATGTATGGCTGTTTGTTAATCTTTCACGCTCAAACGGCTGGACCAATTTTGATAAAATTTGGTATGGAGGTAGCTGACACCCTGGATTAACACATAGGCTACATAAAATTCCCAAATTCCCACGGGAACGAAGTCCCGGGTGGAAAGCTAGTGACGCAGTGAAGATTAGTTGATTTCACTCAAAAGTCAGAAATATGAAGTTTTGTAATATTTTTACCCTTTCACCGCCATCGCCACGCTCATTTTATTGTTGTTGTCCCTGCACGCCACGCCATATATTTGCGACGAATGCAAGAAACTATTTTGGTAGTGATGTGGATACTTTATAGCAATATCTAGTTAAAACGCTTTTATTAAAAAGTTGACTGCTCTAGGGGACAGAAATATCACAGAAATGGGCAAGTAAAAGATGGACGCTTTAAGACGCTGTTGGCGGTGAAAGGTTTTTAAAAGACGGAGATCCCAGGGCCGCCAGACATTACTTATTTTCTCATAAACCAAATGTGTGGGAAATAGTGGTGCTACGACGTACTAAGTAATATATGAATACCAGCTAACCTGGACCGGCGGCCAATTTTAGACTATCAGGTTCTGAAGGTACTCCCAAAAATTACTCACTTGTCTTGAAGTCTGGTTGCTGATGTCTTATAGAATATAATTAATAAAATATAAAAATTAATGTTTAACACCGCCAGACACTCTGCGTCGGCTGTAATTTCTGCCAGACGCTTTACAGTTCGCAAGTAAATTATGCGATTATACCTACAATCTGAGCCGTGATTTTTGTATATGATGTTCAGGGAACTATAAAAATACTTTTTATAGCACCCAGACTTCAAGACAAGTGAGCAATTTTTGGAAGTATCTTCAGAACCTGGTAGCTGAAAATTGGCCGTCGGCTCAGGTTAGCTGGTATTCATTCATTACTAGTACGTACTAGCACTACTATTTCCCGCACATTTGGTTTATGAGAAAATAAGTAAGGTCTGGCGGCTCTGGGATCTTGGTCTATAATGTAAATAAATACATTTCCTCGGCTATTCCATTTAAAGGATTAACTATATTTTTGCGTTAGGTAATGTAAATTAACATTTTTTTATCGTTAATAACCATAACTACGGCATAACAATGATATAGAAAGAACAAAATTTGTATGTTTAATATACTTTCTGAAAGATAAATTCTTTTAAAAAGTCTCAAACTGTGTTTTATGTCCGCTACGTTTTCCTAAAAGTAAATACTTATTTTTTAGGTCCCTACTTATCAAATACAAGTAAGTGTTTATTGCCTTTAACACATCTCTTACCTTTTCTTGAAGTTCTTTGTATAGTTTCCGCTTTTCTTCGAGTTGGTCCATAAGAGATTTCAAATGTGCGTCGCACGTGTTTTGACATCCTTCTAAATCCTCGCACATCTGGCTTTTCCTTGTTTCAAGTTCTTGTACCTGAAAAGACGTTTTTTGTATTTCAGTAAATATATATATAAATGGTGTATACTTAATACATCGAAATACACACCATATTTTATTTTTTATTTTTTTATTATAAGATGGGTTAACTCTTGACCCCAATCTTGACCATAAGGTCAAAGATGAGGTCGACGATGGAGCGAGTTAACCCAGAAAATGCCTATAAAAGCACTGGTACTCCCACGCACCGACGGACTTCGGTAGGAGGGTGGTCGCGAACCAGACGGCCCTTTACAGAGCCTACAACACCGCATGAGACCATAAGATGACACCTCAGATTCAGAAAAAAATGAAGTGTCGTTGCCTGGGATGGATTACTAAGAGGCAGGTCTCATTTGTGTTTCCTTAGTCGCCTCTTACGACACCCACGGAAAGAGACGGGGTGGTGTTATTCTCAACCGATCACCACACGATAGGATTGATATTTCGCAACACACTATTAACTACCGTGGCTACGTTCAAATTAATTCAACGCCTGTTGAACTGTACTGGGCAAATCCACAAATATTCCTATTTAGTCAGGTAGATTTATAAGGACTCAGATGTAGGTCTTAAATCATCTAGGTTGAAGTGGGATTGAGCAGGACATGTCATGCATTCATTCAGTCACATGCATTCCGACTGCTGCACTGGCCAGAATTGGCCACCTCTTGGATACCAACAGTTGATCATAGGCGACGCGGTCGACCACGAGACGCTGGCGAGACGATGTAACCACATACAGCGCTGAGACGATGTAGCCACAAATTGTGTAGAGGTGGCCTAAAATAGAACAATCTGGCAAAATAAAGGGGAGGCCTTTGCCCAACAGTGGAACACCACAAGCTAACTAAAACCACAAGCTAGCTAACTACATGACCATATTGGGTGACTTTAAAATGATAATTAATTGGAGAAAATTAAGGACGTGAATCAGCCAATGAAACTGAACAACTTTCCCCAAGGAACATAAGTTGAAATATGAAAAAAACTTTCGCTAACAACAATTTTCAATTTGTATGGAAAGACCATTTTTTTTTTCATATTTCGTATAGTTTTTTGAGGAAAGTTGCTCAGTTTCATAGGGAGGATCACCACCTAAAGTCTCGCTAAATAATTTAAAGTCACCAAACAATAGGTACTTATTATGATGGCATAAAGATAAATCGAAATAAATGTATATTCCACCCTTTGTCAATTTTCGCGACATAGTTAGTTCTGTTTGTTCACGTTGTAGTACCAAAGCAACCGATCGACATGATTTTATTCACAAGGATTGTTGGAGGATTGCAGATTGACTTACAATAATATTCTAAAAGCGAAGAAATTAACATGGTATTTTAAAGGAACTTGTTTGCCCGCGACTTGCATAATGCACATACTGAAGCTACAAGATCGTTTCCGCCGTGTGGTGATCGGTTGAGAATAACACCACCCCATCTCCTTCCGTGGGTGTCGTAAGAGGCGACTAAGGAAACACAAATGAGACCTGCCTCCTAGTAATCCATCCCAGGCAACGACACTTCATTTTTTATGAATCTGAGATGTCGTCCTATGGTCTCATGCGGTGTGGTAGGCTCTGTAAAGGGCCGTCTGGTTCGCGACCACCCTCCTACCGAAGTCCGACGCCAAACAGCTTGCTGTGTTCCGTCGGTGCGTGGGAGTACCAGTGCTTTTATACGCATTTTCTGGGTTAACTCGCTCCATCGTCGACCTCATCTTTGACCTTATGGTCAAGATTGAGGTCAAGAGTTAACCCATCTGATTATAAAAAAAAAAAAAATTGGATTGTCCTACAACACAAACACCAACTGGTTTACAACACAAACACCAACCGATACAATCTAGATATAACCTGCGCTTCACCTGCTGGGTTAACCCGCCGCGCGCTTGTTTACGGCGCGTGCGATACAAATCCTGCACATACACGGGTGTGCAAGAATCGCGCGAAGGTTTGGGTCGTGTTCGATTCCATTGCCCGGCGTGATCTACCATTCAAGTCTCAAGTTTACATCATTTGCCTATTCGATGCTTAATTCAATTGTAATGTTCTCTTTATCACTTTTAACGCTAAATAACTCTTCCAGGCACACTTAATTATTTCAGATTTATTATTCTAGCTGGGAAACGACTATTAACTAAGTATGGATTTCTAACGAATTGCATAAATAAATAGGAGCGGAGCGGCGAAAACTTTTGTGAAATATTTTTTTTATCTCAGTGAGGCGATTCTGTAACTGGTTGTAACTAAGTACTTATGGTTGGATTATAGAAACTTATGATTGGGGCTGGAATCTAAAAACGAGATGGCGAGCTATTTATATTTTTACAAACTAGTAATAACTAAGTCCGCCTTTGCAAATCACTGTGTTTTTTTTCTTAAACTAGTCAGCAATCAAATCCTGATTTTTTTATAACTAATTTACAGTCACCCAATCGAAATGTGCATCAGCTCCCTAACAACAAAGGTAACAAAGGAAAAAAATATGAAAAAAAAATATTCGCCTCTCCATACAGCATGTGCGATTGTCTGATTGGCCTTTCTTTAGAAAGCTAAAAAAAATTGTCAATTTGACGGCCGGTTTGGTCGAGTGGTAGTGACGCTGCCTCTTGATCGGCGGGTCCTGGGTTCGATCCCCAGTCGGGGCAAACATTTGTGTGAAAAGCAGATGTTTGTTCTCGGGTCATGGGTGTTTGTGTTTGTCTATATGTGTGTTCCGAGGGACCCACGACACAAGGGAAAACCTTAATGTGGGCCTTTGAGTGTGTAGCGTTTATTATATAGGTTCCTTGTGGAAAGTTTTATAGGAGAACATCCCTTTAAGTTTTGTTAATTAATGTCAAGTCACCCCACCCCATATACGTCTCTAGTACGTTTCTTGAGATAGAAAACCGTCGATAATTAGTTGCTTTCTCGTTAGCGGTATAGGACATCTGCAAAATGCTTTGATGAACACAGATACCTCGTCTCCAAGTTTCTTCATAGCTTCCTCTTCCTTTTGAATCTCCTTTAAAACCTTTTGAGTATTTTCACGAATGCAGGCGCAGTCGTACCGCTTCGCACGTTCCGTCTCAAATGTAAGCACTCGAGCTGACTCCAGCTCATTCGCCATCATTTGTTGCTGACGGCGTCTTTGCTCTAATTGAAACTGTTGAAACAAATGTATACCGGAAATGTTACCGGAAATTGATGAAACCTAGGAATTGTATACAATGCTGTATACAATTCCTAGGAAATATATACAATTCCGAGGCTGTCTAGGATATGTATAAAATATTATTTCAAAGATTTTTTAATACACACATATCCGGGAAAATGTATATATTTCCTAGGAATTGTTTAAAATTCCGAAATTGCTTTAGGAAATGTATAAAACTAATGCTTTCTATGAATAAAGTGTATAAAACAACCTAACCTAACTGACCGTAACTGCGACAACCGCTTAACGCAACCACAGTCGTTTCTGATGGCTCGCTCCGGTCGTGCGTTGGGATTAGCAGTTCTAACCTAACCTAAACCAATCAACCCTAAGGGTTGGCTGGGTTAGGCTACTAACAAACCTACTTGTCGCAGTTCCGTCTGTCGCAACCGAACAAAGAAGTCGAATAACTCACAAAAAGCGTACCCATTGACATCTTGAATGTAATCTTAGAGTATATATTACATGTAATACATTTCCGATTGTTGTTTAGGAAATTTATAGATTTCCTAGGAAATATATCTAATATAATTAATTTCACACATTTCCGGGCGATTTTAGGAATTATATGCATTTCCTATGAATTGTATACAATGACGGATTACATATATTTCCTACTACCTTCTGATTTACTTTTATTACACCAGAAAACTCTTTGATATAATAATAATAATCTGCAGAGAGAGTGAGAAATGTAATTTCTATCTATCTATCTAAACATAAAATGATAATTTTATATAATTGTTGCCTTGGCTTTTGCTATAAGCTGTAGTTTATTTTTGAATAAATGAAATGAAAATGAAAATAAAAAATACAAGCCTCATGTCTATTATACGGGTGACCTTAAATTAGTTAGCAAAACTAAAAGGGGTGATTCTCCCCATGAAACTGAACAACTTTCCTCTCCTAAATGAAATCCTAAAAAAATCTAAAATTTCATTTTCATTTCAACCTAATGTTCCTTGGGGAAAGTTGTTTAGTTTAGTGGGCTAATTCACATCCTTGATTTTAAAGTCACCCAATATATCTTTTTTAGTCGAGGTACCACCCCTCTTTCTTTCTCAGGGTTAAAAACTTAAAGTAGTTGCTAACTTGCCTTGAGATCACGATCTTCCTGCGCTGCATTGTTCTGCGATGCAGCGAGATTTAACTCTTCCTTCTTTAGTTCCTCGTTTAATTTCATACCTTCGACAGCCAAAGTACAAACCTCCTTTTCTAAACCATCTAACTTTTTCCCCACTTCTTCAACTGACTTTCCGGCAGTCTTCAAAGTCTCAACTAGTGTCATACAAGCTTCTTTGTGCTTATTGCGTTCTAACATGGCTTTTTCGCTCTGAAATGCATAGCTTTATGATTTAGGTGTTATAAATAAATGCCACATGTTCAAAAGGCAACAGTAAGATTTTCCCTTATATCATGAGTCCCTTAGGATACATATAAAAACGGAAACAATCTCCCAGACCAGAAAACCAACATCAGATATTTACAAAAAAATTTACCCCGACCTGGAATCGAACCAAGGAACAAAAGCAGCTGTCATATATATATTTATCTTTTTTTTAAATTTCTTCCACGCTGGACTAGGAGTGAACAAAAAACTTAGAATGTACCAGCTACCAACTCTTTCCAGGCATACTGTAAAAGACGGTAAGTGGCACGCGAGTAATTTGCTGAATTATGGGCGAAAGGCTGACAACCACTTTACATTGTTTCATCTAATAACCCTCAGAACTTATGTCAAATGCGACATCAAGTGGTTCTAGAACTACTGATGCTCTGCTTACCCCGACAGGGATTATAGGCGTGAGTGTATATATGTAAACTTTTACAAGTAGAATTACGAAATTGTAGAGTTCGTATACAAATTCTTAAAGCTTGTGACTCAATGTTGTAGAGTGACAGTAATATTTGGTTTTTAACTTAAATAGACTATTTTACGAAAAACAGTCCAATCTATAAACACTTAAATACAGAAATAACTCTATGGAGTTATGACGTTGTAGCGCTCTCTGTGGTACAATCCCTCAATCGCCATTTTGAACGTTATCACCAGTGGATATGAAACTTGGGTGGATACGACTATAATGTGAATGTACGATACTTCTCTGGCAATGTCCTCTTCTTTTTCAATGGCAGCATTCAAACGGCGCTGGTAGCCAGCTTCCAGTTCCTGCCACGCGATCTCAGCTCTTTCCAAAAGCTCAATACGGTCTGCTTCGCGTTTCGCCAGTTTTCCAATCCGCTCGTGCAAGTCCTTTGTTCTTTTGTCCAAGGTCATCAATCTACTCACACAACTGTTTTCTAGACAAATAGACTGTAATGAAATGGAAAGGAATTGATAAAGTAGTAAATATTTTCAAAAGTTCATGTTATGATTATGACAAAAGAATTACTCAAACGACTGTGTAAATATAGCCCACAATATTTTTCGGGGTAAGATGGACAATGTGTATAGTCCTTGAAGAAAAGTCACGAGTCGGCAACCTTTGAAACGGAAGAGTTATTAAAAATCATTTGGTTCTAGGTTCTAGAATCAAGTGGTTCTAGAACTACTGATGCTCTGCCTATACACATGTCTGCTCTGACAGGGATTATAATCGTGAGGTGTTTAAAAAACCCATAAAAAAAGAAATTCCAAAATGTAATTTTAAAAGTGAAGTAGTCGCAACTCTAGTAATCAGTTGCGCACGGTTTGACATCTTTAAAAATGAAAGTTTCATATAATTAAAACAACATACTTGTCATATTTATAATAGAGCTGCGTTATAAGCTAAATTTTAACTATTTTTGAAACACCTTGTATATGTATATAAAATTTTACAAATAGAATTTAGCGCAGCGTGCTCGCTAAATTCTATTTTTAATATGAAGTTCTAACTTATGAGTAAAAATGTTGCAGTAATTTGCCTCGCTGCAGCGTGAAACATAAGTATAGCGATATATCCAATGCACGAGCGTAGCGAGAGCGAAAATGTTTGATGTAATTGCTTATATGATATTATACTTATATGATAGTCTTGCTGCTATTTACATTTTATATGGGGTGACTTTAATTTAGCTAGCAAAACCTCTTTCCCTAAGGAACCTGTTCGAAACTAAAAAAAATGGTCGGCTTCCCATGGAAAAGCAAATCGGCTGATTGCACAATTTTTAATTATGGTATCTTTTTGGTATTTCGACCTATGTTTCTGGGGGAAAATTGTTCAGTTTCATCGGCTGATTCGAATCTTTAATTTCTACTGACTAGTTTAAAGTCACCTAGACTTTGTAACTACATCTCAAGAACCGTTTTCACAATTCTATAGAAGAATGAACAGCAGAACATAGTTACCTCTTTTGTACACATTTTTTGAGGAGTGTGGGGTTTCTTTGACTTTTTCGTTTGCGGTGGTGGTGCCTGTGACGCTCGTTGGACTATTGTAGGTTCCACGTGCAATACCACCTTAGGCTCTATCGGTAACTTGAGTACAGGCCCACTAGCTTCTGAGGAGCCGTTATTGTAAGTTATGAAACTTCCCCTGCAATGCTGTAAGGTATTACAGCCAGTAGACGCGTTCTCTTCCTTATTCAGTTTAGAACTCACGAAACTAAAAAAATACCAGTATAACGAACAATGAATATTGAACATCGTCTTGACCTTTACCGTGACATAGTTTAGATATAAGCAAATTATGTTCTCATTATGTGCCCGCATCAGTTCTCTGCTGTAAACCTTTTCCAAAGACGGAATAAAATTTACACTCATAATTTTATGGGGCACATGTGGGACTAATTAAGAAAATTATTGAAAAGATGCACTAGCACTATGTAACTACCATAATTATTTTTCAGCAGGTACTGAGTAAAAAAGTAAATGTAAATAACCATTGTTGGAACGAAAATTCAAATACACATGGTCACATGCCATCCTGTCTTCTTGCCATTTCGACTCTTGTTTTGCACTCTTACGCCTGAAGACGCCCAATATAGCCTGTCTTTGCGACGAAACTACGTCCGCAATGAGGGTCCGTGAATATGCTGCTTACTCATATCATTATGTAACTAAAACAGCCTAAGTTATGGTCAACAGCAAATTAATTTTAAAAAACCCCTTTGTAATAATTAAAAATACATCACATGGGATGCTAGATAATAAGTAATAGAGTAGTCTCATTTATATACAGGGCTTTAGGTAAATCTCTTTCAACCTCTCGGGTGGTAAATATGTCCATGAAACAACTTTTCCAAGGAACAAAGGTCGAAGTATGAAAAAATAATTTGACTTCCCATACAAAATGCGCTATCAGCTATATCCGTTTGTATGGGAGCTTAATTTTTTTTTTTTCGTATTTCGACATATGTTCCTTGGGAAAGTTGTTCAGTTTCATGGACTGATTTACCACCCGAGAGGTTGAAAGAGATTTACCTAAAGCCCTGTATAGTAGACTACTTAATGGGACCACAAACCCTAATTCTCATATTGTCCACATAAGGACAGGCAAACGTAACTTTTTCTTTTGAGGAAAGTGTGATTCACGTTGATTCGTAGTTGATTAATTGAGCATACCGGTAAAGGCTTTCAGCTTTGTTATGTCCAAGTTGCTGCCATGCGAGTAGCGCGCACGTCAAATGCCGCTGACTTGAAGGTAGCGTCACCACCGCCTCCACTGGATTCCTGTTTAAATGCTCCTGCGTCTCTTTTAATGCTGCCTGCACAAATAAATAAACACCCTCAATGATATATGCTGTAGTACCGCTTTGCAAGAGGCGCTACGAGCGCCCAATGGCGTTCGCTGATCTGAACCGATCAGTGAGGTTAAGCAACGTACACAGAGGTAGGGAACCTGATGGGTGATCCAAGTGACATTCAATCACGAGCGTGGCATTCAATCGGCGGTCCCGGCTGTTGTCGATTGACTACAGTCGTTAAAACCAAGTCGGAGGCCAATGTGCGGTTTGAAAACTCTGACACCAGGATTAACCAAGTTCGCCACACACTTGACTATACCTACATGATAAGAAGAAGACTCGCGCCTTTATATCTTAAGGATCTAGTTAGGAAAATAATCAAATACCGAATTTTGTCTTAGATGAAACATGTTTGAGTTTATTAATCGATTGTAAAAATATAGTCTGCCTTTCAGCCAAACTACAGCAAATTCTTGAGGCGTCTGACTAGCTTATGGTATGATCTAGGCTAGAAAAAGCTGACAGCTACTATATTCTGTCTTTTTTCGCTTTCAAATTAAGCGGAGAAGGCATGTTATGGTGGGAAGAGCTAGCTTGTTTTTATTGATAGATTTTATAACTGTTCGAAATTGAACCATTTATTGAACCCGTCACACATGGTTCATAAATCATAATAGTAGATTAAGCAACAAGGGGATAAGATAGTGTATTATGTCACGGGCAGCATATTGAATTCTGAGCGAAATGAAGGATTCTGTAGTTAATTCCCGAACGTAGTGAGACTAAGACACTTTTATCCCCGAGGAGCTTACTCTACTTTATACACCTATTGTGAAGTTAAATAGAAAAGAAATTATAAATTAATCCCATCAATAATGTTTTGAGCCTCCATTTCTATATCAGAGTCGCTGGAATTACTGGACATTTTTCTCAGATTTATTTAAAAAACTTACAACAAAACACAATAATTCGCGGTAAAAATCACAGATCGAAAATCACCGACAACGTTTTTTTATAATATTTAGTTTCGTAGGCAAAGGAAAGTCAATAGCTAAGACATACAACCAAGTTTTTATGCTAAGTACACTGGTTTGCTGTCCAGTGTATTTAGCGGGTCATTTAGAAAAACCGCGATATCTCCCAAAGTTATTTACATAGATCCCTCGTATAAATAATATGTTATAGACAGATTTGTGAAAAAAAGTTGCATTTGAACAAGTTACAGCTTAAAAAAAAAACCGATTTTTGAAAAATATCAAAATTCAAATTTTTGGAATAAAAAATTTTCTCGCGTTTGTTTCAAACCGAGATGTCATCATAAACAGTTTTTTTGGCTGGTCACAGTATTTTGTGCATCAACCATGCACCAACATGTCGTTATCTCCCGAAGAATGTACACGAATTATCACCATGGTACAAGAAGGAAGGAGTCAGCGGAGTACTGCTAGAACAGTAGGTGTATCTTTATCCACGGTCCAAAGAGTACTCCAGCGATTTCAAGAGACCGGCATGAACATCAGGAGACCAGGGAATGGCAGGCCAAGGTGTACAACCACACGAGAAGACAACGCTCTCCAGCTGCAGCTAACTTACATGAGTTAAGAAGTGCGCTAGTAGAAGAATGGTCAAACATAGACCAAAACCGTATTAGAAATTTGATTTACAGCATGCCACATCGTCTTAATGAAGTGATACGGGTTCGTGGAGGAAATAGAAGAAATTTACAGAAAAGCTTTCATTTTGCAGATTAACTGTGTTGTATATTTTTGTTGTCAAAAGGTAGAAGTGTTTTTTTGTTTTTTTTTAATACTTAAATAAAATTAAACGGTTTACAAACGTGTTATGTATTTTCTTTTATGTATAAGTCGGTCATCTATAACATACTACAGTTTCACTAGTTTGTGTTGTTTAGTTAACAAACTATCACACTTTTTAAAAGCGACCCGGAATTTTTGCGGCCCTGTGTATTTAAATTGATGTGTCAAATTTTATAGTTAAAATCTACTTGGACCAAGGAAGTTAAGCCTTCAACAGTCTTGTTTTTTTTTCGAAATTATTTTTTATAGAAGTTTTTGTTGACATTTTGGCGTTCCATATTTTAAGGTACCCAATTATTAGGAACCCAAGGGAAGTTCCATACAACTTTATTTCCCTTGAGCTTTAATGGCTTACTTTAAATAGAGAATACTTGACGTATAATACGTGCTCCAGATGCAGGTGGTGTATAAAAGTACTAAAAATATTTCCATTTTATTAGCGGAAATTCAATGTTTACAACTAAGATGTTGTACCAGGTTGTACTGAGGTTTTACCACTGTCGCTTGCGCTTTCTCTATAAAGAGCATTCCAGGCGAGACCAGGCTCTTACGTCGTATGTTTACCACGCGCCCGCCCGGCGCCGGCGCAATGTGAAGGCTCGTTTTATTGTATGTGTCAGTTTGAAGTAAAATTATCAATGCTGACACGAACAGTTACTGGTTTTAAAGAGCCACAACACTAACTAGCATTAATAACACCACATATTAAATGTAAGTCCCTTGAATCGTAAGTCCCTTGAGACACACACAAAGACAGACAAAGAACACCCAGACCAGGGACAAACACCTGCTTTTTACAGATATGTTTGCTTCGTCCCGGAATCGAATCCGGAATTATTTTTAACAATACCACATTTTCAAACCGAGTTGATCATTAATAAATAAATCACAGATAATTTTTTTAAAGAACTGCTTAATTAAGTTCGATGTAAGTAAGAGTATTTTAATGTCATAATTATTATGGACAGTTACCATTTTTTTCGTGTTTCAAAATTACTTTTTTTTGTCCAAAATTATAAAATAAGAAAAGATTTTAGCCGCCTGGGTGACAGTATAAACCTCATTATAGGCAAGACCAGGACTCATTACATGACTCCTATTCAAAAAAAACATCAGTTTGCCCTACTTTTACTTATAGGCACATAGGATAAATGAATACAGTTGGTCACTTACATTTACACAAAATTACATTTTCAATTTTTTTACACATGTTATTACCAAATTCGTTGTTATACATACTCGTACTTATTAAAACGTACTTTTATTTAGTAAAAGTTACTAAAAAATTACATTTTCTCTCTACTATCTACAGCATAACTTATGTAATTACTCGTTCCCTGTACGAGCAAATAATATGAAATATGAGAAAAATTTATTCATTTAATTTTGTACCCACCTCTAAATCCATATTTGGGTTCTTGACGAGGACTTTAGATATATTCCATAATATCAGGTTGTCCATTGAAGGGTTTGCGGTTGTAATACTAATGCCCTCTTCCAGCTTAAATGTTAATCATAAAGTTAACATTAACTACTAGTCAACAATACTATGAAATGAAACAGTTTATTGACATTAACATTATTGTAATTATTGTAAAGTTTCATCAAAATATGTGCAGTAGCTTTTGCATGAAATAAACAAATATTCAAACTGAAATCCTCACAAACATTTACGTTCAAAGGATATATATATAACAATTATTACTTTTTATTTCAACGCGATGATTCGACATTGTTCATTTCGTGGTTGTGGGAATTTACCCCACTGAGGCCCCTAAGATTACCTCATACTGAAAACAAACAAAAAGCACTTCCTTACCTGATTTGTTTTGCATTCATACTTTTCTGATTCATACATTTTAATAAACAGTAGAAAATACTGCCCAACTCTTTTTGATTTAAGGTATGTTTTCTACTTCTAAAAAATTAACATTTAAAATCTAGATAATTTTACTTTCATTTTTTCTGCTGTAAAAAGCCAAAATGATTTGAGAAAATAAATATTTTTGTGTTTTTCTTGTCGGCATTTGATAATTTGATGGATATTTGACACATGAAAATAAATCAAACGCGTGATAGAAAAAAAACTGGCTGAAAACGACATCACCAGTGTTTTTATACAATAACGCTACCACTACACTAACCTCTTTAAAACGCAAAATCATACAAAAGACATTTTAGCCCACTGCTTCAACCCTTCAAACATGGCTTATTTTTTGGGGAGTGAAAGCTACCCTGTTCATTTTATCACAAACTAATAAAATACAATATACTAAAACAATGTCTTCTTCTTGTATTGTATTGTATTGTATTGTAAAATCCTTTATTGCACATCAAACAAAGTAAATACATTAAAAACAAAAGAGATAAATATTAAATAAATTTAAGGTACAAAGGCGGCCTTATACTAAAATAATGTATTTTATCTAATATTTTTTGTCAAAATTATGAATCTCCAGGTTTATTAAAATATAGTATTTTATGTTTGTATTCATAGGTTTTATGAATGTACGTGTTCTAAAATAAAACAAATTAAAATAAATAATAATAGTATTAATCTTCGACCCGTTCATGTTGTAGTATTCTCACTTGTACAATGTACATAATGGAAATCAACGATACAATACTATACAAAACAATACAATATTCTTTATTTTCACACAGAGTCATACAGTACAATTAACAGAACGGCCTTATTGCTAGGTACTACAAATGTAAGATTCTTGGGCAACATGTTTCAAGCACAATAAAAAAATATTCAATCCTGACCAGATCGAAAACAAACACATCTTTTAAATAAGTCAATACCTGTGAGAGATTATCAGTCAACAATCTGCAAATTACTGCAGGATGATTCATCATGTGCATGCTTGTAGCATGAAGAGCAGTGGTCGTCAGATAAAAAGCAAAAGAGAAGGGTCGATACACCCCGGGCGGCGCGCGGCGGCGGCGCGGCGCGGGCAGGCGCCACCAGCCGGTTCCCATCGCTAACGGTCCGAGCCTTCCAAGTATAGCCAGCATTAGCTCCGATGCTGACACTATTTTTAGCCGAGCTCCGTGTCAGCGCGCTGCTGCGCCGGCGCCGCCCCTGCCGGACACCGCGCGACCCGCCGTCGCCGGCCGCCACAAAAAGCAGACCGCGATCTACTCATGTCATATACGTAAAGCTTATTTTAGACTAAAGCTTAGTACCAGTTCTACCTCTCGTACTCGATACTGATAAAAAGCGGAACCTGCGTCGATTAACTACTTTATAACTTAAGTAAATTTGGTTAAAGAAGAATTTTATTAGACTCTACATTAACAGCTTGTTACAGAGTGACCAAGAATTCTTCTTTGACCAAACCTTCAGCACAGTTTTACTTAATATATCACGATGTAACTGTGCCTGCAGCTCGAAAGTATTATACCTTTTTTCAAATGAAATTGTTGTAGGTCTTTAAAGTATATAAGTAAAGCGGTTCAAGTCACGATCATTAGCTACCTCATATCTTCTCAAGCTGGTGTTATTATAAAACTAAACATACTCACGCAACTATTTTTTTTATTATAGAAAGAAGTAAAGTCGCTTGAACGATTACTGTTCTCTTCTAATTCCGTTAAGGGCTGTTCCGTTATATCCCATTCTTTGATATAAATGTAAAAACTTTCAAGATATAATATCAAAAGTGATTGGTTATAATCTAAAACTGGCCATAAAAAATCGGGATATGGTTGTTATCGATCGATGCTCCTGTCGCGGGCTTTGTTTACGGCGCGGCGCGTGCGATACAAATCTTGCACACACGGGTGTGCAAGAATCGCGCGAAGGTTTAAGGACTGGAGACAATAGGCAAAAACCACCGCTGGCTTAAGTAAATATAAAATGTTTTTATTGTACGCGATACAGAATTAAATTTGCATTTTAGTATTTTTAGTGTACTGTAAACAATTTGTTAACAATGTTAAATAAGCAATATTAATATTAAATGTAATAAGACAAGGGCACGGACATCAAGTCTGTGGATACACAATTAACTGTTTAAAAAAGTGGTGTTCATATTTTTCAACTGATCCCATAAATTGGCAGTATTCTTATGTAATGTTTACACTTTTCTCAGAATTCCAGACAAGTTATCTTTCATATGAACATGTTTAATATTATAATATCTTAATTTCTAAGCCTTCCATAATTAATGCAGTATTATTTAAAATAAGTACATAATCATAATGCAAATACACGTTACTTTTGACGCGTCTGATATATGAACGTAATATTACTATTTTGGTCTGATACACAGAGGGGATAGAAAACTACTTCTTCTCTTTAGGTTTATGGTGTCCAAAATAAATTGTTCACGTGAAGAAAACCAAAGTTTTTATCACTTTCCAGCCCTTCCCGTTTAGTGCTGAACGAAGATCTCCATCATACGGAGAGGACGCTAAATGCTCGTACCTACCTCACCAGACATGCTAACTCGTACTCACCTCACCAGACACATGGATGTAGAAAAAAGTGCCAGACATGCCATGCAAAGTCAAAAAGGCAATTTCATTAGGTCTTTAGATAATACCAATAGCAGTTGCGTCGCTAGAGATCGACTGTTAACCAACACGATGTTCCACAGGCAGCCATTGAGGTTGGCGTTTGATAACGGATGTTTACCTCTCACCCCAGGTGTTAAATGTTCATTCTCCTTTTTTAATTCTCCTCCTTTTTTTAGTAAACTTGGCCAACCCAACAGCTCGAGCACGATGGCGACAAACTCGCGCGGCACGCCACTCAGCTGACGCTGAAACTTCAGTTTGATTGCGCGAGGGCCCCGCGCAAAGACTTTCTCGCCCTCTGGCGTTGTCAATGCTGACATTTTGACATAGGACACGCACCATCATACTCAAGCTGCAGTGTCAAAGTTTTCATACAGCCAAATAGCATCTACAGTAAACAAACAACGGCCGAGACCGACATCTTAACGTGCCTAGTATAGGTCTTACAATAAATCCTTTAAAAATTCTGTGTTGACCATGCGTTGACCTGTGTGACCATAAATCCTTTAAAAATCCTGTGTTGACCATGTAAACCCTGAGCTTTAACGTCGAAGCAAAGATATAGAAATGAGATGGAAATAAGTCTTTGAATACAATACATTTTTGCTAATCGAACTTTAACTAGACCGGCCACACCGTTACCGGCCGAATATTTATTTATTTATAAATATTGTTTAAGTGTACAGACACATTCTCCCAAATAAAAAGAAAACTAAGCAACCTGAGTCTACTGACCTCGTTCAAAATAAATTGGGGTCACACGTTTGTTTTTTCAGTTACATCAGCTACTTAGGTAGAAAACTTTGGAACAGTATTACTAATTGTTTAATTACCTTAATGTACCGAAACAAATTTTAGTAAAATTAAGTGGAGCTAGGTCATCTTCTATTTATCGGTTATAATTATAACTGATCATTTGATTTTGGATCAGCGTAGGTATTTACATACATATTACGAGTAAATATGTATGATATAAAACTTGGTGAATTTTTAGTAGTCCTATTGTTGGACAAAGATTTAGGTAAACTTTGGCTGTTATTGTAACTGCATTTATCTTTAACAGATAAAGGCAATACAATATACACACTTATACACGGTCTCGGGATATTGCACGATTTTTCATACAAAAGAGGTATGTTTGAGAAGCTATAAAATCATACTCGAGATACATGGAGGGCTATAATTTTCAGACGAGCAAGTGCTAACCTAAATTTTCAATTCTAGTCAATAAATTTTGTTTTACTTGAAATTTATAAAAATGGGACGGAAACGAAAACGAAAATGCACTTTTTTCCTGCTTTTTGTATGAAAATAGTCGAATTTGCGCAATTCTTTTTTCATTTGCGTCACGTTTTCACAAATTTCTAGTAAAACAAAATTTATTGATTACAATTAAAAATTTAGATTTAGTACTTGCTCATCAGGAAATTATAGCGCTCGCTCCATGTGTCTCGAGTATGTTTTTGTAGCTTCTCAAACATACCTCTTTTGTATCTGTGACTGTGTAACATTTAATGATAAATCTAGGTATACATAACTTAAGTCTTGTAAGTTGGACCATTTATAACTCAAGAAAACGGCTTGAAGGGTTTTGATGTAGATAATAAAACGACGCACAATATTGTTGTATGGTATTAAAAACATTTCCTTAAAATGCAAAATATGACGCCGCGTACTCGTGGATGCACACGCGAGCCTTCGAACAGAAAATTTGTCACGTGCCTCAGTCGGACTCCCACAATCGAGGGCGAAATCAATCAACGTGAGTCCGTTATTTGAGAATGGATGTGTACCGAGACCGGTAGCGCCACCAATACCGAGTCTCGGTTTTTTCCAGTTCGGATAAACGTCGCCCGCGCCTGCGCCGCCATTGTATTTACCAACATCACCTCTATAATGCTCACTCAATCATAACGGTCTCAATCCGACCTTGCAACGCCATAATTTTTTGAAAAAACTCTGTTTTTAAGTACAACAAAATACCCTTTCAATTTGATAATTTAAATGATGAAAACTTCTGACAACAAAATAACAATAAGAAACCGACTCGTATTTCTTTAATGTAACCCACAATTACTGTTACTTACTGAAATTTGGTACTTACTTTGATTGCTCTATTATGATTCTATTTCCAAGTTTTCAACCGACTGTATGTTTTTTTTCATCTGCTATTGTGTTATTCCAGAGTTTTTATATCTGCAAAAATATAAAAACTCTGGAAATAACACCATGTAGTTTCAAAAGTTGCAGGATTATGTAGGGATAGCTCCCCTGAATATTTTTGGAACTTCATAAATTAATTACTTTTTTGACACTATAGTTATCAACTTTGTGCGACCTATTGTTGGGATTGAAGTCGGTGACTCATACGTTTTTAACGTGGGAAATTATCACCTCTAAGATTATCATCCCTTTACTTGAACCTACAGATACATTAATAAAATCTGGAGGCAAACACACACTTGACTATACCTACACGATAAGAAGATCTGGAGGCTATTCCACTAATCAATGGTGTCTGGTTAATGGCGGTCGCCATTTTATCCGTTCAGGTGGCGAAATCAAGAACTATCCAAATTTCATACATCTGATAACGGCTGCTTTGACTGGTGACTCCACCGCCAACTTAATGTTCAGTTGCTAGGTAGTTTGCAACTTTACGTTTGGTTGGCAGTGGCGCTGCAGCAGGCCGAGAACGATAGTGACAGCGCCGCGACAACATCGCGGTACTATGTCAAAATGTCAACATTGACAACGCCATAGGGCGAGCAAGCCTTTGCGCGGGACCCTCGCGCAATCAAAGCGAAGTTTCAGCGTGAGCCGAGCGCGAGTTTGTCGTTATCGTGCTAGAGCTGCTGGTCGGGGTGGCTGTTAGCATGTATATGAAAAATAGTTATCTGAAAAAAATAAAATGGCGACTATTGTCATTCCACCGCCATTGAGACGCCATTGATTAGTGGAATAGCGCTGCAGTAAGGATACGCTTATATGTTTTTGAATCTAAATGGGAATTCATCTGTGATTGACAAATCCGGGTCACTGATCGACCACATATTTTGAAGACTGTTTTGTTTTCTTCTACGTGTACATGCGAAAACAAATCTAGAACACGTTACATTAGTTTCTCTACATTAGTACCAATATGAAGGTCTCGTGTTTCCGCGTCGTGTTTACCATTGAAATAAGTCGTAGATTTGAATAAAAAATAAGCACAAGAAATATTTGACGTCATCGTTGGTGAAAGGATTGCGAGAGGATGCGTTAGTATCATGATGTCCTCATTTAATGACACTTTGGATGAAATGAGATAAAATTTTCGATAACAACTTTAAAATTAGACTTTTTTGGAATTAAATGTATTCAATCACACGTGACAGATTATAGGATAAGTACACTTTACCTAAAATAATTAACTGTGTAGCGCAAACTTACGTTTATTGCACCCAAAATGCAAATGTTGTTAGACGATAAGTATGGTATAGACAGTATTCAAAAAATTTTGTAGCTATACACTTGCTCTAAATAAAAGTGTTAGTTCTTTTATCGTCTTTCCTTTTTGTAAGCAATATGACAGGCTTACAAAGTGGTGTCTTGCTCGGCGAGGCATCAGAACAACGCAACCGAAGGAGGCGCGTCGCGGCGGCATGGCAAGTTGCCGCATCCGGACTCCTCAAACTGTCAATAGCCGTATTGTGTGAACGCATTGTCGCTACTGTCTGCTGATCCCACATTGCATACAATATCTCATCATACAATCAGTATCAACAGGACTAGGAATTACAGGGCACAGACGCACTACCTGCCTATTACGCGGTAAAATTTATTTAGAATCAGGCGACTTAAACTTAAACTTTAAATAATGAAAGTATTTCGGCAAAGAATCAAACGTAAGCGAACGAAACAAAAAATGATAGCATAGATGTGTTGTATGGGTAATATCTCTCAATGAATTAAGGATCGCAAGTTTACGGATAATTTTATAACTTAAGATGGCTGATAAGTTTAAAAATTCATAAATTATTTGAAAATCATCATTTTGATTCATGATCACGTTATATGAGAGACAACAACTACTATTTTTCAAAGACACACCTTCAATGTTACGTATTCCGTAATTTTTTATACAAAAACCAATCTACTAGAACCATGGTTAATAGCAAAGTCCGCTTAACAGGTTTCTATTTCGATATCTTGCCTTCGTTAACTAAAATATTCTTCTGATGACAGGAAAAACTCGTCTCATAGTGATTCATTCAACGAAAGTATGTACCGCACATATCACACCAATATAGCATCACACTTTCTTTTTACGTAAGATTCTCAAATAAATGATAGATACGGTCTTCTTTGGTGTTCCAAATGTTTCCGTATGAGTGAGTAGGTCGTTATTGATGGTGTTTTTCTCGCAGGGCCTGATTAAAGAGACCTTGATGTGAACAGGCTCCGGGTAGATACCTACTCGTAAAGTACTCTCTAAGCTAGATGGGGTCGCTTTTGCAACCATACCATTCAAGGATTTCTGGTTAAGTTTTCCACTTCAATGTTTTACATATCCAAGGCTTTATTTATGTTGAAGTCAATCAAATATTCATAAATAAGATTCGTGGGAAACAGCTATCACATGACACACAAAGTAGGAACATGATATGATGGCTCAATGACCGTTTTCGTGCATTGTACTCTACAATTGATCAAATAGTCAAATTATGGGCATATTACGAATATGACACATCTTTTACAGCTACAACTAAGTATTTTTTTTACATTGTTACATATAGTAGTCGGCCAATTTACTTTGAGAACGGATTAAAAGTAAGTTATCATTACGAGTGTCAGGCTGTGTTAACATGCTATTCTTTTGTTAACCATATTCGACACATGCTGTACTCGCGCTCTTTGTTAAAATTATTTCACGATCATAAATAATTAACATAGTCCGCACCAAGCACGCACACTAAAGTAAGAGTTAAATAGAAAATATGCACATATTTATTGTGATAATAAATAGACCAGTTAAATCAATACGAAATCTTATAGTTAACCTTCAAATTGTCACGCTCATTTTCATAAAAAAAGTGTCGAGTGCAAAGCAGTTAGTCAGCATATTTTTTCAGGGATTCAAAAAGCTTAAGACATGTGATAACGAGACTCTGAACGTTTCATTTGATTATTTAAAAGCTGCGATAGTTGCGCATTCGCTCAGTCAGTAGAGAGAAGTTGGTGGTCGCGTCGAAGCGCGCGCGCACCTCGGCCTTAGCGCCAATTTCGCGATTTATTATTTCAATAAAAATGTTGCTTTTCGAATAATTAAATTTTCGTGTTTTGAGCGGATATTGTGAACTTTTTGTTCGTTATTTTTATTGTTATTTTTTTGTTGAGTAAAATATCAAAATGGTTAGTGGAAACAAAGACCCGAGCAAGCCTAATAAGATCCCGCCGAAGAACCGTGAAAAGAAGAGTAACAACTACCTGCGAGCGAACTTCTTCTCGCGGACATGGTTCGCGTGGATGATGCCCACGTTCTGGCGCGGGTACAAGCGGGACCTCTACGACTCCGACCTCACCAAGCCCAAAGACAGCCACCTCTCCGACAAACTTGGTGATCGGCTTGAAAAGTAAGTACCTAGTTGTCTTATAAACTTGGAAATTTATCATCATGACTGTTATCCCCTCTATTTTAATATACCGGTAAATTTTCGTTTTAACACATTTCTTCAGGAATTTAATTCATTCAAAATTTAAATTTCCAGTGTAGTGTATTTTCGTGAGTTTTCTATTTCCAATAAATTATGGATACCTATTTGAAAAAGTATAAGCTTGGTAAACAACCCTTCTCATAGTCGTAGCATATTTGAAAAGATATTCATCAAGTTTCTATGTGATCCAATGCTCACGAATATTATAATCATTTACTCATATTACACCACAGGTCAACTTATTTCTCTAGACATAACAGATATACCTTTCTCTCTAAACTGCAATGCAAATTATAGAAAACAGCCAGACCTAGAATGTTATTAGATAAGATACCAAGACAACTTTTGTTCTTCAAGTTACAAGTATATCCCACGGTTCAAAGAATTTAAAAACTATATACAATTAAAAATGTATCGACTTATCTTACTCTACTATGAGTATAGGAATAGTCTCAGATAAAAACAGTTAAACAGAAGCATACCTACGTGCATATATTAATAAAGTAGATGTATGTGATACTTGAACGTGATTCAATCTAAATAAAATAAGATATTCCATGGAATCTGCTTTGAAATACTAGTAAAAGTTTTATTATAATTACAAGTTCAACTCGGGACTAACGAGGTTATTATTCAGGATCCTGTACATAATATTTTAAAATTATAATGCGGCTTGATTTAATTCTACATACCTACATACATTACATGAGTGTTTATAGGTACACCTCTTTCTTTTTCAATATGGAATATATTCGAGTAAATGTTACCTACAGGAGACTAAACTAAAAAACACATGAAAATTTTTCTAAGAAAATCTTTTGTGGAAAATCATTCGGAATGATGGACTGAAGTTTTAAGTTTTTGCAAAACTTTCTGTACAATAATTAAAAATTGATTATTTTATGATATGACATAATTAAGTAGAATCTAAATGTGTCATATTTTGGCCGTAGTGTTGTAAACAATGTCAAATATTATAAAAGATTTAGATTTATTATATTATATTTAAACAGTATACTCTGTAAAAATGTTTATCTAAAATAAATCGTTGTAAAAATCACAGCACAAAGTTATTTATGAGAGAAGAAAATTCCAATCAAATAGCCGCGCAAATTGTGACGTGGCTGGTTTAGACTTCGACAAAGTTTTTGATGAAAAAGATAGTTTGAAGCTGTCTAGACTCCTCTCAATTCATATAGACATCATAGACTAGCTTTCCGCCCGTGACTTCGTTCCCGTGGGAATTCGAGAAAATACCATGTACCCTATGTTCATCACGGATAATGTAGGATTCTAATGGTAAAAGAATTTTTCAAATTGGTCCAGTAGTTTCGGAGACTATTTAATGCAAACAAACAAACAAACAATCAAATCTTTCCTCTTTATAATATTAGCATAGATAGAGATATTTGTTAGAAAAATCTTTTATAAAGAGTATGCTGATACCTACTGATGAACTTTTGAAGTTAATGTCAATTCAATAAAGAATATAAAATCCTTTAGCATTTATTCAGTGTAACTAATGTGTATATGTAGTTTTACTAATACGTACTTAATTACTTGTATTACGGAGATCACGGCTATGTCAGTATCAGCATTTTTTGTCTAGTGGAAGATGGTGCATGGAAGAACTAATTGTTTTCCTGCTTTCGCTTAAAATGCATAAAAAATCATGTTTTGGAAAAAAATCATAATTTTGACATAACCTGTGAATTTCATGAAAATCGTTGGAGCTGTTTTCGACAAACCGATTAAATGTAAATTAAAAACCATATGGAAACATTTCTGAGGAAAATGTTTATATACAAAATTAGCTCGTTTAATAGGATGGGATTAAACAACACGTGAATGTAACAAATCATTCACAATATCGCACGGTTTTATGTTTAAGATCGAAACTGTTGGCCCGAATTTCAGTATCACCTGTGAACTTATTGTGAATAATACTTACGTAGGTATGGTCTCTTCCGTCGATTAAGTATCCACCAAGTTTCTTGTCTGCTGGTCATAAGGTTCAACTTAGAATAAACATGCCCCTTTAACTTGGGGCATTGAGTGTACGTAAGTACGATGGTACATATGTATACGTATATACGTATACATACGTCAATGATTTCATATAAACCGATTACTTTATAATTCCTAGAATAAATCACAAACACAATTCTATAACAATTTAACAAGAATTAATTACAATACACCATAGATCTCGTTGTTTCCTCATTTAGCCAATTTATAAATCTTCTGGCGCGGTCACAGATTAAATACATACCTACCTACATTATAATAAAATTATTATTACGGGTAAAACTAATAAAAACTTTAATAAAAGCCTTGTGAGTGTACGTAAGTACGATAGTACATACTGGTACATATGTATACGGTTGGTTGTTTTAAATTAATAGTACAGAAAAAAATAGTAGACACGGTATTGTTTATAGTTTGTCTCTTGGACATCAGTCATCACTCTAAACTTATAATTTTTGTGTACCCCCACATTCATTTCTTATAACTCTCAAACAGCTAAACCGATTTTGCTAAAACATGTCTAAGAACCACTGGTAGAAAACCTGCTTTTAAAAAACCGCATCCAAATCGGTTCAACCGTTTAAGAGCTACGGTGCTACAGAAAAACACACAGATAGACACACATAGCTATCAAAATTATAGCGCCCCTGTTTTTGCGTCGGGGGTTAAAAACTGAAGTCCGTGAAATGTAGGTATGTAATTTAGTAAGTACAAAGTTCGGGAATGAGCTCGTTTTTTCTGAACCGGTGCAGTAGGGTGGGCGCCGTGGGTTAAGTGCGTGGTGCTCAATAGATATTTTCGCGCAAAAGTGCAGTGCTTGAGAGGTTAAATTATAAACAAAAGAGGTCAAAAGAAGAGGCATCCACTCTAACAAACTCTATTACAGTAGTAGTTACTTTTCCTTTGGACCAAAGCGATATACCCTCAAATCTGTATCATACAAAATCATTAACTTTCCAACAAAATTCATATTCTTAGTTAATGTTGAATGGGTGTCTATCCAGTAAATAAACACTAATCTCTATCTTTTAAAGAAACAAAGCTATTCTCGAATTATCCTTATAAACGCTGCTAATATCGAATGTTTATTTCATCGTAACCATGAACAAGCTATTAACAGTCAATAATAAAGATTATAGATTACTACTACAATTATTGCTACCATTGCTAGTGACTCCGTCAATCGGCAAGGGCATTTTTATATCCTGTAAACATTTTAAAGGTCAAGTCAGCGTACCAATTGCAAAATTGCAAAACCGTGTTGCATTTTCACCTCATTAGACAAATCCTTACTATTAATATTAATAAATGTGAAAGAATATTTGTTTTTCCTTCCTTCATTTAAAAACGGAGCAACAGATCAACGCTACTTTTTTGCAACATAATAGTTGCAAGGGCTGAAGAGTATTTTTCCTCACGAACAACGCGTCAAACGGAAACTGTACAGGTTGAAATTGAAAACATTCGACAAACTTTGAGGGAATCTACCTATGATTACGTACAACTTTTTCTATGGGGCCAAGTTTCCTACTAAAAAAATCTGTTGTTCATCAAAATGTTCATCATCAAAAAAAAAGTTGTACGTAATCATGGGTAAATTCATCCCTCGAAGTTTGTCGAATGTTTTCAGGCCGTCGCTAATCAAAGTGTGATATTATGGCTATTTCCGGATTCACATTGGAAAACCTGGAAATAACCTTCACAAATAAATATATTATAAATCAGAAAGCTTTAATATATATAGTTACATAAATTATACTCTTCGAGTCTTTTTCCTTGAAAAGTTAGCAAAAAAAATATTTAAAATGCTAACTACGTTTTCTAAAATAACTGCAGTCTCGTTTGCAACTACAGAGGTAATTGCAAACAGTTGCGTTAAACCTAAAAAGCTATTTACTCGGGCTATCATTACTTTGTAATGTGGAAATTTATCCGTAAATAGACTAGCATTTCTTGTGCCATAAGTCGAGACTACTTAAACTACTATAAACCTAATCTACAACTTACCTTATTTAAATAATAAATCGTTTTATTTATAATTCTGAGGTTAATAATTAAACCTAAAGTCGATAAAATACAGTAACATCTATGATAACATTCTATAATCAATAAGCACTCTGATTAATTAGTTCAAAAACTTTTTAGTTCAGTCAATCGCGCTCTTAGCAACCACGTTATCGTAGCTCAAGTGAAGCCTGACCAGCCCATAAAAGTACACCAGCATTTTTTGCTCCCCTATATAGAATAAACTCCAAGCGCACAAGTTCCGTAGACATGACTTTATAAATATCTAACACAATGCGCATTCCTGTGTAGAAGGTATAAAAACTGGACTCACATCCCTTGTCCTAGTCTATTTATAGACTACGATCACATCAACCATGCTTTGGGGGCATTTACCTCGGGACGTGCCTTTTTATATGTACTATAAACTTTTATAGTATTGCATATTATCTTTAAATAGCTAGCTCATTAGCGGGAACTAGTCTGAGGGCGGGAGCAGACCGAGCAAAGAAGCGGGTAGTCGTACGTACAAGCGAGTGGTAGGTTTAAAGCTGCTTACAAACCGCAAGCACGTGCACCGCATTACTTTTTGGCTCGGCAAAGAAGCTATGACATTTCAAACAGCATTTATTATGGTTTATTCTCGACGTTGTACGCTCTTATTTCCTTAAGTTAAAGGATTTTATACTGTCTGAAAACTTGAATTGAAAATAAGCTTAAATGTATAGGACTCGGGTATATTGTACTACGTATACGTATTATTTACTTATTTTAATAAGAGTAGCTAAATTGCTGCTGGTTAGTAGTCGTTTTAATATTCGATTAGTCTCGGAATTAGCATCAGTGATCCTCTCGGTCTGCCCCGAACCGCGACGCGACGCCGCGCCGACGACGGCGTGCAAGCGGGCGAGGCTGCGCAGGCGCGTCCCCACCACGGCTACCCTCCGCCGGCGCCTGCCACCTCTTGCCGCCAGATTGATCCCTAGTCTAGACTCGCAGCTCTCAACCCCGCAATTACTCGCATGATGGCTGCGTAAGTTCAACTCGCCTTCTCAGAATAACTTAACAACTTTCCGTGACTGACGCGTACCTAATATTAACTTGCATTTTGTAATATCCATGCTCGAGTAAAAGAGAAAGCAGTCGTCGATCTAAATAACGATGATATTGGCACATTTTCTTATTTCTTTAACGATATAGGAAAATGAAACAAATCATCATAATCAGTAAATGTCAATGAGGCGCTTATTAGATTAGAGCTCTTCCTACCTGGTTCTACGAGTATATTGTATTCACACATACTTGTCATTTCGCAATAAGTACCTAGTTGCCTTTGTAATGGAATAACCAGTATAACCGCAATACGAATACTAAATTGTTAATACATATTCACGTTTTTTTGTACTAATAATAAATTAAGTGTAATGGACCTGCAGCTCTAGCACGATAACGATAAACTCACGCTCGGCTCAGGCTGAAACTTCACTTTGATTGCGCGAGGGTCCCGCGCAAAGGCTTGCTCGCCCTATGGCGTTGTCAATGTTGACATTTTGACATAGGACTGCGGTGTTGTCGCGGCGCTGTCACTATCGTACTCGGCCTGCTGAATAACACATAAATCCAAACTAAAACATACAAGCACAGGCACACAAGTATATAATAAAAATAATACATGATGTAACAAAAGCAGCGAAAAAATATTCGTAATTCAGAAGTTCAGCATTTTTAAAACATTTACCTGTATTTTCCAAAATACTTAAAATTAATCAATCAAGCTTATTTTAACTCTCTCTCTGTCTTTTAACTAATTGTTGTGCGTTGGAGTAATTGAACCATTTAGACCAGTCTTTCCCAACGTGGGCGATAACGCCCCCTTGTGGGCGCTGCAGGCCTAAAGGGGGGCGGTAAGAGACCCAGAAAAAAAAGGGGGCGTTGTGTAGGGCTTTGGGGTCGATTTATAATTTCATCTACCTAGCTAGGAAGACTCTTAGACACCGACTGAGCTCTCGACTCTCGACTACATCTTGTGAACATCAACTAATATTAATTAAGATATAGCTCAAACTCGGTTCGATATAATAGACCGCGGGCAATCATGTTTTAACAAGTTTTTGTTAAATAATCCGATTTGTACATTCCTGTATCAATCGGCTGGTTCTATAATACTTGTTCTTGCTTGTCGAGTACGATTGGGCGTCGAATGAGATAAACGAGTTTATGCACGTTTGTCTTATTCCTGTTGGTGCGTGCTGCTTATGCAATCCTATATAAACGACGTAAATTTATTTTATTTTCATTTGCGGTTTCGCGCATAATAGATAAGCAGTACTTCATTATAACACTTACGTATTTCTCAAAACAAAACAATGTCGGAAGTAAAAAAGAAGAGACGGCAATACTCTGCGGAATATATTAAATTCGGATTTATTGAAAATCCCACAAACCCGTCGTCGCCTTTGTGTCTTCTATGTCTAAAAACATTTTCGAACGAAGCAATGAAGCCTTCAAGACTGCAAGATCATTTGAATAAAATGCATCCAGATAAGAAAGACAAGAATGTAGCATATTTTCAAGACCTAGAGAAGAAGCATAATACCCAGCCAAGTGTATCAAAACTATTTTCGGCGGCTGCTAAGCAAGATGACGACGGACTTCGAGCTTCGTACAATATCTCTTTGTTAATTGCTCAAAAAGGCAAACCACACAACATCGGAGAAGAGTTAATTTTGCCAGCAATAAAGGAAGTAATAACTACTGTGCTTCATAAACCGGCCGCAGATATTATCCGAAAAATTCCTTTGAGTAATAATTCTGTGCAAAGACGAATTGATGAAATGGCTGAAAACATTGAAGAATCATTATGCAATCATCTGAGGACTAGTCAATTCTCAATTCAGCTCGATGAGTCCACTTTACCAACTAATGAAGCGTTGTTGCTATCTTACGTGAGGTTTATTAAAGATGAGAAAATACGTGAAGAACTATTGTTTGCCAGAAATTTGGAGACAGATACAAAAGGCGAAACCATATTCAATACATTGGAAAAGTTTTGTGAAGAGAAAGAGATTCCTTTGAAAAACTATTATATCAGTTGCTACGGATGGCGCTCCGGCTATGACAGGGCGCCATAAAGGCTTCATAGCGTACTTAAAAAATAAAATTCCAGATGTCCTTGCTATACATTGCGTTATTCATAGACAACATTTGGTTGCTAGAAACTTAAGTGAACGACTATTTCAATCACTGCAATATGTCATCAAAGCAGTCAATAAAATCCGTAGCAGCTCTTTGAATGATAGATTATTTCATCAGCTTTGTGTTACTAATGACGAAGATTTCAACCGTTTATTGCTTCATACTGAAGTTCGTTGGCTGTCAAGAGGCAATTGTCTGATTCGATTTTACAACCTGTTTGACTCTGTGATAGAGTTCTTGGAAACTAAAGATACAGAACTGCGCAACAAGCTCATAACATCAAAGAATGATATAGCTTACATGACAGACCTGTATAAATTGTTCAACGACATGAACCTCCAACTGCAAGGCGATGAACTAAATTTAATTAAAACAAAAAATGTCGTTGCTGCTTTCGCAGCCAAACTGCTTCTGCACAAAAAGAATATGGGCAGACGTGAGTTTCACAATTTTCCGAATTTATCAGTATCCTGCAGTAACGACGACTTGTTTGCCTACTGCCAACATTTGGAAAACCTCCACATTGACTTCACCGAACGATACCAGGACATTTTAAACTTGGAAATACCAGACTGGGTGTTAGATCCGTTTTCAAATGTCAACATAGCAATGTCACCTCAGCTGGAAGAAGAACTTATAGAATTGACAACAAACGAAGAAATAAAAATCAAGTTCAAAAATGGATATCAAGAATTTTGGCTTCAAAAACCGATCCTGCAATTGTACCCTGGATTGTGGTCAATTGTTCAACGATTCTTGATAGCATTCCCATCGTCATATTTGTGTGAACGTGGTTTTAGTGCTGTGGCAACGCTGCTTACTAAAAAGAGAAATCGTTTGCGTGTTACCGAACGTGGCGACTTGCGGCTGTTTTTGAGTAAATTGGAACCTGATATCAACAAACTTATTGAACAGCATCAGATTCAACCTTCACATTAGTTTTTATATAAGAATTGATTATGTTTGTTTTATTTTCAATAAAAGATACTCTGTCCGAATACTATAAAGTTGCGTTTCAATAATCAGTTATAAGTACTTAGCGGTTTTTAAGTATGTTTAAAAAGGGGGGCGTTAAAAAATAATTTATTCTTAAAGTGGGCAGTAGACAAAAAAAGGTTGGGAACCCCTGATTTAGACTTTTCTTAGCTGTGATCTTTAGTTTACATTTTTTTCCCGTATTAATTAGTCACCTCTGAAAATTGTAGTCCTACTTTTTAATTAAACCTGGAAGTATGTCTTCTACCTGACAACTTTCTGAAATCATCCAGTAAGAAACATGTTTAGAATGAATCCAGCGACTAACTTAACAAAGAAATGTTGCCTAGAACCGAATATTAGCAAATAAATAAACCTGAATAACTACTTAATGACTGAATTATCCTTGACTTGTTCCTGCATATTTCTTGTTGTATGATGCTAACATTCATTAACTTCTTTAAAAAAACTTGAACAAAAACTGTTTCACGAACTACGATCTACAACTTAGAGCCAGGTACCTATCCTTGAGTAATAATTCAATTATAGACAAATATATCACTGCCATGCACTTCTTCTTCTCCTTATCATGTAGGTATAGTCAAGTGTTGCGAACTTGGTTAACCCTGATGTCAGAGTTTTCAAACCACACAATGGCCTCTGACTTGGTTTTAACGACTGTATTAGTCAATCGCCATGCACTAATTTCATCTCGTATTTTTTCACGTATAAATATAAGCTCTCGACCTTGTTCGTGTAAAAAAGAAACCTTTGATTTAGTCTAGTGTGAAGAAAGTGGAACAAACGTACAAAATAACAAACATAATCAACCCAAACATCACACCATTTTATGGTGTGATTTTATCTAGACCGCAATGTGAACCCTATTTCAATATACTTTGAGAAATTTATTAATTACTTAAGTTATTAAATCCTATTTTGCCATGTGACCGCCTAATAATGCAATAATAATAAATGTTTATTTAAATGTCACTTAACAATGGCTCATTGTTATCATTCATCAACTTCTACGACTCATGTTTTATCCCGAATACTTAATTGATTCACATAAAAATGTAATCAACCTAATGACAAATACATTAATTCGTAACGACTTATTTCCAATCGATTTTGAACGTGCTAGATATGAGACATGAAATGACTGTTTTATAATTGAAAATTAATGTCAACGGATTGGAATCTATTTATAAATTGATATGATAGATAGATAGATTGACACTTTATTCAACTGACATAAAACAGCACAACACAGTAATAGACAAACAACAAGAAACGAGTATACAAGTAAACATGAATCAGCAAACAAACAAATAAATAAATAAACTGAAAGAGAAACATAGCCTATTTACACCGTGTTATCTGTATCATGACAGTCAAATTAGCGCTGACTCAGCATATTGCTGGAGTACCAGACTGCAGTAGACCCTGTATATTATACATATAATGTTGATATGTATAATATACATATAAGGCTTTAGGTATCTCTCTTGCAACCTCACGGGTGGTAAATCAGTTCATGAAACTGAACAACTTTCCGCAAGGAACAAAGGTCGAAATACGAAAAAAAGTTTTGGAGTTCCCATACAAACTTCATCAGTTTATAGCGCATTTTGTATGGGAGGTTAAAATTTTTTTTCGTATTTTGACCTATGTTCCTTGGGGAAAGTTGTTCAGTTACATGGACTGATTTACCACCCGAGAGGTTGCAAGAGGGATACTTAAAGCCCTGTATAAAAAGCTAGTAATATAATAATCTATCTATCTATCTACTTATATCTAAACCATAATAAAATCGTAAACACAAAAAAATCTGTACATTGAAAATATCAAAAAAAAAAAATCTAGGGCGACTCAGAATCAGTAAATGAGTATTTTAGAATCACTTTTGGAGACTTCGTCTGTTTGTTTGTTGTTTGTTTGATAGAGCATTACGTGAAAACTACAGGATGGAATTTGATGAAACTTGGCATAATGGTAGCCTATGTTCCTGAGCAGGCTTAAGGCTACAGAAATTTTCAAAAAGTTTTCAATAAATAGAAAACCAACAACAAAAACCCCTGAAAAAATTCGAAGCTAAGAGCTTTTCAGTACATTTTACTCAAACCACAGTTTAGAATCAGGTTATTTTGGACAGAGGGAGACAACTATATGTTTATAACATATTAATTAGTCCATGTAACATAACAATTTCTATCAATAGTGAGTAAGACACAATTATGTTCTAAACAAACGTCAAAACAACAGACAGTCTGCAAGTCTGTTTTCAATTACATTTATTAACTATAAATAAGTTCTCTATGACAATTGTTTTTATTGAATACCACAACAGTTCGACTGTATTTGTCTTTTTTATTTATCTTTTTTTTTATTATTTTATTTATCTACGACTGTATTTGTCTTTTTTATGTATGTTCATCGATTTCTTTTCTTTCTTTCTTCAGTGCGGCCACCAGGATCCCCTAGTTCGATCCCCCCAGGGGATCCCAGTGAACTCATCGGTTTAAGTAAAAATAAGTAAAGACGTTATCACACTGTTTCTGAAAGTATTTTATTTAATAATATCTAATAAAGGGTCCTCATACTCCTCATCCACTACACACAATCTCTGGAGATTGCATCAACCAACACTAGCCAGTTTAAATAAGATAATACAGGTACTTACCATGGTACTTAATATACGTATTTTTAATGAAAATCGATTCAGTGTGATAACATCTTTTTATACTAAAGGGGATTCTGATGAACCGATAAGTTCACTGGAATCCCCTGGGGGATCGCACTAGGGGATCGTGGTGACCTCTCCCGATTTCTTCGCCGTTTATGGACCGATATTCAACGTTTTTTTGAAGTTAAAACTTATTTAGCGGCGTCGTCCACTTTGAAGTATGGGTATAAAAAGTTAAACTCGCGTCAGGTTCACGTGTTAAACACAAATTCGAAAATCGAACTGATCGAAAATTCGTAAGAACGGAGGGAGAGTGAAAACTTCTTTGTTGTGCACTTTTTGGGATGGGTAAAAAATGTTAAACTCGCGTCAGGACACGTGACCTGATCGAAAATTCGTAAGACGGAGGGAAAGTAGACCGCAAGAAAGTAATATATTTTCAAGTTTTCACTTCTGCCGGTACTCCCGGAGTGCAACCCGTTGTTTTTTTATTTATTCGAAAGAGTATACTTCAAAGGTGGTCCCATTGTCACCAAATCAGGACCTAATCATGAAATTCCAGGGAAATCGATGAAAACCCTTGAGTTAATAGGCAATTACATTGTTTTTCACGTACTTTCTTTTATTTAAACTAAACAGTACAAGATTAAAAATCTTTTTATTTAAAAAATAAACAGACTTCAAAAAGACAAAAATAAAGCATTTAATGTGTGTTCCAGTGGACCCAAACGACACGAGGGTTAATTAAATTTAAGGGTGTTAGTGCGTGGCGTTAATTAATTTAAAAAAAGTGTATTATTAGGTATTCTTTGTAATAACCTTATTCTTTAACTTTATAAATTTACCTCTAGAAAACTAATTACTATAAAGGAATTCGTAGGGTGCTGCTGTAAATTAGATCTGTTTTCTTTTTGTGACATCATTTCAAGAAAATATTATCATAATTAATAAGCCAATGAGTAACATCTAAAATATCGATACTTTTCTCAGCATCCCCATTTATTATTTCAGTTTTGGTGATAGTTTGGCCATGTTGTACTTTTTTGAACGAACCAAAACTAAATACTTACCAATCTATACTTAATCTTATCTTATCTTACTTCTTACTAATATTATAAAGAGGAAAGATTTGATTGTTTGTTTGTTCGTTTGCATTGAATAGGCTCCGAAACTACTGGACCGATTTGAAAAATTCTTTCACCATTAGAAAGCTACATTGTCCCCGATGGACATAGGCAACATGACTCTCCCGAATTCCCACGGTAACGAAGTCCCGGGCAGAATGCTAGTCTATAAAAAAAATGAAATATATCAATGTGTAACGCTACAGAGGGTGGCCTGCAGCTTCAAGCAGTTGGTTGCATTTGAAGAGCCAAAAGATGTTTACGCAGATCATTTTTGAATTTGAATTTTGATATAACGTTACGTATAGGAGGAGGAATATCGGTCCACACTTTTGTCGCCGCGTACTTGAAGCTGCCCCGAAATAGTGTAGTTTTGTGTGCAGGAATACAGAAAGGGATCGAACGAGTCCTTGCAGAGTAACGGTGGTCAGAATACCTCCAGGATATCTTTTTGAATAAATATTGCGGAAATCTGTTTTTGACAATATCAAACATAACACTAGCTAAGTGAAGCTTAATTCGACCTTCGATTTTCAGTATATTTGCCATGGCAGAATGTAAAAGCAGTAGCGCGCATGCATTTTGGACTCGCTGAGCCAATACTAAAGACTTTTTAAAAAGACATGGACCAAACCCTGACATGCAATGTTCAGCTGAGAGAGGACCAATGATATGCACCTCTTCCCAAGGATCTGTGGCATTCCAATTTTTTTCTTTCCACTATTTTCCCTTGATATGTTATTACGCCAAGTGAAAGAAGAGAATACTTTGAAATAAAAGTAAAATTAAATATTAACTAACAAATAATATTTTAAATCTATTAAATATGTTACATATATTATGAAAGTTCAAATATTTTTATTTTCCGGACGTTGACGGTTGTGTCGATTTTGAGAATTTTTCGGAGTAAATTCATTTGTTGTAATCTGCGACTACACCTGTTTTTCTCATTTATGGGTCCCCCGATGCGACGACGCTTGGAAAATAAAAATATTTGAACTTACATAATATATGTGACGATAATATAGGTCGCCTATATTGTACCTTTTGTAAAGTTACTTGTAATTGTCTCATCATTGTATTTCTTTTCAAATTGTGCAATAAAGTATATTGTATTGTATTGTATAATAATTATAATAGGTTTAAAATATTAGTATAGATTTATAAGCTACCTCGGAACAGAGATGTAGAGGTCATTAGAGGTTGCTATTTATTTTATGTGCGGTTGGCAATTCTATCAAAAGTACCTGAAAAGAAGCAACCTCTGTCTGTGTTTCATTATGTACCTCTGTCTTATATAGTCCTTAACTAACATATGGCACAAGTACCATCGCCAGCCGAAATGACCAAAAAAAAGAAAAACAAAAGAGTGCTTTGGTTTTTATTCTGTCGAGTTATAGAATATCCAGAAGGACTCCGCCATCTATGTCGTTGTTTATCTTATACGCACTTGTCACCTCGTCACTAGTTGTACAGTGTTCACGTTACCAGCGAATGATAACGCGCTCCTTTTATAAATTCTTGCAATAAATGCTCAACAGGTCGCACATAAACGGAAGTGGATATAAATAAGCAAGCTATATCACCAAAACATTTGCAAATGTCTCACTCCTGAACGCCACAAATTAGTGATAATAAATAAGTCACATATATGAAACAATTGTTTGCGCGCCTGGGATGGCCATGCTCTTTCTCAGAAATAAAAATAACGAGCAAATATAACTTAGTATCCATAAAAGATCAGTTTCAATTTTAGCACATAAAACTTAAACGTTTGTTTGGTTTACGAATTGACGACGTTTTAGCGATTCCAAGATCATTGCGCTATGACATTTTTCTTTTCAAACTAACTTTGTAATAAAAATAAAATATTTTTAACAAATAATTGACCCGCCTTCAAAAAGGGTAAAATAATTTTTTAAAGCTATATTCACAAGTAAGTAGTGGTTACGGGTATATCAGTAAATAGGTGAATTCATAGCGGAATATGGTAAATAGAGAGGAATATTTTTATTTGACGTCGGCGCCGAACAATTACTATTAGACTATCTAAGCTATTAAAACTAACTTAGTTTTTATACTGCTAAAAAAAGTTTGTGCGAATACCTATCGCCGACGTCAAAAATTTTACCTTTTGAAGGCGGGTAAATTTTTAGAAGGCGGGTAAATTTTTTGTTAAAAATATTTTATTTTATTCTTTTCAATTTATCATTTATATAACTTTCCTCGTAGATTTATTATACAGCACTAAGTTACTCGAGATTAAGGAGCGATATAGTAATCAATTATACTTTTACTCCTCTTAATACCCACGGAAATGTATGAGGTGGTGATATTGACATCCAGTCGCAACGGGGTAGTACAACTCAAACCGATAACCAGACGGCCAGAAAGATGTGTGGTGGTAATTATACTCTACCGGTCACTAAACGGTCAAAAGAGCCCCAAAAAACAACGTGAAAGTCTCAGGGAACAACTTAGTTTTTGCTTCGTTTACATTGATGATCTATTATAATATATTATCTATCTTATCATCCACATATATAACCGAAATTTTCATTTTTTTTATTTTTTAACTAAACCACTGAACTGATTTCGATAAAAAAATTATGGGACCAATCTGGAAGTAGATGCTTCCGAACTAATTTTTTTTTTGAAATCTGTCTATAAATGACGGAGTTTTGAGAAAACTAACATTAAATTTTTTTTTAAACACCCGAATTGAGAACCTCCTCCTTTTTTTGAAGTCGGTTAAAAAACACATGACTCCAAAATCGAGTTTGTCACATTGAATATTTTTCCTTACAAAATGGTATTTGGTCCAGCATCCGGCCACTCCGAGTTAGTTTCTATGTTTCGTGTACGAAAATACTAATAAATACAGGGTGTCTCAGAACGATCCAACTATTACAATGCTATATAGTTAAAATAAAAACTTTTTGGAACTAATATTTATTAATACCATCAAACAGAAAAATAATGAAATTTTACTTTTTAAAAATGACATTGTTCAAATGGCGTCCGTTTAGTTGTCGGCATTCCTCGAATCTTTCACGAACATTACGGAAGATTTTTCTTAGAAGTTGTCGAGAAATCAAGCTTATCTTTTCTTCGATATTTCTTTTTAAATGAGCCAAATTTCGTGGATTGTCCTCGTAGACAACGCTCTTAAGATAACCCCATAAAAAAAATCTGGTGGGGTCAGATCGGGGCTTCGAGGCGGCCACTCAATGTCACCCCTCCGTGAAATGACCTTTTCAGGGAAGATTTCGTGTAATGCTGCTAGTGAATTGTTAGTGGTATTTGCCGTCGCTCCATCTTGCTGGAACCATGTCAACTGATTGTAATGTTCACATTCTTGCAGTCGAGGAGCAAGAAAATTGCGTATCATGTCGATATAGCGTGGTGAATTTACTGTGACTGCTCTGCCTCTAAATAAGGCCCAATGATGCAGTTTGCTGACATAGCGACCCACACGGTTACTTTGGGGCTATGCAACGGGCGTTGATGCAACATCATTGGGTTAGATTCTCCCCAAAAGCGACAATTCTGGCGGTTTACATAACCATCCAGGTGGAAATGCGCTTCGTCACTAAAGAAAATGTTGTCAAAATTGTTAAATCTCTCCAACATTACATTCACATAATTGAGTCTTGTAACGTAATCGTTTTCATTCAGAGCTTGCACAATTTGAATTTTGTATGCCTTAAGATGCAAATCAGATCGCATGATGCGGTGAATCGTCGCTCTAGATAGTCCTAATTGTGACTCGCGCTTCCTGACGCTGACCCCAGGCTGTTGCCTTACTGAATTTGCAACTAACTCTATGTTTTCCGGTGTTCTTGCAGTTCGTGGACGGCCATGGTGGGTGTCGCCAATAGTGTTTCCGGTAGTGTTAAAAGTCTGGATCCAAGCGAGTATTGTTGCATTGCTTGGTGCTTCCCCAATATTCCGCAATCCATAATGAAGTCGGAATAACCGTCGAACACGAATCTGAGATCGATTGTTTTCATAATAAGCACGAACACAAAACGAACGATGTTCTCCCGCGTAAATCATGGCGGCAATAAAAAATTTAAGAACGGATCAGGCACAGGACACTCACTACATACAGCCAATTCGCTTAATTTGCGTTTCGTTCACTCTCGAAATAGTCGGATCGTTCTGAGACACCCTGTACTAATATAAATAATTTTTAAAGTAAGAAAATGTAAATTTAATTAAATATTGTATATTACTTATGTTTTAAGAGATTCCTTAAACACCACAAAAAATAAAAAATCTGAAGTAATTTTTTCTGGCAGTATTTAATTTTTTCAAAAATGAATTGTACTATATCTTAGCCGAGTGCTAAAAAATGTAAGAAGCCATCAATCTAAATCATGATAACTGATATGTTTTCGCTTGATGTCATTTGTTTGACAGACGCCTTATATATAGCACGAGGCTGCTTCCTGTCCAATTCAGCGGTGTTCCGGGTAATTGTGATTACGTGCCTTCTCATTGGGTAAAATGGACAATAACGAGAGCTCTTCGATAACTGTCCCGTATGCCACAGGAACCGGCCCCTCATTAACCAATCTAGATGGTACTTTGGACCCGTTTGGATGAACGCATTCACAAATATACTTAAAACGGGTTCCTATAAAGTAATCACTTTTAAGCTTTTTTACACTGACACAATTCTGATAGGCCGAATGTGGCGCAAGCTTGCAGCAACTGCAGCAGTCATCCAGTTAGTATCTAGAGTATTTTGCGCCATTTGCTTGAAAATCCTATACAATTAATTAATTTATTGCGCAAGTACCTACACCGATCCTGCATCTTAGTCTCCTTTCGTTACTCTCATGGGTTTGCTGGAAGAAATCCTTCTAAAAGGCATAAGCTGAACATTGTATATTTAAATTCCCAACGAAACGAAGGAAATCTAGTGCTCTATATTAAAAAAAAACCTTTTAAAACTGATACCCACATACAAAAATACATCATTTAAGCTAATCAGTCGGCTCACAATAAAAGTTCCCAGTAAGTGGGGCAGCGTTGCAGAGATACACTGAAATTGAGTTTCAGAATTTAATACCAGACTTCATCAGTTATTAAAACCTTACGCGCTATGCGAAATTGGGTACTTGATCAATTATTAAAGCGCAACGGTACTCTACTCCCCAGGGAATTGGACTTCCACGGTCCTATGGCTGCACCACAACGATCAACCAAAAAACAAACAAAGATAACAACACTTTTCACACAACTTTACTCATGAAACATTCCAACGGGAAGAACAAAATGAGTTTATAAAACAACAGTCCTTAATCTTAATACTTTTAAAATTAAAGGAAAATTTATAAATTTATATCTGTTAAACGAATAGATTTGTAGAATATGTAGTACGTATTTCACAAAAAAATAATACATTGTGGCGATATACATTAAAAATAAAAGTTGTTTTAATATTGACGAACGATTTCTGAAATTATATAAAAAAAAACTGTATAACAGTTTTTTTCTATTGATATGGGTACCTAATTTCCCTTTGTTACATAAGGGTCTCTCTCAAAAAAGTGGCACCGCCTGAATTTTTTTACACATTTTCAAAAAAGTGTGAGAAAAACGTATTTGAAAATATAAAAAAAATGTATTCCCCCTCTTAAATATAAATATGTAAGAGGGAACAGGTTTTTTAAAGAGTTGTGCCTTTAAGAGTACGCAGAAAAAATAGGTGGACAGGTGAATGAGGCATCGTACAGGTTAACTGAGAAACGGGCACAGGTTAATGTGATTCTATATTAAGAATAGGCAATAAACTACAAAAGCTATGATTTTTCTATTTATGCCCTAGATTTAAAACTTAATACCTAATTTTACAATATTACTACGTAATTGTTCTTAGCAGTGGGATCTTGTAGGCTAGATAAAAAAAATTAATTCTTATATACTATGATTTTTCCTCCACTATCTTTTAAATCCTCCCCCCGGCGAAGTCTTGACGTAGCCTTCTATGGGTTGACAGCGGGCTTGTCCTTCTGTAGCATTGCCAGCTTCGACGTAGGCCTCCTGAAGATCCCTCCTTGCGTGCGGACGTCGGCGCTGCATGTGTGACCATCTGGACCCGGATAAACCTTCTCTATGACACCTTTAGGCCATGTGTTCCTGGGTAGTGAGGGGTCGACGACTATGACCACAACTCCTTTTTTATAGTTAATGAGTTTGCTTTTGACTACAATCTAGTCCAGAAGCGGTATTGTGATCGAGGATATAGCAAGCTCACCCAGAAGATGCCTATTCACTCGAACTTTAAAGAGATGCGGGTTATATGTGCCTGGAAATACAGACGCAGGCAGAGAATTACATTCCTTAGCTTCCGTGCACCAGCGGAACGCAGATGTGGCAAGCAAGTCTGCTTGGCGCTGGACTCCGGCGGAAGGGTCCTTCCTTAAGTGGCTGGTGAGGCTGCGATGCGTCTCCTCGAGACACCAATCAGTGTGGGCAGGTACTCCTTCAGCTAGCGCCTCCAGTATTCGTCAGCTAGTCCTTGGGCTGCTCCTATTCTTCCGTAAAGCCTTAGTAACCCATCTCTCATGATCGGGTCAAGTAAGTGAAGTAGACTGGCCCGTAGTACTCATTTGCTCTTCTTCAGCATTTCTATTTCCTGTGCAAAGTCGTCTCGTTGTACTTTCTTCATCCATTCATAGTCAACCTTCTTAAGATGTTCCACTTCCAAATCCTTCTTATTTCCTCTTCATTGATCTATGAAGAGGAACATTCTTGCCGTTGTCCTTATTAAGCGTTCGTAACTTGAGAAGCACTTGATATCAGGTAGGTATGTCGCTTCAGGCTTTACCAGGTGGAGGGCAACTTGCTCGATTTCTTCTTCATGGCTTGGTACATTCTAGGGCCACTCGCTCGTTGGCATCTTCAAAACTTCCGGACCGTTGAACTCGTTGAAACTTCCGGACGTTGGGGTCTTCTTCATTTTCAGGTACGTAGCCTGCTCGGGTTGCTAGGTCGGCTACGTTGCTCTTCGTGGGTACCCATCTCCATTGGTGGACGAAGGTGAGTTCAGTTGTCTCTCCAAGTCGGTGCGCCAAGTAGGGTGTATAGCGCCGGTTGTTGTTGCGGATCCAATGCAGCACTACCTGGGCATCAGTCCAATATGTCACGCTGTCGGTATTCCATCTGTGCTCCTTTATTACATGACTGCCCAATCTGGCTCCGATGAGTGCTGCTTGCAACTCCATGTGGGGTATGGTTAGCGCCTTGAGTGGTGCGACCTTGGCTTTGGCTGCCACCAACACGACTTTGACCTCTCCCTCCTTTTGCTCGAGTCTCCAGTAGGCTGCTGCAGCGTAGGCGTCTTGTCTGGAGTCGCAGAAAACATGTACTGGTTCGTCCTATTCCATCTTCTGGCGCCATAGATTATGCAGCCCAATCTTTGCTGTTATGGTGTAGCAGCTGAGTAGTCCAAGTGGGTCGTAAATACTCATGACCGCGCTGAGTGCTTCCCTTTTGGTTGGAGGGCGTGCGGTTTCTCTGACTTCTTTGTCGACTCTGTTGAGAGAAGTGTTGAACCGTAGCTTGTCGTTCTCGGGGTCCCATAATAACCAGAGTGTCTTCTGTTCCTGTCCGGCACCCATGATTGGCTTAAAAAAATATATTTTTATGAAATTTAGAATGAAATTGGTAAAAATCTTATATTATAAACCACTGCTGGCGGATAAAAGTGTAATAATAAAAATCTATTCTGTATACGACTGTATCCGATTCATAGCTCATTCTCTGCACAAGTTTCGTTGTTGGTGTCATAGTATAAAATGAAGCTATATGGCCTTTAAAATGACATATAACACAACCTTTACAACACTGGAGACGCACCTGCCCAGTCTCCTTTATATACAAAATGAAATAAACTATTATTCTAAGGAAAAACGTTTTTATACTGAATAAAAAAGCTTTTAGTGTATGTGATTTGATCAATAAGTTTAGGTATTTGGTTAACATACTTGACAGTACTAAATAACAATGAATATAAACAACTCTCATAGTAATCTGACTAGTTTCTCATTCACCTGTCTAGTTTCTCTTTCACCTGTCATAATAAGGCAGGTTAAATAGGCACAGAATAATGAGAATCAGCCGAAAAATAATTATTACTATTAAATGCTTTGTTGTACTGAGCTGGAGAAACCGTTATCTAAAAATAGGCTAATTGAAGAAGGAATACAACTTATTCACATTAAATAAACGATTCAATTTGAAAAAATATCGTGCACAGGATAAATAGAACATACCTGTTACAAAACCCATATCCAGACAGATCGTCGCTGATAGCTTGAAAATTTGGCAACAAAGGACACGTATTTCACCTTTGATGCGTAGCCAGTGACTGAGTGCGTTGTTACATGGGAGGAGAGTGGTTCAAATTGCAATAGTGTGAGTGGTACACGTGTGTCTTTACGGCGACAGGTTGATGACAAAATAACGCCGGACAAAGTTTAACTTAAATTAATTTAGTACTTACTTATAAATATGAGCCATAATTTACAAAACAACAATGTTTAGTTCACTATCTTTCAATTAAAGTGGACAGAACAAAAGAAATCACTTTATTAATTCACTCAAATTGATTTTAAATCGATGTAAGTCGCGTTAGGACACGGCAGGTTGATGGGAAACTGGTGTTACAAACTCTTACTGCTCAAGAAATATTCATTTTATTGCCATTAAAATAGCTGGCCTCTATGTAATAAGACTCGATACAACATTTTAATATAACATTTAGTTTACAAAACTCAAAAATTCATACTTTTCTAATCAAAAACTGTACGGCAGGTTACGGTGCCACTTTTTTGAGAGAGACCCATAATTCAAACTTCATTGACGTAGGTATCATTGACACAGAATTCAAATGTTCTATTGCAAATATTGAATGAAAATAGAATTGGATGTTATTTTCCTTAAGTATCCTTAAAATTAAGAGAAATTCTCGGTATCAATTGGCCGTGATACACACCGGTCACGGTTACCACATATATTATTATGAATCTGTTTATGCGTATACGTCGCTCGCCGGCTGACATTGATCTGCGATTAGTTTCGTACATATTTGAACCAAACATGAAATTCTAGTATTCAACAATGATAACCAGTTTCAGTGCAGAACAGTAGATATTTCACTCACAGTTGACAATAGTTTATTTGTTTTTATAAAAATTTTTGTTTTATGTCTATTGCTCACTCGTAACAACTCTAAAATAAAAAATATGTATCACCCACAAATTTCATCGCTTATAATTCTAAAATGGCTAAAATAAAATATATTGGCACACGACATACAGATACACACGTCAAACTTATAACACCCCTCTTTTTTGTCGGGGCTTAGAAAGATCTATCTACTTATAATATTAGGTCATTAATTATAACTTCTCAGTTACTACAACTTGTGTAACTAGTTTATAACAAGGATCTTACATTTCTTATAATATACTAGGTACAAGGTATTAAATAAACAAATTCTAAAAGAAAAATTGGTTTATTTATTGATAGCAATTCCGTTAATTTCTTCATAAACCTACAGCTCGAGCACGAGATGTGCTCGCGCGCGGAATGCGTCGTGATCCTATGTCAAAATTTCAACATTGACAACGCCTTTGCGCGGGTCCTCGCGCAATCAAAGTGAAGTTTCACTGTCAGCCGAATAGCGAGCCGCGCGAGTTTGTCGCGCGTCATACTCGAGCTGCTAATCAACTTGTTCAGGCTTTATAATAATGGATGCAACATAAACGTAATTTAGAATTATAAGTGAATTTATAATTTAATACGTTGTATAATTTAATTTTTGAAAAACATATTTTTTTTAATTAATAAATTTGAGGGAAAACAAACATCTACGTACAATACTCATATTAGATAAATCAATTTTGGAATAGCTGTAACTAACTGATTATTAATTTTCTTTTTCTGAAAGACAGTATTTTATTTGAGTTTTGTTGAATTTTGTGTTCCCATAGTTCTTATAAGAATCAAGAATTAATCTACGAAAGCAAATAAAACGTTTAGAAATGTCTAGCAAATACCAACACTCTCTCTTAGAATGTATGTATTACTCAATAGCCCGGCTCTTTGACCGTTTCGACATTATTTTGTGCACGTGCTGAATACCAGATTTCCATTTGTTTGTTTAAAAACAAATTGCCTGTGCACTAAATATCGTATGAAATATTTAGAACATTTCTGCTGATAGAGCCAAAATAATGTTTATCTGACGTTAAAACTCTACACTCAGTTTTCTGATAGATACACCTTAGCTAATGTATGAATACAATTGAATACCATTCAAATGTAAAAAGAAATTATAAACAAAATTTTCGTCTGTTTTTAGTTGTTGTCCATACAACTGGGCATTTTCTAGCAACGACGTCACCTAACCTAACGTCATCGGAAGAGTTGGAAACAGTTGTTGATGGCAGTTTTATTTTATGATGTTATCGTCATCGTAAATTTGACCTTATTGGATCTTGCCAAGCTCACAAGTTCTGGAACGTTATAGAATGAAATTTATGGTCTCGCGAAGGTTCGGAAGGGAAGAGGGTACTTAGAGAAGTGAATCATTGGTGGTAGCAGACACGAATACAGCTGCGGGACCACGTTGCATTGAGTCGGCCATTACATTACACATTACACAAAGGCCTAGAATCAGTGCGATGCACGTATAGGAAGTGCTAATGAAGGAGACGTGCTATTTGTTAGCACATTACTCTGCACATTATGCCTCTGATCTCAATGGTTACTCACTTGGTCTTCGCCAACCCAATTTTTCTATTAAAGCCAATTACACGACTTTTATAGAAAACGTACACAATGACTCCAACCTAAATTTTTCAATTCAATTTACGAATCTGCTCGTATCAAACATTAAAGAGCGGCCATGTTTTGAAATGGACCAGAAGATTGGGTAGTAAAAAAATACTACGTGTCGTTCTGCACTCATTGTGGACCTACACAAAAATATTTTTATACCAGAGACATTCGGATTATATTGTAGAGTGCGCATCGTTCGCATTCAACTGTAGAAGGAAGTCTTCAGAATAAGGTATCGGAATGAAGTTTGACGGGATCAAACAAAACTTGAAACGTTTTGTGTAACTATAACGAAAGAGGTCAGCGAGCGTTTGTTGCAAGCTGCATATAATAAGTATAGTGAGCACCGTTATGAGCAAAAATTTATGACCTCGCAAAACTCATTCCAGATGATAAAGGTTCTGAGCATTACAAAACGATGAGGGGAACACATTACTCATCGTTAATTACAATCTCTTCAAAAAATAGCAGCAGCGCATCTTTCAAGATGCCTACAGTTAACATCATTGACTTTTAAAATATAATTCCATTTTAAAGTTCGATCTTTGTAAATATTTTCCCGGGCAAAGTTCCTAAAAGATTAACAGTAATTCGTAATCAAACTGCGTCTTCGTGACTCATTCATTCTTACTGACACATACATACTTACTATTACCTACCTATTAATATGCGTAAACGCTATCGTACGTAAATAATGTTGTTGAAAAATGAATTTAAAACTTGATTTAACCAATAACGGATACAGTATACATATCTACTTTATTTTATCTATAGCCACACAATACCATGGGTTTATATTTATAACTTAGGCACAATGCGCATTTCTTTAAAAATGTGTAAGGGTGTTATTTGTCTATTAAATAAGTTCTTAAATATGTTGGTAGAAGTACGCAGTATATTGCTCAACAAGATGATGCTTACTAGCATAGGACTTGCGTTTTCACAAATGGCTAATGACACATTCCATCAAAATTTAGTTTAAAAGTTTTAAAAAAATGATGAAAGAAAGTATTTCAATTACAATTATGATCATGAGCAATGTTCCACATTATTGTGTAAGTTGCTGAGCTACCATCGCTATAAAAGGCTGAAATATGAATGCAAGGTTATTGTACGGTTGCATGGCAATCTCATTGTGTATTGTCAACGAGCGATGACACAACAACACTCACAGACAAAACCTACCACATTCGCTGACCTCCTATACATCTCCTCTGACATAAGTGTTATAAGTGTAAGTACTATTCATAATCACAGTAATACTTTAAAAAGTATTATAATACCATTTAACCACTAGGTACAACTATCAGATTACACTCATTATACTCTCTCTCTCTCTCTAGTAAAGGCTACATAAATTTTTTTGCACAGTCGGTTCCTTCAATTGAAATCTAAGTTCGTTCTGATTTAAGTTTTATCACCAGTAGATAAGAAACTTAGGTACCTAGATACCATTTATCCAATTTCTGTGTGTCTGATCTGTTTTTTTGTTTTGACATGAAAAATGGACCAACAAACAAACACACTTTTTATTTGAATATAAATAAATAAGAAAGTGATTTATTAATCAGACTACTCAAAATTATCAACAATTTGTTTCATAGCAATAAACAAGCTGTCCGCAAACCGCTCTGAAGATGCGACAACGTTCATAACCACCATATTTACGAATACATTTACAACTTGTTCAAATAAAGTTCAAATTTTCCATCTTGCTTAATGTGTCTTTAATAGCAGATGCCAGTGAAGTTTATTTTGCAACACGTAATTTAAAAAACGTACGCAGGTTCCTCTCCAAACATTAAATTGACAAAGTTTGTCAACTGTGACGTCAAGTTGTTTTAGACTACTTTATGCTCTGCTTACCCTGACAGAAATATAGAAGTGAGTGTACTTGTTGGAAGTGGTTAGTATATGTGTATATTGTTTGCAGTGTGTAAACTTTCAATTCTTTACTTTGCGAAGAAAAATTGATATGAAGCTTGTGATTTTACAAAAAATGCTATGAAAATACTATTGAAAAAATAGTTTTCTGTATACAATAATGTGTGTAAATAAAGAATAGCGACGCTAAAGGATTACAAATATAAGTTTTATGAAGTATTATTTATAGGAGGCACAATTGATATTACGAAACGAAAATAAACTTTGTATTAACCTTGCAATATCAGAAGAAACGTCCTGAATAAAACAATTCAATTACGACGACTCTAGAAAACTAATTAAGGGCATGCAAAGTTACTATTTGTTAAGATAGACAATATAGCAAAGGCCAATCCTTGCCAAAGTTTTATGTAGGCAGGGAAACCTTATAAAGTGGAATGTGTAAGACTCTAATTGCTAATTACACACAGAAATAATAAGAACCCATACAGGGATACGAAAAAAATCGAACTGAAGTCGGTTTCGAATAGTTTTGAATAGTAACAGACAAAATATACATGCATACTTACGTACTTAGGTATGTACATACGTAAGTATGCATGTAGTACTGCGGTGCTTACAGGAAAATTAAAGTTCTTTATTAGATTAACGTAGTTTTATAATCAAGCAAACTATTAACATTGCTGTTGATCACGATCTGTCTAATTATACATGCAAGGTGAATCACGGGCGTTTAAGTGAGGCAAGTACGAGAATAAATAGAGACAACGCGACGGAATGAAGGTTTGTTTACCTCTGGACTGCATTTTGTTGCAATTCCATTAGAAACTTTATCAGACTCAATTACAATTTTACGATTTTAATAATGCCAAAGACAACCAGCCATAAGATAAAGACGTTCACAGCCGTAAAACCTTCTTAAACTTCTGCGGTTACGATTAGAGGTATCGGTGCCAGCCAACTCATTAGCGGAAGAAGAACGTATTAAAAATAAAGTAAGGCTTCTATCCCCAGCACCAGGTGACAGCAGCAATCGCTTTTAGGATATTTTTTTACTACTCATCATAACTGTAACTCAATATGTATTATGTTAAATTGTGTTATTTAAATAATATATTCTCTCAAGGCCTTAATATCACAGTTACCTATCACATATAATAATAGGGTTGGTTGAATCTCTTCCCCTTAGCTTTGCCAATTTTACAATAATATTGTAATACTGTGGCTTTGCAGTAAAGTGTTTTATAAAACTACGTCAAGAAAAGACTAGCCACTTATGAAATAATTTATCTCATAACCAGTCATCTCTTACAGTCATTGGTTTAACCATGTCTCTCACTAAATACGCTTTACGACTGCGAAAATAAATAAGTAGGTACACACGACGCGCGCCGCACTTGTTTTCTAAGTTTTTGCTAAGTTCCAAGTAACCTAATATACGAGATCTTCTTATCGGGTAGGTATAGTCAAGTATGTGGCGAACTTGGCTAACCCTGGTGTCAGAGTTTTCAAACCGCACAATGGCCTCTGACTTGGTTTTAACTACTGTAGTCAATCGACAACAGCCGGGACCGACAGCTTAACGTGCCCTCCGAAGCACGGAAACGCTCGTGATAAATCTCCACTTTGGTCACCCATCAGGTTCCCTGCCTCTGATTAAGTTACTTAACCTCACTGATCGGTTGAGATCAGCGAGAGCCACTGGGCTACGAGCGCTCAAAATATCAGTATACGAGATGCTAGTTCCATAGAGCGACGTTGTTTCCTGGTCCTACCAGTCGCATACACAGGATAAAAGTCACCCTTTCCATATTCAGACATTTTTGTGTTCAAAACTACATTGAAGTCTACTAAGTCGTGTGGGTTAACACAGCGGCAAAATATGAAGTAACGATGTAGTAATGTTGTGGTTAAACGGAAGTCGCAGCAGTACTATTGCTACAAAAGTTACAAAACAATAGAGTGCCTCAGTATCCCCTAACAGCCAGCAAGACTTGACCATTGCCTATAAATGTATGGTTTACGGCTGTTTAAGAACTTTTGTATAAGTGTCACATTTCTCATTAAACTTTAAAAGTTTCTGCGTTGGTGTACAGTTTGCGGAACGCTGGTCTTAAATTTCTGGAGATAAGACTGGTTTTGCAACAAAAATAGGGTAACCCGATGCGCTCGCCTTTGTACATGTTAAGTATATTCTGGTATTTGACTCGTAGTCGAGAATATATGTTGAGTAAATAAAAAATAAGTAATACGCGAAGGATTCTGAGGACAACCTTCGGAGCGAGCATGTCCGCATGTTTACATGCTTAAGGTCATGGTTACAACGTTTGATTGGCCACAGTAAAATATAAGTAATATATATATTACTTTAAACATCTTGATTCCTGATTTTGATATTGTGTACTACAAGAAAATAAAATGAAAACTTCATATAAGTCTGTAACCAAACGAGAAGTCATTCCGTTTTCGTAGTTTTATTGTTAAAAAAAGAATTTATACACTTACTTATAAAAAAATTACTTAAGAAACAAAACCGCAAACGCCACACAAAGGTGCAAGACACAAACTCTACCTCGTGTGAGTCAATGATCGTAATCAAACACGGGTCGATAGCAATCGCGAGTAAATCGCAAGATCATCGGCGCCCGCGCAGTGCATAGCAACAGCCTTAGTGCCTAGCATCTGAATTATCAGCTCGGTACTACAGAAAGGATTGTGATATGCAATTACAAAAAATAATAATTGTATGTACTAAGTTGTTTATTTTATTTTATTTTATTTATTGTACAAATTACAATAAATAAAATAAATATAATTAATTAATATTATTTATTTATTGTAATTGTAATTAATTTATTTTATTTGTTGTTTATCTTCTGGAGTGATTATTTTGTATTCTTGTACTTATTTATTTATTGTGTTTATTTATTTATTTAGGGCATTTTTGTAATGGTTACACGGCATATCTTTCTTTGAGCGGCAGAATAAAAATCACTAATGCAGGCATTTTCTCATTGTCATCGTCAGGGTTCCTAATAATGGTTACTTAGACCCCTTAGTAAATTTTTGAGACAAGTTTATCTTAGCTTTTTGTAACTGTTGTTGTAACACCTCTATTGGTGAAACTACCTTTTCAAAAATGAATATATTTTTTTATAATAATAAACATCTAAATAAAATGGGCGACTATTTCACTAATCAATGACGTCTCAATGGCGGTTGAATGACAATGGTGACCATGTCACCCATTCAGGTGATGAAATTGAGAACTATAGAAACCTCATACACTCGATGCAGCGCCACAATAACCAAACGAACGTTATATTGCAAACTACTTAGCAACTTAACATTCAGTTGGCAGTGGCACACCAAAGCATCAGCACCAAATACGGAACAAGTCGGGATAGTTGACGGCCGGTTTGGTCGAGTGGTAGTGACGCTGCCTCTCGATCGGCGGGTCCTGGGTTCGATTCCCAGTCGGGGCAAATATTTGTGTAAAAAGCAGACGTTTGTTCTCGGGTCATGGTTGTTTGTGTCCGTCTTTGTGTGTTCCAAGGGACCCACGACACAAGGGAAAACCTTAATGTGGGCCTTTGAGTGTGAAGCGTTTTTTTTTATATATAGTTCTTGATTTCGCCACCTGAACGGATTAAATGGCGACCATTGTCATTCCGCTGCGACTCTGAGATTCCATTGATTAGTGGAATAGCCCTGCTGAGTGTACCATCTCAGGTGGGCCACAACACTCGTAATGTTACTGTACGAAAAGAAAACTAATTATGAATTTTGTTTAGTGCGTAGGTATTCTCTCTCTTCCTATTACGCGAAAATAAACGAAAAAAGAGACAATGAAAGATAAAAACTAAATAGTATATATAATGTTCCTAAATAGAATATACATATAAATGTTCTTAGATACTCATATTCCATTCAATACCCACATCAATCAAAAATAAAACCGGCCAAGTGCGAGTCGGACTCGCGCACGAAGGGTTCCGTACCTATAAAACCATAAAACCGGCTAAGTGCGAGTCGAACTCTATAAAAACCATTATCTCTATAAAAGCGGCAAAAAAATCACGTTTGTTGTATGGGAGCCCCCTTAGGTATTTAATTTATTCTACTTTTTAGTATTTGCTGTTATAGCAGCAACCAAAATACATCATCTGTGAAAATTTCAACTGTCTAACTACCACAGTTCATGAGATACAGCCTCGGACAGACTTTCTATAAAAACGAGCATAAAAATCACGTTTTTTGTATGGGAGCCCCCTTAAATATTTATTTTATTCTAGTTTTTAGTTTTTTTGTCATAGGGCCAATAGAAATAAATCATCTGCGAAAATTTCAACTATCTAACTATCACGGTTCATGAGATACAGCCTGGTGACAGACGGACGGACGGACGGACGGACAGCGGAGCCTTAGTAATAGGGTCCCGTTTTTTCCTTTCGGGTACGGAACCCTAAAAAAGAACGGGTTGCACTCCGGGAGTGCCGGCAGAAGTGAAAACTTGAACATATATTACTTCCTTGCGGCCTAAGAAGTTTTCACTTCACCCTCCGTCTTACGAATTTTCGATCAGGGTCACGTGATCCTGACGCGAATTTAAAATTTTTCACCAATTCAAAAAGTACCCAACGCCGTTAAAGAAGTTTTCACTTCAAAAATCATCACCTTATTTTTTATTATGAGATGGGTCAACTCTTGACCTAAATCTTGACCAAGGTCATAGATGAGGTCGATGATGAAGCGAGTTAACCAGAAAATGCCAATCAAGGTACTGGTACTCCCACGCACCGACGGAACACAGCAAGCTGTTTGGCGTCGGACTTCGGCACGAGGGTGGTCGCGAACCAGACGGCCCTTACAGAGCCTACCCCACCGCATGAGACCATAAGACGCCACCTCAGATTTAAAACAAACTGAGTTGTCGTTGCCTAAGATGGATTACTAGGAGGCAGGTCTCATTTTTGTTTCCTTAGTCGCTTCTGACTAAGGATGGGGTGGTGTTACTCTCAACCGATCACCACACGGCCTAAACCTTTTTCTAGTGAGAAGTTTATCTACTCAAATGTGTTTTTAAAACCTGATAAAATATTGACTTTCCAAGGACGTATAGCATGACATCGGCAGCAGCATGGCACCGATGCAAGCGCAACAATCGCCTGTAATTAGACAGATTGTGTGAATTAACTCGTAATAAAATAAGGACAAGGTGGCCGCCGCCGCCGCCGCCGCCGTTGGGACGAGTCTGTCGATAGGTACTCGCCGCTCACTGACACTATGAAATAAGCCATCGTAAAATTCAAGATTCTCAACTATTGTTTGCTAATATTAGATGTTACTTTTTACCAGCTTCTGAGACGTTCAAGGTGAAATAAAATAAAATAAAAATAGCATAATTATACAATTTAAAACGTTAAATGGAGTCTAAACAAGAGGATTAAACCATAATTAGACAAATAAATTGCAAATTAAACTTCATTTTATAATCTATAATCTAATTTAACTACTTACGACTACAATGACCTACCTAAGTAATTAAACTAATTAACAATGAGATTTGCGAACAATGGAGTAAGATTCTGTTTTTCGGCAGTTTTTCAATTGGTTTATTTTTTGACGTCAATATGTAAATACAGACTACAGTTTTTGTTGAGATAACTTATTTACATACATTGTATTTCAACAATGTTTGGCTGTACTAAAGCTCTACAAATATTAATAAACCACATTTATTTATTTACTCTTAAGAGATAAAAATAACCTTCTTTCTAAAACAATAGCTTTTCGTTTCTATCAATATTTGTTTTATTTTTTTTATCAGCCTCACATCAAAACACGAAGGGGTTTAAATAATTAACTATTTTATTACATTATTCTATTAAAACGAATAAAATTGCACAATGTTTTGTAAGTTCCATCTCATATGAAACAAAATTATGAACAGTAAGTACCGACTTGAAAATACCATGGAGCATCGTCGCCACGGAACCACTTATGAAAGAATATCACTATGTCGCTATCCCTGTTGTTTTCATTGTAGCAATATAAAATATGTATAATAAATAAAAGTCTTTATTTTCCTTCACAAAGGTAAACTACGTACTTAAATTGGCTAGACATACAGAAATACATTATTTTAAAAACCTTTGTGAGGGACTGGAGTCCATACTAGGAATTAACCTGTGTGACAGAATATAGAACATGTTGTCCGTTCTAAGTTATAGTTCACGGTTCCGATAAAATTATTGATTTGCTTTCGCTATGATTCAATTATCAAAAATAAACTTTATATTGTTAAGAATAATTTACGTTTCGGACTCTATATATTTATTTATTTATATATTTATTTATATACAGGAACATCTACATCATATGTTTACAACATTAACAACATGACAGATGTTCACATCGCTCATTAGATTATAATTTTTAACAATTCTTAGTGTTATATATTTCTAGTAGAATCATCATCTCATCGCATCACATAATATTTGTGGAAACAAAACGAAGAAGTTTATGAATGACAGCTCAGCGAAACAAATAATAAAGATCAAAGGTGGACACTATTAAGATACAGCAAGGTAGGCTTCCACGTCAGAGGTTGAGGACGCGGAGGTCAGCAATGGACAGAGGACACCACGACGCGACGCATCACTCGCACGACAACACGCAATACTCACACGCACATGTATAATAATTATTACAAACAACATTTAAATGAAACGGTGCTACTCTATTCATGCTACTTACAATCAAAAACAATGAAGAGATTCCTCGGGGAAAGTTGTTCTGTTTCGTGGGCTGATTCACATTCAAAATTCATCACCATATGACCATAATATACTTCATATGACCAAGTCAGGATGAAGTATATTATGTATTCTGGACTATTTGATTCTAATATATAAATAATATTACATACATACGCTCATGCCTATATAATCTCTGTCGGAGTAGGCAGAGTACCAGTGGTTCACTTGATGCCACGTTTTACATAAATCCAGAGGGCTATAAGGGACCATCCATAAATTACTTCACACGTTAAGGGGGGGTCGACAAAGTGTGACATTGTGTGACAAGGGGGTGGGAGGGGTCATAAGTTTCGTGACGTCACATTTCAAAATGTGTTACAAGTATCAAAACGCGTTAACTATTAATGACAAACTTAACCTCCTCAGTCCCAAGCACTCTTTTTACGTTTTTACAAATGGAAAGTATGCAAAATATGTGACGTCACGCTAGGGAGGGGGGAGTCTTACAAATGTGACCAGCTGTGACAAGGAGGGGGGAGGGGTCAAAAAATCATGAAATTCGTGTGACGTAATTTCTGGATGGCCCCTAACATGAAACATGATGTATAGCGATGATAGGTTAGCAGCCTTTTGCCCATAATACAGCAAAACCCTGACGTCTAACTTACTGACTTTAAGATTACTTATGCTTGGAAAGAGTTTGGCAGCTGGTACCTAATATAATTTAATACGTACATACATACATACATACGCTCATGCCTAAAATCCCTATCGAAGTAGACAGAGCATCAGTGGCTTTAAAACCACTAGATGCCACGTTTGACACAAATTCAGAGGGTGAAATATTATGTAAGTAAGTGGTGAGAGGTTGTCACCCTTTCGCCCACAATACAGAAAAACCCTCGCGTCCCCGCTTACTGACTTCTACAGTATGCCGGGGAATAGTAGGAAGCTGGCACATTCTATGTATTTTGTTTTATTTCCAGTCCAGCATGGAAAAATTTATCATTTATTTCTAATTTATCATTTATACAGCTTTCAAATTTATCATTTATACAGCTTTTAAATTTATCATTTATACAGGTCTAAGGGTTTGGGCTGGGCGTTGATGAGTCAGTGAATCAGGACCTCCAATTTTATATACAAGGCTTTAGGTAAATCACTTTCAACATCTCGGGTTGAAATTTTTTTTTTTTTTTTGAAATCATTTGTTACTTGGTAAAGTTGTTCAGTTTCATGGACTTATTTACCACTCGAGAGGTTGAAAGTGATTTACCTAAAGCCCTGTACATAAAATTGGAGGTCCTGATTCACTGACTCATCAACGCCCAGCCCAAACCCTTAGACCTAGAAAGCTGAAATTTGGCAAATAAGTGTCTTTTATGACGCAGGCAAGCACTAAGAAAGGATTTTTCGAAATTCAACCCTTAAGTGGGTGAAATGGGGGTTCAAAGTATGTATGGAAAAAACAATGTTTTCGGACATTTTGACTCGAAACTTTGTCAAGAAAGCAAATAAATGGACACGTGTTTCATGTTTTTTTCGAAAATCATCCACTAAGTGGTCAAGAATATGGTGACTAAAAGAGTTCTTTGCGTGAGCGAAGTCGTGGGTAAAAGCTAGTAACTTATGATAATGATCTTTTAAAACTTGCAGTATGTTCAAAAAAATGTACCTATTCAGGTTATTGTTTATGTCAATCGCGTGAAATTGATCGGAAACAATTAAAGAAGGCATATGATCGCGAAACGTGTCCTGGTGGCGCCACGGAACGAGGGCACTCGTAAAAACACCGTTACTCCTCTGAAGGAGACATCCGACCTCATAACTTACGACTTTTTATAAATAAAAAACCCAATTCAAACCATGCTCGCGGGCAATCTCCATCCTTAACTAATGTGACTGCTTCTCCAAAACTTTTATTAAATCGATTTGTATAATGAGAACAACTAATATTCGTTGCTTCTTCTTCGTTATACATAACTGTTTTGGTATCGACGATCATGTAAATGATAATTATATGCAAAAGTTTCCAAATATAATCAAATGCAGATAAAAACCATTCATATAAAACTCTGATGTAAGAATGGCGATGTCGGATACCCACTATTTCATTCAGAAATGTATCCGGTGTCTGGTGGTGCCACCAAAAAATTTAATTAATTATCATAGGAATGCCATGGAGATTAAGAAATGCCGTACGATATGTGCCGTGGTATTGATTTAGGGTTAAAGTATATAAGTGTTATCATGGTTAGTATTTCTTTAATTGTACAACTATTCTAATTGTATTTAATTTCAATTGTATTACGAAGATTTTGAATATAAAATAAATAAATTACTTCGTGTGTAAACGAAGCTCAGTACGTTTATATGAAGTGGGCCCCGATTCTGTAATTTCAGTTGTGTGTCGAAGGAATGGAGGCCATTTCTTCTGTTCAGGTGGCAAAATTGAGAACTATTTAATGTTCATATACTTCCTGACAACCACCCTGACCAGCAACGCCACCGCCAACCGAACGTAAAGTTGCAAACTACCTAGCAACTGAATATTCAGTTGGCGCCACAGTCAAAGCAGCCGTCATTAGATGTATGAAATTTGGATAGTTGTCAATTTCGCCAATTCCATCGACACACAACTGAAGTTACAGAATCGGGGCCGGTCTTTAGGTCCCCGAACCTTTCAATTTTTTTTTAGATTTAGATATCGCATTCCTGGAAAAAATGGCTTGGCTAAAAATGTATGGAAAATGGCATTTCATATTTGAAAATCTAATACCACGTGCATGTTTAATGTAAGCTAACTTTAATATTAGGAAGCTGAAAGTCATTATGAATTACACATTTTTTTTGTAATTACACTGCCTTGATAAGTAAACAGAAGGTATAACAGTTTAAATCTTCCTACTGATAGTAATGTTAGTACTGATATGAGTAAATGTGAACAATGGAGTATTGCGTGATTTATAATAATGATTGTTGCGGAAATTGTTTTGACACTGTTTTCTGTTTCGGTGCCGCTTACAGTGTTTTTTCTTTGTTCGATAGTAAAGGAAATATGTTTTGGTATTAAAGAAAATACAACTAATATAACGGGCATTGGACGTGAAACAATGTAATAACTTATTATATTTCTGGAAAGCGATATCTTTGCCGCTATTCTAGCGTTGACAAATGGTAAATAGACATAGTAACGGCCGGCCCGGTGCTCTCAATGTTTCTGCGACTCTCTGTGGGTAGTCGTCATTTCGAACCATTGCAGTATTTACTCTTCGGAGGCTGGCGGTGCTGGGACGGCCGGCGTGGCGTTAGTGTGTCACCGCCACATGGGAATGTACACACATACCGGTTATAACTTTTATTAACGAGTACTCTAGACGCTTTCACTCCTACTTTATTTACATACGGTTTCGAAGTTATTATTTATCTCTGTTTACCCATATTACATAAAATAACATAGTACTTTATTTACATTGCTAATCAACTTGCGCATGTCTAAACAAATACAAAAATGTATGCCTCAAAAGAAATGGTAGCTATATACAGCTCATAAGTTCCACCGGTCCACTTTTTGCCGCTCAAACCTGTGCGGCTGTCCAAAATTAAAAAACAGTATGGAACATCTGCAAAAAAAATGTTTTCGCCTTTTCTGAGTCACCTAGTAACGCTCTACAAAATGGTCTATTTCACGTCGTTCTACGATTATTAAAACCCGAGATATAGATAAATCAAAACCAAATATGGTCACAAGAAATCAAATTCAAAACACAGTAAGGCACAAGAACAAAACCAAAACACAGTATGAATTTGGAGTTACTGTGTTTTGTATTTGTTTGACGTTAGGATATATTTAAAAAAAAACAGTTAGTTGTACATACTAGGTTTCAATAGGTAACAAGTGAGATTTTGAGTGTACTATTCCAAATAGACAAATTTTAATGATATCAGTCAATTCAGTGTTCCAAACCGCGTCGATTGATGTATAACACTTTTGTCTATGATTCAAATAATCATACGGTACAATACAATCAAAAAACATGTTTTTGCGCGTTCTGTAAAATTTGCCAAAAATCCCTTACTGTGTTTTGTTTTTGGACAGCCGTGTGTGTGACAGAGAAGATACGAAGACGAATTAGAAGTCTCGCTCTCTCGAAAACGCACGGGCAAATGAGGACGCCTCTTAAGAAAATACAGTATGGGAAATGTGTGAATGCAGCAACACATGTCGACTCAGCATGGTGTCGTATACATATTCATTGCATAACCGTAGATTACAGCACTGTCTTGTGGCACTATCTCGTTTAGAAACGATTAGCGAAATGTTTTTAAATGAAGACGTTCGATGCATTTACTTTTAATAATGCATTTCGTATGCAATCGAAGGTAATATACCTACGCATGGCAGCATCACATATGCTTAGAATCGTATTCAAGACGTGACAATTTACTCAATGAGAAATGAATGGTTAGCAAAACTCTAGTGACAAAAACCTTGCGAGGTCAGCTAAGTCGTGACATCGAAACCTGTTAAGCTTTATACAAACCTTTGTAGTTACTTACACAGGAATTTGAATCAACAATACTTAGAAGCATTACTCAGTTCTAATTGATAGAATATACACTGGGCGTCAAAAATAAGTAGTACAGTTTTAAAATTGCGATTTCTCCCAAACTATAAAACTTAGACCTTTGAAACAAAAAAGGTTAAAAAGAAAATTTAATCTTATTCAATAAAAACTTCATGCATTATAAGAACTTATAATGCTTGACTTTAAAAAAAACGAATAAATAAAAACACTTTTTTTAAACTGTTGAAAGGTGTTGTCTTACTTAGGATTTTTGTGTTTGACACATTCGCTGCTGATAAAGCAATTGTAATTGAAAAGCATAGGTATCTTCAGAGAGTAAATTTGACTAATCATGCCTCTTTCACCAGAAGAATGTGCAAGAATCTTAGCTTTTCTCGAAGTGGGCATCAGTATGCGTCGTACTGCAAGGAGGGTGGGTGTAACTTTAAGAACGGTTCAGCGAGTAAAGCAAAGGTACGAAGAGACTGGAAACCATCTAAGGAGACGAGGTAATGGCAGACCCAGGTGCACAAGTACCCGAGAAGATCGCTTTATTGTTTCCACTGTGTTAAGAAATCGACACCTTAATGCAGTTGAGGTTCAGCAACAGCTTCTTCGGACCCGAACAGACTACATCAGTGAGAGTACAGTGAGAAGAAGACTTGCTGAAGCTAACCTGAAGCCTCTAAGACCAGCAAATGGCCCCAAACTTGAGACAGAGCATCGCGTAGCAAGACTACGCTACGCCCGTCAACACGTACAATGGGGCGAAGAAGAATGGGCTAGAGTTTTATTCACAGATGAGTCTCGATTCTCTTTATACACTTCAGATGGACGGCGGAGAGTCTACAGACGACCCGGTGAGCGATACATTCAAGCTTGTATCTCGGAAAGAGTCCAATATGGCGGGGGCTCTGTACACGTATGGGCTGGTATCTCTTCAGAGAGTCGCACAGAGCTTGTGGTAATAGAAAATGGGACTTTGACTGGTGAAAGATATGCCTCGGAGATCCTCAACGAGTATGCAGGGCCATATTTAATAAATATGGGTGATGGAGCCATCCTAATGCATGATAACGCCCGGCCACACACTGCTCACCACGTACAAGAGTACATTCAGGAGGTTGGCATCAACTTGATGGCTTGGCCATCGAGAAGCCCAGATCTCAACCCGATTGAACACGCCTGGGATGAGCTTGGGAGGCTAGTCAGAAGGCGCAGTCCACCGCCTGCCACACTCAGGGCTCTAAAACATGCGCTGATAGAAGAATGGGAAAATATTCCCCAACACCGCCTCCGAAACTTAGTGTTCAGCATGCCAAACCGGATCCAAGCTGTAATTAGAGCCCGAGGCGGCAACACAAGTTATTAAATTGTGAAAAAGTTCCAAAACGTGAAAATTAAGTGGTTGACATATCGTTAAAAATTGATACTTTTTAGTATTTATCTTAATTTTAAGTTTGAAACTTTATTCATGCCAAATAAAATATAACTTTAATAAACTTCGTTAAGTTTACTATAAACTGCTTTTTATTTCATAAGTGTAACTACTATAGTTTAGGAGTAATTGCAATTTGAAAAGTGTACTACTTATTTTTGACGCCCAGTGTAGAATACCTTTAGGTAATATTTTTTCCATCGATGATAAAAATACTATTTTTTTAAAATTTATATACATTGCCGTTTAATAATTGAACAACGTTAAAATGCCAGTACGTTTGATCTAAGTGTACCATGCGAGTACTCGTACAAACATATATGCAAATTCTCAAAACAGGTGTCTTGTTTTATAAACAGATTGTCACTATCGCGAAGAATGGCACAAACTCTCATCCATCTATGTTCCTTATCGCGCAACTTCGCGGCGGCACCGTCCGGCAATGATACTATGACGAATCACAGCAAACTTTATCTATTAACACATTCTACCAGTAAATCTTGACATAGCCTATACTATGTCAAGGCATCAAATCACAGCTGAGCGCCAACTCGCAATTACATCGATAACTTTACAATTCAAATGATATTTTAGTATTCAAGTGGAGTAGGAAGCAAATGTAATGTAAGTAGGTAATTCAACGTATTCGTGAGATGTGTATCCATGATTTAAAAGTCAAAATGATGATATCATTGAACCAACACCCAACTTCACGTTTACATAGTTAATAAAATCATACAAGTGTAAAGTATGCGCCTCTAGCAGAGGTCAAGACGACGGGTCGAGAGCAAAATATGTCAAAACATATTAGATGCTTCTCCAAGAACTCAATGAGTAGAACTACATTGTCAGATTTGGTGAATCCTTACTTTATCATAATTACGTATACTTTAATGTAAACCTACAAGCGATTAAGTTAAATTATATGTATAATTTAACTTAATCGCTTGTAGGTTTTTGTTAGTAACAACAACGTAATTTAATTTCGTCATCGACTAATATTTACTCTCACGAATTAGTAAGAAACTCAATCTTGTTAATGTGCCTCGTGACTGGATAATCAATTTGACATCGTTTGGTGGTCTGACGTGCTGTTATCATTGTTTGCAGGAAATGGCTGGAGGAAATCGCATTAGCCAGCAAGTGTGGCCGAAAGCCCTCGTTACTGCGTGCCATGACCAAAGCGTTTTGGATGAGTTTTGCGCCTTCCGGGTTCATGTTCCTCATACAAGCCCTCCTACTAAAGTGAGTAGTTTTCCTAACTAGCCCCATCACAACCTATTTGATATGACATTGTCACACGAACACGCGAATGACACATAAAACGAAATAAACAGCAAAGGATCTCTATTACAGCTTGACAAGTGCCAGTAAACAGCCCTACTTAACAAAATTTTGCCGGTGCTTACATCTTGAATTTTTTCTTCGGAATTTTCATGAATTTCGTTACAAAAATACAACTTATTTCGTATACAATATCACAATAGATTAGTAAGATTTATAAAAAATCACAAATAAATATTTTCCATTTTTCTCCCATGTCAAATTTGTAGTGCTGGAAACGTTTGCACACTTTCTTTATTTCATGTGAAACGTGTATTTCTAAGAGATGATGCTTATTATTCCAGACCGTTCCAGCCAGTGGCTCTGAGTATGTTGCTAACGTACTGGGAGCCCGGGTCGGACATGACGTATGAGCAGGCGGTGTACTGCGCCAGTGCTGTGATTCTCATGTCCCTGCTCATCGCTTTCCTCAACCACCACGGCACCTTCTCTACGCAGCAGTTTGGCATGAAAGTCCGTATCGCCGCCTGCTCCCTTATTTACAGAAAGGTAAACAATATACCACTGTAATCGTGATGCTGAATGCTGATTTACTTTTGATATATTTTTTATTCATGCCTATAATGATGGCTTAAAATATTTCCGCAAATAAAAAACGCATCAATATTTAGATATATTGCCAAATTCCACAAAAAGGAAATGAAAAGTGAAATTAATGTCAAGTGTCAATCAGAAATGTTCATTGTCAGCTCTTCAATGTCAAGTTCGAAACTAGTCTTGAACACTTCAAAGGATCACTCAAGATTTGAAATGATCACACCTTTCTACAGGTCTTTGGCGATGGCAATATGCGTCACAAAAGTGGTTTAAATGGGTGTGCCTTTACTTTACACACAAAAACGCTTATACAGCTATACGTATTAACAATACTTTTTACGTATATCATTATATGTCGGCAGGATAATAGGAATACAATGATTATTGATTACAAAAGAGTATTTTTGGCGCACAGGACATAAGTTATAAGGAAAACTTGAGTGTGGGCTGTATTGTGTATACCTTTAAATTCTGTGGCGTACATCCATATGCCAATTAGGAAATTCTATGATTCTAAAAATTTTAGATATTTTAAGACAGCTCAGATGTTTGACTGATAACATAAATTAACTATTCACTGAAACAGTAATTATTATTTTTATAAGCCCCCAGGATCCCACTGCTGGGTAAAGGCTTCTCACGTTCCTCAGCCAATAGAAAAATATTTTTTTACCTTTTTTATGATTTCAGGTAATGCGCATGAGTTCAGGCGCACTGGCGCAGACGACAGCGGGTCAAGTAGTAAACCTCTTGTCGAATGACGTAAACCGGTTCGACTACGCCTTCATCTACTCCCACTTCATCTGGCTCCTTCCGTTGCAAGTGGTCGTGGTTGGCTACCTAATCTATATGAAGATTGGATATGCAGCTATCGTCGGCGTCGTTGGCATCGTGCTTCAGACTATTCCTGTGCAATGTAAGTTACTATTGTAGGCTTGGAAACAGGCAACTCTACGACCGACATACGATTAATATTTGTCACTACTTGTCACTGTCATCTTGTAGTGCAAGAAATGTACAGACATCCAACGCTCTGAAGTTTCGGTCGTAGAGTTACAGAATGGATGTTCTGAGTAAACTCAAGGTGTGCTGGAGACTACCTATACTTCGTTTTTTTTAGAATTAGAAATTATGTAAACAAAGAATCTGTAAACATTTTTTTACAAACAAAAAAACTATGATAAATTAAAGAGTTAAAATAAAATTATTGAAAGGCCCAAACGTGCCACCGATAATATATTTTTGTTTTACTCTACAACACTGACTGATAATAATTGCTCTGAATATTAAACGGAGAGCAAGTTGAAGCTAATTTAGATATCGATCATAGAAACAAAATGAAATATATTTAATTAAATATTTCAAAACCCTGTATGCCATAAGACCCTTTCTGAGTGAGTCGGTAAAACGGAGGTTGACGAAATATCGTTTTGTCCCACTTGGATTATTGTGATACAATGTATGGTTCGTACTTAAATAAAAAGTCGAAAAACAAGTGCTGAGACTGAGTGCCAAACTCGTGTATCAGATTCTGTTACCAGGTCTCCAAACGATCTCATAATCATACTCTTCTTAAATACTTACATCATACTTAATATGAAAAATAAAAGGACGTTATTTAGTAATTTAATTTTCAAACTAAAGAAACTTAAGATCACTGCTCTAATTAGCAAGAAAACTTAAATGGACTAGCGCGGGCCAAAGTAAAAACAGGTCAGAATGATTTACTTAGGTGGCAGTAAAACCAACTTAGGAGAACAGAACGATCTTCTGCCTCCTGTTAAAAATTCGAAAACAATTTACCAGTTTAAAAGGTTGTCCATAAACTGGCTAATTTCAACACAAAAATCATTATGTATCTGAATTTTGATCAGCAGTTTGGTAAGTAAACTAAGTAGTCTCTAAATGATAACCGATGATGGGGTCTGGGTTTTTCGCAAGTGTAAGCGTTGAGTAATGCCGTTAAGTTCATTCTTCTTTTCTTTCATTGTTTACCCTGAATTTTGTCAAATGTTGTTACCTCATTATTGAAAAAAAAAGTTGTGCACTTTCCTTTGGATTCCAGAGAGAATTATGTCATCCAAATTACCGAACTTACTGCAATTGCAAATTATATATAATAATAATAATAACGCAAATATTTCCACAATAAATCAAATGGTTCTATCTTACACAGTGCAATATCTGATACCGACCTCCGATTGACGCCCCTGAACTTACAAGACAAACAACCACAAACTAACGAGACACAGACTGACACATCGACTAAAATTGCTAACTGGAGCCAAAAAACATTACAAGGGAGACATTATCACGACCTTAATTTACCAAACGTCGACAAAGCTGAGTCGAACGAGTGGCTAAGGCGAGGAGAGTTGTTTCCTAAAACAGAAGGATTCATTACGGCGATCCAAGATCAGGCGATGGAGACAAGGAACTACCAAAAATATATAATAAAAATAGGTACCTAACTTACCGACTGACAAATGTCGCCGCTGCAATTTAGCATATTACCGGAGCTTGCAAAACAATAGTAGAGACCGACTACAAACACCACTACGATACGGTAGCAGACATCATTCATCAGACCCTTGCCTTAAAATACAAATTAATAGAAGACACCAACCCTCCAACGCCATACTATAAGTACACCCCAGACACCATACTTGAAAACGCAACATACAAAATGTACTACGATAGAGCCATTCTCACAGATAAAACTACACACTACAATAGACGCGATATAAATATTATTGACAAAATTAATAAAACCGTGCAACTCATTGACATCGCAGTCCCTAACACACACAACCTGCAAAGTACAATTAGAGAAAAATTTGCAAAATACACAGATGTTAAAGAAGAAATAACTAGAATGTTGAATTTGCAAAAAACTACCATTATACCGATAGTTTTGTCAAGTACTGGTGTCATCACAAAACAACTTCATTTGTCCATCAAACAGTTAGAACTTCATCCAAAAATATATGTGTCCCTACAGAAAGCTGTAATATTAAATACCTGCAGAATAGTTCGCAAATTCCTCCAAAATCAAATTACGATCCATCATAACGACCACTTGGCTTAGGCCCGTGGTCGTCATTAGTCCGGCTTCTCTCAAGATAGCAGAGGTTATTAAAATAACAAAGAAACAATAATAATAATAATAAATTGTTTATTCATTTCCAAAAAGGCATACATGATTAGCATTAGAGACTACAAAAATATTAAAAATAAAAGCAACCTTAACTAATTAATTACGCCTGAACTAGGTGAAATCTGAATTTCAGGCAATATACGATGGGCTGGTACATAAACTAAATCCAATTTATTTCTGATTACAAATGTCTGTTATGTGACTAATGCATACATGATGCGTGCATATGTGTCTATATATATGTTTAAGACCAATTGTTTTTCACTGGCGATGGAAGTACATTTGGCGAGTTTTGAGCCTTGCGCCTCAGTCCACACGGACCGGCTTCAGACTCATCCATTATTGAACGTAATTATATAACCAAAAACAACAACTATAAGGTAAACTGTGCGGGCACATTCCCGCTCGCACCTCTCTCGGCCCCCTTTATTGCCTCTCCCCGCCCTCCCTTACCGCGCGGAATTTAAACAGTTTACGTTTAAAAATTAACAACAACAAAAACAAACAAAATATAACAACAAATGGAAATCCTCAAACTACAAAATTTACTGATCGCACTCTTGTCAGAGAATAGTGACGTTTGACCTGTGCTGTGACATTTTATGTTTGCAACCTCTGCTTCTTGAAGTCCTTTACAGGTTAAACTTTTGGAAATGAATTGTTTATTTGTATTAACTTAAATTTCGTAGTAATTGAAATTAAAATGTATTATTATTAAAAATATGAGTAAACTGACACATTATTGGGCATTGAGAACCTAAAAAACATAAATTAAAACACAATATGCAATTATTCATATTTTTTCGTTCGCCTCACATTAACGTAACAGATAAAAGACTCAAATTTTACATGATTCTAATGCTAAAAAAATGAAGGTTAGCAAATACCTAAATGATGAAATCTACCTGTAATTAAAATATGTTATGAGAAACTTGCTACTCATAATAACATAATTTAATCAACCTGCCTAAATAAAAACATCATTTTATTAGTTCTTGAAAACTGCAAAACTTCGTAAAATTTTGAGTTTCCCACATTTGCCTTTTTTAGAAGAAATATATTTTCCTAGATAATAGGGTAATTACTTTTAATGACTTTGTTTAGACTTTATTAAACTACAAAAATCATTTTGAGTTTCCCACATTTGCCTTTTTTATAAGAAATATATTTTCCTAGATAATAGGGTAATTACTTTTAATGGCTTTGTTTTGACTTTATTAAACTATATAAATCTTTTTTTTTCTTGAAAATAAAAGTACCTGATATTTATTGTAAAATAATGAAGAGATTGTCAAAACATTTGACTTATAAAACTCGAATGTTGTCAGACTTCAACAATAACAAGGGAGAAGTCAATTATTCCGATCCTTAATTTAGTTAAAGCAACTACACACCCATATATCCGGGAAGAGAAGACAAGTATTACAATATTAGACAAATTTTTAAAAAATATATGTTATTCCATTTTAAAATATAGCTCAAATGCAAATGTCTTGCGGTTTAAAGACAAAAGATAGTTACTTTAGTCAGCTGTGGTTACGCAGTAAAACAAGAAATTGTTACGTCAGAGTTTTTTAGATTGATTTTGTTTTTAAATATGTTTTTGTATCTTTATTCCAGCGTATATGAGCAAACTCGCTGCCAGGCTGCGAATGAAGACTGCAACCAAAACAGACGAGCGAGTTCGGATCATGGATGAAATTATCAACGGGATGCAGGTGAATCATATTATATTATTAATCTTATACAGCGTGTTTCATAAATACCCAATAATAATAATAAAAAATATAGTAAACATTTTCATATTTCAAATATATCACGTTAATTAAATGAAACTTTTATTTTGAAACTGTTTACTCTAGTAAACAGTACGTCTCTAGGCGGACTAGATAGTCCCGACTCTAGTCGGGACTATCTCACTTTTGAATTTAACTTTGGATTTTCTTTTATTGGAAACACGTTGCATCCCCAGCTTCATAATGCTGTGTTATTTTTTATTGTTATAGGACTATATATGATCGATCATATTTTAATGTTAGCACTAAATTACTTGTACATTATAAAATTCTATAAACTTTAAACTGTTTTACTTATTACTGAAAGCCGACGACAGGCAGACATATGATTGATCCAATGAGATTTTCTATTAAAGAGCAAGACTAGCTAGATATACGCCATCAACCGCGTAGAGCTCTATATTGTAGAACACTATAGTTTATTTGCAGTATTACACTTCTATTATAGCCGTGTGGTGGACACCTATTACGTTACTCACGACTGACGATGACGATGTTATCGGTTGTAGACTTGCAGAAAGTTGACAATTAATTTGCGGACTTCTCATTATAAAAAAAAAAAAAAAAAATTCACGAGATTTCCTGACCACACAAATGGCGCAGATACATAAAATTATGTAGGGTTTGTAGAGTTAGGCCTTATGTCTTTAAGAATCTATATTTTTTAACTATATTATACTCAGTGGTGCAAAATATTGAAAAGGCTTTTTTCATGTAAAAACTCGACTCTAGGAGCCTTCATTGACATTGAAGGAGCCTTCGACAAAACAACAATCAGCAGCATAAACCGAGCTTTAAAAAGATATGGCGTAAAAGACACGGTCTGCGAATGGATACACAATCTATTTAGATATAGAGTCATCCAAGTAACAGTCAACCCAATCGCCAGAGTTATTGTGGCAAGAGGGTGCCCCCAAGGAGGAGTTCTATCACCCCTCCCTTGGAACATGGTAGTGAATGACCTGATCAGGCGTTTAATGAAAGAAACCTCTGTAATGTTGGCTACGCGGATGATCTAATAATTCTAGTTAGCGGTCCCTTTAAGAACATTTTATGTGACCCTATGCGCACAGCTACTAGAATAATAGAAGACTGGTGCACTGAAAACGAACTATCAGTAAACCCCAAGAAGACGGAGCAGTTTAAGTTTTGGAAGTAAGAGGAAACTTCCAAAACTTAAACTGCCGAAACTATTTGGCACCGAACTTTCTCTATCAACTGAAGTCAAATATCTGGGCATCATTCCAGACAGTAAGTTGAGCTGGGGAAAGCATTTAGACACGAAACTTAACAAAGCCTACATCACCTTTTGGCAATAAGGAAAAAAATGGGGCCTGAACCCAAAAATAACCCTGTGGATACACAGCTGTAATGAGGCCAACCATAACATACGGCTCTCTAGTGTGGTGGCCCAGAACCCAACTGAGCACCGTAATGGACAAACTAAAAAAACTACAGCGACTGGCGTGTGTAGCCACTACATGTTGCATGAGGACAACTCCAACGGTGGCGCTAGAATGATTTACAACCCCTTCACCTAGTTGTACAACAAGAAGCGGAAGCTGCCGCAATAAAACTAAAATGGAGAAAATACCCTACAGTTCCTCACACACGCATCCTAGAGGAAGCTCTTAGAGACTTCCGTATTATGGATGCCCCTTGTGACAGGATACCTAAAACGTACGTCTTTGAACGGTACTACAGCATAAAACTTCTAGCAAAAGAAAACGACTATTCAGACATAAACGAGGTCAGAATATACACAGATGGCTCAAAGACAGAAACTTGTACAAGAGCAGGAAGCCTTCTCACAAGAACTGCACACCAACATTGCAACCACCCTGGGTGCACACAATACAATATTCCAAGCGGAATGTGTGGGCATAACCAGATCTGCTGATGCGATAAAGATAAGGAACATACCTGGCCAAAAAATACGTGTCATATCCGACAGTGCCTCAGTACTTCAGGCACTAAAGAGCAACAGCATCAACTCGGGTCTAATCCTGGAATACCACAATCTGATGGAGGACATCACAGCGGAAAACAACATAACCCTGCAATGGATAAAGGGTCACAGTGTTTCCCTAGGTAATGATGCTGCTGACGAACTTGCAAGGAGAGGCTCAAGCACATTACTAGCTGGACCAGCACCAATCATGCCTCTACCTTACAAACAATTTACATCCTAGCTGAGAGACAGAACCACGAGAAAACATAACCAGGAATGGACAGTGGTAAAAGGATGCCGGCAAATCAAGGAAGCCGCGCCAACACTAAACAAACGCCTAACACGAAGTTTGTTGCACCTGCCCAGAAAACACATAAGAAGAGTGGTAGGAATAATGACAGGCCACTGTCCGCTAAACAGCCACATGTTTAACATGGGCATCACAGACAGTCCCCTATGCCGCGGCCGCATGGAGACAAAAGAGACTCCAGCGCATGTTATGATGGAATGCCACAGCGTGGAAGCACAACGGGCACAGATCCTGCATAACCCGGGATCCCTATCAGAGGCATGCAGGAACGTAAGAAGTCTTGCGTGTTTCTGAGAGGACATTGGCTGGCTGGAATAGCTAGCCCAAACAATATCATGCACAGTGGCCCAATTGAGAGGCTAAGTGCGGAAAACGCCCGACAAACATAACATAACTTAAATAATATTATATAATATTATAATTATTGTCCACGTTAAAAACAGTAATTCAAAACCACAAACCAAAATATTATCTAGAATACAGTGCAGTGTTTTTGTTGATTTTTTTAAAAAGCGTTGAATTCCGATAAAATGTATTGGTACTACCACTAAAACATTACGTAACATTCAAAAATCATCCAAATCTATTCAATAATTGGCAAAGTAATCGCGTAACAAATATAAAAAAACATACAGTAGATTTGAGAACATCCTCCTTTTATTGAAATCAGTTAGAAATCTTGGAAAGGTTAAATATAAGCCTGGTAACTTTTCAGGTGATAAAAATGTACGCGTGGGAAAAGCCGTTTGAGCAAGTTGTGGCTTTAGCGCGCAAGAACGAGATCAACTGCATCACGTCCGCCTCCTACATCCGAGGAGTGTACCTCAGCTTCATGGTGTTCACCGAGAGGCTCACGCTCTATATCACTCTCCTCTCATATTCACTGTTCGGCTTCCAAGTCACCGCGGATATTGTAAGTTGCATTCCATCTTAAAGAATAAACAGCGACGAAATGGCCCCTGACCCAATGTGATGACGTTGAATTGATTTCACTTCCTAAGAGGAAACTGGATGTAAATATTGAATGATAAAGCACAGCGTTTCATATATTCATATACTTACCGCACAATATCATTTAACTCTTAGTTACAAGTGGCAATACCATTTGAAAGTTCTTCAATCCAACTCATCAAATGCAATAACACTTTAAGTTTCAGAACCTCATTCTACACATCGTTAAACAGATATAATTTCCAGGTATTTCCACTGGCGCAATTCTTCAACACACTGCAAGGAACGCTCTCGATTATCATGTCAAATGCCGTTTCATTTTTGGCAGAGGCACTGATTTCGGTGCAGCGCCTCGAGGCGTTTATGTTGTTCGGTACGTGAGGCCTCGCCCTTGCACTAGCACGTCTTGCCTGCACGCGAACTGCAACTTCTAATGCACATCCTTCCACACAAGTCTCTATTGCAACAGAGACTCGGTTCTGTTAATAACTCTTATCCTGAAACTTTCCTATCCTTCTTTTATTCTAGCATGGTTACGTAACACGGCTCCAGGTGCTACGACGTAGCACTTTGCTACGGGTGTCGAATCTTAAAAAAAATGGTTGTTGTTCGTAGGGTTATTGTCACTAAAAAAGGTAATTCGTTAGATCTGGTACAATCTTGGCCACGGACTAAATAGTAGCCTTTAACAGCAGGCAAAAAAATACGGATATGGTTACTAAAATTTTCTACGAAAAAAATTGGTAAGAAGTTACAGTTAGAACGGTGTTCACAGGTTTTCCCGATGGCTCAAATGTTCAACCTGCTTCAAGCATCACTATCTATTTTATTTCCGCTGGCTTTAGTGTCAGGCATGGAAACTCTTGTCAGTATTCAACGTATTGAAGATTTATTGTTGAGGGGTACGAGTTCAAACTATTATATTAATTCGTGCGTGTTCTGGTCAGTGACGTCGTAAAAAAGAATGAATTGCATTGTTGTGTGAGTTTATCGCCATGTGTTTTTCTGTTATGTAAATATTTCAAGGCTTTTTCTGGGTTTCACAGTCTTCTGTTAGTTTATCTGACTACTCTTGAGAGAGAAGACTATGAAGCCAAAAATAAGTGACTTTTAGATCTTGCGCTTTGTCTTTTATGTTTCTGTTCTTCCGTTTCTAACTAAATGGTATATTATAATATAAATCGCTTTTTATGTATATGTGGTGGTAGGTATTACTAACAATTTTATAGGTGACGGTAAAGGTAAAGGTTATGTTTACATGATATTTTACTTTCAATAAAACGATGTTCCTGTCACATCCCGGAGTATTGTATTAAACAATACGCCGCATTCAAGACTCGTGGAATCACATTAGATTTCGTAGTGGGTGGTCGAAACGTCTTACGACGAAAAATTAATTGAAACGGTCTGACGAGTTAACTTACTAAATGGTTGTTCTTTTGTTGTCTTTCTCTAACCAGTATATTCATTTATTTTATTTGGCACAACAGATAAGTTACAAACAAACACTTAATCTAAAAAAGTAATACAGTAATTTTTTAAGAGTGCAACTATATAAACTGATGCAGATGAGCGAGAGGACCTCCGCAGTGTTCCTGACGTAGACATCGCTAAGTTGGTGCAGAGTATAGAGAATAAGAAGAAAAAGAATCTAAGTGGAGTGGATATCTGTCCAAACACTTTCAAGAAAATTGACGACGAGGGTATTTATAACGCCGGTAAGTTTGTAGAAACTTTTTTTTTCAAACATTTTTTTTGGAATTTCACGTAGTTAGTCATATTTTAGTTAGACCTGAAATATAAGGTCCTAATTTATTAGTCACTTTCCTTTTAACACGTTATTGTGTAGGTCAAAATATATCATTTGAGTCAAAAAACAAAAGCATAATATTAAATTTAAAAGGTCTTGAAAAATTTTGTTATGATATTTTTTCATTACTATGTTGAATAAACCCATCCATTCAAACGTAAATAATAATGGCAGTAGTAGAGCGGGCGAGCGGGGAGTGGACGGCTATAATCGAAAGAGAACCATTCCTTTATCTTTAAATGGAAAATTATTTTTTTATTTTTTTTACAAAATTTAATTTTCAGATAATTAATTTTTATGTTGTTTTTTGGAATACTATCAACCTACACAATAACGCCTTAGAAGATAAGTGACTAATAAATTAGGACCTTATATACATCTCTCTTTCAACCTCTCTGATGGTAAATCAGTCCATGAAACTGAACAACTTCCCCAAGGAATAAAGGTCAAAATACGAAAAAAAATGTTGAGTTCCCATACAAATTTCATCAGTTTATAGCGCATTTTGTACGGGAGGTAATTTTTTTTCCGTATTTTGACCTATGTTCCTTAGGGAAGTTGTTCAGTTTCATAGACTGATTGACCACCCTAGAGGTTGCAAGAGAGATACCTAAAGCCCTGTATAAATAAAATTCCACGCTGGAATGGGAGTTAAAGAAAAACTTAGAATGTGCCAGTTGCCAACAATTCCCAGACATAGATTAGAAGCTAATAAGTTGGATGTGAGGAGATTTGCTGTATCATGAAAGGCTGACAACCTATTACTTATGTTCCATTTAGTAATCCACATAATGAACTAAGTTTATCCGTGTCAATTTTCTTTTTTATAAAACGAAAAATTTAAGTCTCATGATTTGTGGCAGGTTTTGAATGCAACGAAAAGGGCCTGATAAGCCTAGCCCTGAGTACGCCAGTGGGTCCAGACGTGGGCATCCTGCTCCAGAACGTTAGTGCCAACTGGATAGATGATGGCCCCGTCACCCTGAAGAACATCAACCTGACTGTACCCAAAGGGAAACTATGCGCTATCATCGGCTCCGTTGGATCTGGAAAGGTTTGCTTTGCTCTACTATTTCGTTAGTAAGTTTTAATATGGTTGTTTTAATCATAATAGAAACAAAACTTTACAAATATTTACTGTTGAAAAATTAAAGTAACAAAATTAAAAAAAAACGTCGCAAAAAGATTGCAGACAAAAATGTAACATATAAATTAATTAATTTAAGCCGCTTCTAAATTAAGAGTATTTATTTCATACATCTAAATCGCCTTCATCATGGCCTGTTTTTTTTAGAGCTCAATCCTTCAACTGCTCCTGAACGAGCTGCGCCCGACTGGTGGCAGGATACATCTATGTGGACCCCTGGCTTATGCCAGCCAAGAACCTTGGCTGTTCGTCGCCACTGTCCGCCAAAACATTCTCTTTGGGCTTCCCTACAACTCTAGGAAGTATAAAGAGGTATGTTAACAACAGAAAAATATAGGATCGTTATTTATAATGTTTTCAAAAAAAATGATGTTACTCGAGGAAATCCTAACTATCGTAATTTTATTGGAATAAAATCTAAACAGATCCTCAAGATAACTTAACAAACCTCCCTTTCTTTAATCGATACCTTCGATACGATTCCCTATAGCTTAGGGATAATCGTTTACATATTCCTGCAATTTTCACTTTTTTTCTGTAAATGAAATAAAATGTAAACACCATAACATAGAATTCTTCCTCTGTAGGTTGTAAGAGTGTGTGCTCTACAAAAGGACTTTAAACAGTTTCCCCATGGTGACCAAACTCTAGTCGGGGAACGCGGTGCCTCCTTGTCGGGTGGACAGAGAGCACGAATCAACCTCGCGAGAGCAGTCTATCGTCAAGTAAGTAGTACCAGCAATTTTCATTAAATCTTTTGCGACAAAATATGTTCTTTTATTAATCAGTAACATCGCATTAACGTTAGTTCATAGCTACTAAACACTTCAAACAAACACTTAGTTATTTATTATTTACTAGTTTTCCGCCCGGGACTTCGTTCCCATGCCGTGGGAATTCGGTAAAATTATGTAGCCTATGTTCATCAGGGATAATGTAGGATTCTAATGGTGAAATAATTTTTCAAATCAGTCCAGTAGTTTCGGAGCTTATTCAATGCAAACAAACAATCTTTCCTGTTTATAACATTAGTTAATACGTTTAAAAGTGAGGTGCACAGATTTTCCAGTCCAAACCAATAGTATTATACAAAAGATAGAAAAGATAAAAAATATATAGAAATTGTAATGTTTATAAGTTTATCGATTTTTTTTTCCTTAACCCCACCTACTTTACATAAGGCGGCGCTGCCAGAGCCAATTATTTCGGGTTTTCTGGGAAGCCAGTTTTATTTCTATTACTAGCTGTCAAGAGTCAGAATGGTGTACAATCATGAAAGCGGAACCAAGAAACAATGCCACACACCTACTTAAGATTTTATATTTTTTCTATAAAAGAATACAAAATTTGCTCTTTTTTGAAACAGGCAGATATATACCTGCTAGACGATCCGCTGTCAGCAGTGGACGCGCACGTGGGTCGACAGCTGTTCGACGAGTGTATCAGCGGGTACCTGCGCCACACCACCCGGGTGCTGGTCACGCATCAGCTCCACTACCTCAAGGCGGCTGACTACATTGTTATCATGCAAAATGTAAGTGACTCGCTTAATTAGGTACCGACTTGAGTTTCCTGTCCACTGGTGATACTGTTCAAGTTGGAATAATAATAATAATAAATATTTATTTAAATTCATAAGACAATATTAAAATTAGAAACTACATTACAAATACTAAACTGCAAAATAATACACAAATTCCTAAACTAGGATATAAGTTAATCCTGTATCTCAGGCGAAAGAGGACTTAAATAACTATTCTTTAAAATCACTTACAAAAGGATTTTTCTAATTTTAAACATTAATTGTAACAGTTATATATAATCGTGGTAAAAACAAAAATGAAGTTTAAATTGAATAAACAAAAGAAAAAAAAACATAATAATTAGTATATGCTCCACTGACCTAATTTTGTTTAACAATTGTCTGAACTTATTTTAAAAAATTCGCACACAATCAATATTTATAGAATTTTCAATTAAGCAATATTAGCTGACATGATTCACAATTCTGATGACAAATATTTTTGACTGTCGCAAAAATAACGAACTTAATATGTGAATGAACTTATCTACCCAATCGGGACACAGTGCATACTCACCATACGGCTAATTTTAATTTGCACAGCTTTGGGCTAGTTGGTTCGTAAGGAAAAAAACTCTTTTCTATGATCGTGAGCTTTTCGGTTAATTTTCGCTGGCTACTAAGATAGATAGGTAGATAAAACATTTATTCACAGAAACACAATACACAAAGGAATTAAAACATTAACACACACAACAGGAAATAACATACAAGAAAAAGACAAGAAGAAAGTAAAATCGTTAAGACAGTGGAGCGTGTACTGTGCCAGTGAATAGGTTTTGGCTCAGCATAACGTTGCAGCAGTGCCGCAAAGCTGATATTCTGCCAACACCTTTTGCACCCTTCGAAAACGCGACCTACCAATAATACATAAAGTAATAATACATAAATTAGTGTTAAAATAATGAATAATGATAATGAATAATTATTAAAAATTAATAATGAATAAATGCGAGAGAATTAGAAGAATTAAATGAAATAAACCTAGTTGCGATAAAAAATTATAAATACGACATAGAGAGACAAATTAAAGTGCTAAACTGTTCCGGATTCGAGTTTTTGCTCGGAAAGTAAATTTTCTTTGAGTTTGCACTTGAACGTCTGCAAAGAATTTAAGATACGCAGTGGTGGAAGGATATTATTCCAGCATTTAGTTGCACTGTACCTGTACCGGAAACTTCTGCGAAATGCTGCCGTTTTATGCTGAGGTACCATCAGTGGGATAGAGCAGTAACGGACCGCGCCACGGTTGGGCAATCGTTGTCGCCACAACAGCTTTCTTAGAAAATAATCCGGCTTTTTTGTCTTTATACGCCAAACAACATACACGCAAGATACAGCTTTTGGCGTTGCTTCATCTTTAAAATATTTGAATTGTTTAAATACGGGTTCTAGACGGTGTCTTAAAACAATAACTAAGTCTCGAAATTGCGATTATTAAGTTATAAATACTCAATCCGCCGTACAAATAGCTTCGTTCTGGGCTACAGTTATCACCGGGCTCGCTAAGAAAAATATAAACTTTTGTTTTCATTAAATAATTAAGTAATTCTATTAATGACTTTTATTATTTAAGTTTTGTAAAGGAAAACAAATTATTATTTTTACGATTTTACGCGATTTCTGTTCACAGGGTACCATTGAAGCGAAAGGAACGTACGATGAACTACAAACATCAGGCAAAGACTTTGCTAAGCTGTTGTCTGCTTCACAAGATGATGGGGACAAGAAAGACGTGGATAAACCAGCTCCTATGTCCAGACGCACTTCTGCTAGAGTAAGAAACTTCCACCAACAAATATTTTAGATATTTCCTTTATTTGAATCAAAAGAAGGTAACATTAGTTGGTATTAGTTTCTCTTTGCAATCACTTACTCAGTAACTTAAAATCCAGTTTAGTTCTTAGGTATTCCAAGGACTTCAATCGCCAACTTGCTTGTACAATACTGCGATTAGACACCACAATTTTCAAAGTTTTAAGAGTTTTGACATGGTTAATAAAGACTCCTAAAGAACTTAAGAAATTGTTGGGATAAACTTACCGAATATAAATGTCCGCGCCAATATGTTCGAACCGAGTAACTCTTGGCGGTCCGCTTCTATCTTTATTTTATCTTCTTCTATCAATGTTTGTGTTGTAACCATATACTCAAAATCGCTATTTGCTATTTATTAGCAATCAACATCAAAGTATCTTAAGTCACTCTCCAGCCATCTAATGATGCCTGTGCAAAAAAATCACGTCAATCCTTTGTCCACATTGCGGAAGGACAAGCAAATATGTAAATAAAAACAAACATACTTTCCCATTTATATTATGATACTAGCTTTCCGTCCGCGGCTCCGCCCGCGTGAACTACAGGTTATAATCGTGCCTGGGCACAGCTGGCTGTGGAATAAAATGTAGCCTATGACCTTTCCCAAGGTCTAATATATCTCTGTACCAAATTTCATCAAAATCGCTTCAGTAGTTTGGGCATGAAAGCGTAACAGATAGACAGAGTTACTTTCGCATTATAATATTAACTAGCTGATGCCCGCAACTTCGTTTGCGTGTTAATTTTTTTTTTGTACAGAGTACACAGATTGAAAACATATATCTTACGTGATTTAGATTTTTACATACAAAAGTTTTTTCCCGCTAACTCCCGTTCCCGTGGGAATTTTGCAATATCCTGTTGCAACTTAGCTTTAAGTTTACTAAGGTACCTGCATGCCAAATTTCAAGCGTCTAACTTAAGCGGTTTAGATTTTTCATACAAAAAGATTTTCCCGCTAATTCCCGTTCCTGTGGGAATTTTGGGAATTCCTTTCTTAGTGCACCTCTGCAGTACCTAAGCTACGTCCCTTCCAAATTTCAAGTGCCTACGTTTAGCCGTTTAGGCTGTGCGTTGATATGTCCGTCAGTCTAGGTATAATTTCTCCCGTTTTTTACACATCTACCACTATATCTTTGCTCCTATTGGTCGTAGCGTGATGTTATATAGCCTATAGCCTTCCTCGATAACTGGACTATCCAACACAAAAAGAATTATTCAATTCGAACCAGTAGTTTCGGAGATTAGCGCGTTCAAACAAACAAACAAACAAACAAACAAACAAACTCTTTAGCTTTATAATATTAGTATAGATTAGTCAGGAAGTAAAATATCTCACACCAGTATCACCTTCAACTATTCACAGCTTTCCACGACTCGAAGACCCTCTCTGGCAGAGTCGATGTCGGGATGCGAGGTCCCTGCGCAGGAGATGGAGGAAGAGCAGCGCGAGTCCGGCTCCATGGGCTGGCACGTGTACGGCGCATACATGCGAGCCGGCGGACGGACCGCTGCCATAGTCTTCATGGTGCTACTCCTCATCATAGGGCAACTGTCTGCCACGCTCTGCGATTATTGGGTCACTTTCTGGTAAGTTGGCAAAGTTTACTGCATAGTTTAAACTCATAATTTCGTGACTTGTGAATTCCAGATTAAGGTCACGTTTTAAAACTATACCTACTGATTACTCTAGTAAAAAAATATGGCTATATTATATTCACTCTTGAAAACGGCAGAGTACCAATTACCAACTCTCCATAATTATTATCTGTTTAAGAAAGTTACCCCAAGTGTAACTAAAATATGTGACATATGACGACAGAAACAGAAGAATTATATGTTACCTAAAAAAATTACAAAACTAAATGCAATATAACGTTTCTCTTGCTAATATTGTAGATGTAAATTATATCCGATGCGATAGTTAAATAATTTTTTATCAAGTAACGTACCTACCAATAATTAAGTCAGTTATAAAAGTAACACTGCTCAATCAATTCTACAGGACAAATGAAGTGACAAGACATAAAGAAAGAGAAACAAACAGCACGACAATTGCCAATGACTACGACAGAGCGATGACGCCAAAGAACACCACCTTCAGCCTCTCCTCATACTTCGCTGGGATGACATTTGAACCAAGTTTGTTAATTTTTTTTAAACTTAGTTTATTTGTTTTGTGCTGCTACGGAGACTTTATGGAATAAATATCCTTCATCGTTATCAGTAGATTCTCTACCTATTTCAATCTAAGTTGGATAGAAATTTAGTTTATTTCTATGCCTATGATACAAAAACGTGTCTTTGTGTCCACGCCAGTGATTGCATTTGATCAAGTATTATCAAAATACTTGGTTCAAATCATTGGAAAACTTGTTCATTCATGGCATAAAAAGCGTAGCGTTAAGGAGTTCGAAATATTGGATGTCGACCTAACCATGTAATTAAGGTGGCTTAATATTTAGCAAATGCGTATTTGAATAAATAAATAATTACCAAAACCCCAAGAAATTACCGGAAATTTTTGTTTTATTTTGTTTTTCTTTCAATAGTTAGGTAACTCGCGAACAAAGGCATGGACGTCATGTCTGTGGATGCAAATAACAACTATGAAAAAATAGAACATGTTCAGAACTTATGTGGAGAGAATTTTCTCATTACCTGACATGTTCTTTGAAGACAGTGTTTCAGTTTAGAGGACAGATAAATTTTGAAATCACGACTTAAACCTATGTCCACCTTTAACAAGCGGTACAGGGTCAACTGCACATCATGCTATCCAAAACTGTCAAATTTTTTCAATCGACTTTCAATTTTATCCCCAAGCATTAGAGTTTACTATCCATTGGGGAAATTTTACAGTTTGTGGTAACCTGATATGCTGTTGACTGTACATAATATGCTATCTTTATTTCCGTAGACTTGAACATCCATGCATACATCGGCTCCCTGGACACGGCTCAGTACTTATACGTATACACAACACTGATCGTGTGCTGTATCTTCTTCATCACGGCGCGAGCGTTCATGTTCTTCAAGGTCTGCATGACGGCGTCTCGGAACCTCCACAACGATATGTTCCACTCCATGCTAAGAGGAGTCATGCGGTTCTTCGATGCCAACTCCTCAGGTTATTATTAACAAAGATTTTTTTTATTAAAGTTTAATCACGTAACTGATTATTTCATACTAAAGTGACTGAAACGAGACATAAACGGGTTTTAAAACTGTCAAAATTACTTTTGCCTACTCTTCCCATACATACTGTAAAAGTCAGTAAGGTTTTGCCGTATTGGGGGTGACAGACTGACAACCCTCAACGCTTACATCATATTTCATTTAATATCCCTCTGAATTTGTTAGTAGAGAACCGTTAGGTTTCAACCACGGAACCCAGTTCCACTGAATGTATTTCGTGAAACTTTTTTATTACATTGTTGGAGGTATAAATAAAAAAGCTTACCCCTCAAATTGGCCGATCTCAATTATACCGGTATTTAGGAATTCCCATACAAAAAAATCATCGGATTTTTTCACCCACTTACAAAGATTTCCACGAAAACCCAAACTATTGCAGCTGTAAGTTTAAAATTTTGTATAGATGATCTTCAGATACTGTGGAAGCTTATCTGAAAGAGATTACTTGGAGTTCCAATGAGGACGAATTGTAGGGCCTCCGCTAGTTGATATGTACGTTTGGTGTTTCAGTCGCAGCCCTCTGTCTTTCAAACTATTATAAAGAAAATGTCAAAATTTTCAGAAAATACATAGTTATTATGATGGCTATCGTAAAATATAATTTGAAAAATAAAAACTTAGATCACAGTGGGGTCACCATACGACAAACGTCCTAAATATCGCATTTTTTTTTATTGTATGTATGTATGTAACATTACTTTTCAACCGACTTCAAAAAGGAGGAGGTTCTCAATTCGACTGTATTTTTTGACTGTATCTCCGCCAACTGTCGGCTGATTTTCAAAATTCTTCTTTTCTTCGAAAGAGTATATTCCTGAAGTATAAATTTTATCGAAAATGATTCAGCGCTTTTAAAAAAATAAACGAAAACAAAAAAACTTACAAATCATAACGACATCTAAATAATTGAATGGGCCTTTTTATAGTACGAAACCGGCACAGCACCATTACCATTGCCTCTTATGCACTAGTGATATTAGAAGCTGAGAACATAAAAGGCAATGGTAATACAAATTCTGTCATGCCGTGCCGTGGCGTTCGAATTATAAAAAGGCCCACGGCACTTCAACATTTGAATTACTATTGCCTTCTCTGTTCTCAGCTTCTAGTATTACTGTTACATAGGAGTCAATGGTAATACAATTTTTCCGTGCCGTTTTCGTATTATAAAAAGGCCCAATAGCGTTTTCGTATGTAGTTATCTGCTAATAGACATTGTAGTCCGCAAAAAATAGTTCCCCAGAATATTTTTCATAAATTCATAAATTTATTCCTTTTTTGACACTATAGTTATCTACTTTGTGCGAACTATTGTTGCGATTGAAATCGGTGACTCATACGTTTTCAACGTGGAAAATTGACATTTGAATGATCGAGGTTCGAACCCTTTCCATTAAGCCAGCAGTCGTGTATCTAATCTAAAGTGTATCCAGCAATGTCCAGCCTACAAGTCACAATGTAAAAGTGCCTATTACAATATTGAACGTGCAACAACGTACACGTAAAATGTTCTTATGAGTTAAAGATTTTCTAGCACTTAAAATGAGCCAGCTGCTGACTCTTCTCAGGCATACTGTAGGAGCCAGTAAGTGGGTTGCCAGGTTTTTGCTGTATCATGGGCGAAAAGGCTGACAACAGCGATCATCATTAAACTCACGTTCCGTATATTAGCCTTGGCGCCAAGTGGTTCTCGAACTAAATGACTGCCTACCCCGAAAGGGATTATAGGCGTGAGTTTATGTATGTGTATGTACAACGTAAAATTCAAATATATTTATTGCAATGTTAATATGTTAATTAACTATATATCTCTTCTTTCAGGACGTATATTGAATAGATTTTCCAAAGACATCGGTGCACTTGACGAGTTGCTGCCTCGTTTCCTGCTGGAGTCAATTCAGATCTACTTGGTGATGTTCAGCATCCTTGCTCTGAACGCTGCTGCCCTCGTCTGGACTTTGTTGCCCACCACCATCATCTTGCTGTTGTTCTATACCATTCTACAAATCTACTTGAAGTCAGCTCAGTCTATTAAACGATTGGAAGGAACCAGTAAGTATAATGCCTACTGACTACTGAGGTTTTCTTTTTAACCCGTGATAAAAAAGGACGGATGTTATAAGTTAAACGTGTGTATCTGTGTATCTGTATGTGGCATCGCATCTCCTTAACAAATTGACCGATTTAGATGCTCTTTCGTTAAAAACCTGACGTGATCGAGATTGTTTCTAGCTAATATATTTGATTGGAACTGGTTCAGCCGTTTAAGGGTTATTAGCGATGAATGTCGGGGATGAAAAAAAAATTGTAATTTTTGAGTTAATATTACGGTTTTATTCTTCATGTTCCGGGTTTCTCAACTTTAATAACATTGAGAATAATTCCATCACCCAATTTGGTAAGTACCTAATTACCAAATCAACTGTCCGGTAAATACAAGGCTTTTTTGCGGACACGAAACTAGTTCTACATACGTTTTTACTTCATCTTCATCAGCCCATATACGTCCCCACTGCTGGGGTACGGGCCTCCCTCAATCACATGAGGGGTAAATGCCATACTCACCTCGCTTGGCAGACGGGTTGGCGAGGGTTTTGATATAATTGCAGAGTTTTCCTTCTCTGTGTGCAGATGAACTTGCTTGCATATTTACCTTAGTCGCCTTGTACGACACCTCGGTAAGAAAGAGGGTGGTCCTATTCTACTCTGCCGGGGACTCACTCGGCTTATATATATATAATACATTTTTACACTGATGTAGAACTACATACATTCTAATAAATGTTTTTTCAACATCATTGTTGGTTTGTAATTTTGGGATAGTTTGTTTGGGATGGATTTAGGTGACTTTTTTAAAATTATTCTTCTACTTTTTTGCAGCAAGAAGCCCAGTCTTCTCACATATGTCGGCAACATTGAACGGCATAAGCACGATTCGGTCTTCCGGTGCACAACAAAGATTGATTAAAGAATTCGATCGTTTCCAGGTATGCAACTTAACGTACAATTTTACAATGTATATGGACATACTATCTCACAACATACAGTCCATTTGGCGTCATAATATCAGAGCCCATTGACAATCGATACGATACAAGGCAGTCCACGCTGGCTATTTATAATGTGACTTGAAAGTTAGTACAAAATATTGAATGAATTCTTTTTTACGCATTATCATATTTTGTTGTGGTGATAGAGCATGACCATCTACTATCGACATACGATCGTTATTTGTCTCTATTATCTTAATTGAGGAAGAGAGATATGTTTTTCATCCGATGCTCTGAACTAACTATCGTATAGAATAATTTGAATCTCGTTCAATTCAATTCTTGGAAAAATGGTGTCCACAATCGAGATTTTCCTAATCTTATAATATTTTATTGGAAATAAAGTAAAGAAAGGCGAAGTCGCCAGTACCATGTAAAGAAACGACAAAACCTCGTCTATTAATTGGCAGGGTGCACCACCAGCAGGTGTGAATGACGATTTTGAGGACTAAGACGTTATGTATGAGTAAAAAAATGTCGCATGTTCAACGCCTTTTTATTGTTTTTTTTTATAATTTCATATAGGTTCCTTGAAAAAAGTTTAATGGGGAGAATCGTCCCCGAAACTTTCGCTAATTTAAAGTCACCCCGTGTAATGTTTTCCCCAGGACATCCACACATCCACTTGGAGCAGCTACCTAGCGAGTGGAGTCACGCTCGGGTTTTGGCTCGACTTCATCTGCGTGCTGTACCTCACCATCGTCATCGTAGCCTTCTTGGTCATTGACAGCAGTAAGTATCTTCTTGACAATGTCTCGTTCCTTTGCCTTTCAAGTAAATAATCCTTTGCCTTTCCCGTTAGGTAATCTAATCACATTACTATTATTAATTTGTGGTTATTTAATTGGATACATAAAAACTGCTACTATTGTAGCACATTCTCAACCATGATCAAATAAAGTTTCCTGTGTAATGGTCGGTTTTAGGGTTCTGTACCCAAAGGAAAAAAACGGGATCCTATTACTAAGGCTCCGCTGTCCGTCCGTCCGTCCGTCTGTCACCAGGCTGTATCTCATGAACCGTGATAGTTAAACAGTTGAAATTTTCGCAGATGATGTATTTCTATTTGCCCTATAACAAAAAATACTAAAAACCAGAATAAAATAAATATTTAAGGGAGCTCCCATCAGTTAAGGCAGTTAAGGCAGATTTATCTATCCCATCATTTTGATAGATAAATCTGCCTTAGGCTGTATCTCATGAACCGTAATAGTTAGATAGTTGAAATTTTCACAGATGATGTATTTCGGTTGCTGCTACAACAAAAAGTACTAAAAAGTAAAATAAATTAAATATTTAGGGGGGCTCCCATACAACAAACGTGATATTTTTGCCGCTTTTATAGAGAAAATGGTTTTTATAGAGTCTGACTCGCACTTGGCCGGTTTTATAGGTAATGGTACGGAACCCGTCATGCGCGAGTCCGACTCGCACTTGCCCCTTTTTTTAGTTATATAAACACAAACTAACCATCAAACATCTGCTTTATAAGTAAGTACACAAATGTTTCGTCTGAAAATGGTATCGAACCGGAGACGTTTAGACCATAGATTAGTAGCATTGTCACAAAATAGGCACAATAATGTTATTAAAATACTTAGAAACAACACTTCTAAATATATATTATTCTTTCAAGCAGTAACAGGTTACAAAATTGTGCTAAAAAGCCCTATTAACAAACCTCAGAAACCAGCTTCTTTGCCTTTAAATATTAAGAAAATGTTTGATTTTATAACAAATAGCTTACACTTTAAAATAATTTAAATTAAACGGCAAATTTCCCATCTTACAGAGACGATATTCTCTGGCAACGTGGGCCTGGCAATATCCCAGACTCTGATTCTGACGGGCATGCTGCAGTTCGGCGTGAGACAGACGGCCGAGGTGATCTCGCAGATGACGAGCGTGGAGCGCATCCTACAGTACACGCACATCGAGCGAGAGGCGCAGTGGGACAAAGGAGGTAGGTCTCATTCTCCCTTACCGAAACGACTATTCCACTAATCAATGGCATGGAATGACTATGGTCGCATTAATTTTATCCTTACTAATATTATAAACGTGAAAGTTTGTATGTACGGACGTTTGTTCCTCTTTTACGCTCAAACGGTTGGACCAAATTTGATAAAATTTTGTATGGAGGTAGCTGACACTCAGGATTAAAACATAGACTACATAATTTCCAACGGGAACGAAGACCCGGGCGAAAAACTAGTCGAACTATAAAATGTTTACCATTGTCATTCAGCCGCCATTGAGACGCCATTGATTAGAAGAATACCCGCCCGGGATGGAAGGAAGAAACTAGAATCTAAAAGACATTTTTTAAGTTAATTTGGATAAAAAAACAGATGAGGCACAATACATCTTTATCTTTATAGTTAGACAGACTAAATGCTTAAAGTATTATTAACTGTACAAACAGCACCGTTTATCACAGCTTGGTCAATTGTAATACCTTAGTACCTGTTGCGTGAAAATGTTATAAAGTAGACAAATAGTTTAAAGTCGAGATATTATTTAACAATAAAGATACAGCAGATTAGGTTAGTTAAAATACAGTAAAGAGTATTAAATTAAAGAACAAATTTCCTAGATAATGAATACAGTGTTATTTTTAAAGAAAAATAAAATCTAGTAGTAAAAATAGCTTTTTATGGTAGGGATAACAAACACATCTGCGGTTCAATGTTCACGTTCATGTACCAGGCTTATTATATTAATTACTATACAATATTTTCGTTACTCTTAACATTGAACAGTCAGCTAAAAGATCCCATGAGAAGATTAGAAACTACAAAACAAACAAAAATGCAAATAGATAAAATGAAAAAAATACGAAGTTTAATGCCAAGATAAGAGTCAGAAAATTATCAGAGCAATTTCAGAGCACACCTTGCCTTGCCTTTGCCTGACATCGAAGCCTGACATTTTAAATCTAAAGTCATTTATTTTTATTTTTTAGCCATAGAAGTTCCGAAAGGCTGGCCGTGGAGAGGAACCATCGAATTCAAAAATTGTTACATGAAGTACACGTCTGAAGATTTACCAGTGCTCAAAAATTTGAACTTAGTGCTACAAAGTGGATGGAAGGTATTTTATTACATTTTGGTAACTAATAAATAACGATTAAGGCGCATGCGCAACCGCGCGCTTTTAGTCTACGATAGGATCCACTTATCCATTATACTTAAATATTAATTTTATTAGTTAACTTTCAATCCATTTCTAAATCTTTCTTTTCCAAACCTCTATTTTAGGAAAAGTAATATACCAGAGAAAATTTACCATCCCTTGCTGAGAGTCTTTATGAATGGAAGTGTAACCTCAAAGGATACTAGCCGTGTTGATTTAGTTCTACTTTGCAATGTGAATATTTACAGCTTTTAGAATTAGTTTTAGTTTTAAGTAACTTATTGCACAGTTTTTTTAATAAATTTAAAAAATGCCACAGAAATCAAATTAAATATTCTACTTTTAACTTTTGTTTTTAGGTTGGAATCGTCGGTAGAACCGGTGCAGGAAAGTCTTCTCTCATCTCGTCGCTTTTCCGACTTGCTATTGTAGAAGGTGAAATCCTTATAGACGAACTCGACACCTCCCAAATTTCCCTACAGGTAAGATTATAAAAATCAATAGAGGCTATACGCCAGTCATATCGAATATTAAACTAACAAACAAACAGCTAGTTCTCATTTTTTCATATGCTGTTAGGACTACTACCAGTATCGTATATCCAAGTTTGCTGCTTCGAAAAACCTGTGCTAACTTTTTACATTTTTTGTAAAACTTGACGAAAAACAAACCTGACTTCTAGAAATCTTTTTTTTATTTTCAGTTGAGGCGGTAGTTTTCTCTTGCTTTTATTTCATGAGAACACCCTCTTGTTTCCAGTTGTTATTGAGTTTGCTTCAACGTGATAGATCATTTAGTTTAAAAGTTATACCGGTTTGTTTATACGGGGGGTTCAAAGAAGAATTTTAAAAATGCCGTAAAGAAATCTATTTTTTTTTAAAGATGTTTTTTAGTATTTTTCGCGTCCATAAAATGAAGCCTAGTTTCCCTCATTTTAATATGTGCACATTATAAAGACTCACAACGTATATTAAAATCAGAATTAGCCGTTATAGACCAAGATCCCAGGGCCGCCAGACCTTACTTATTTTCTCATAAACCAAATGTGTGGGAAATAGTAGTGCTAGTACGTACTAGTAAATACCAGCTAACCTGAGCCGACGGCCAATTTTCAGCTACAAGGTTCTGAAGGTACTTCAAAAAATTGCTCACTTGTCTTGAAGTCTGGGTGCTATAATAATACATTATGCTACAAGTGTGCTAAGTTGGATATTACGTTAGAGGCGAGTTTAGAGCCCAAGCCGAAGGCGAGGGCACAATGGAGCCGAGAATGTAATATCCAATGCGCACGCGTGTCATACGACGTTTTTCAACACATTTGCCAAGGAAAGAAATAAAAACTTTCCTTTGATATTGACGGCAACAAGCTATCACTTGCATGTTGCGCCTCGGAAAGTATTTCTCGGAAGTATTCCACGTAGGTTTCCTGTTCTGCACTTGAAGAAGACATTTTTTGTGTTGTATTTCTGACTATTGCTTTTCTACGCTTTCTTCGCTTATAATTTTTTACTAGTAATTATTAATAATTATATTTTTTAACAGGAACTGAGGTCGAAGATTTCTATAATTCCACAAGAACCAGTCTTATTCTCTGCAACCGTTCGATACAACTTGGACCCCTTCAATGAATACAACGACGAACAACTGTGGAATGCTCTTGAAGCTGTAAGTACCAACAAGTAAAATATGAAACCCATATTAGACATAAATAAGTAAGATAGAGAGAAGAGTAACCCACGCCTCCGTTAGGCGGCAATATGGTGTATGATTCCAACGGTATTCAAGGGATGAAAACAATGAGTAAACTTAGAAGTTTACTCATTGATTTAGAAATCTAGCTGAAAATTAAGTAATGACGACGATTTGTTTGAAATATTAGAGATTTTCAATGCGGTAAAGCACAGACGCAGAGAACCTGTGATTGGTGACCGAAGTGGCAATTTATCACGAGCGTTTTCGTTATGTTCATCCATCGATCACGGCTGTTGTTAAATTGTCGATTGACTACAGTAGTCGTTACACCAAGTCAGAGGCCATTTGGCGATTTGAAAACTCTGACACCAAGGTTAGTCAAGTTTGCAGATTTTTTTTATTTAGGTTTAGGTACCCATCCTATAAGAACATAATCACAAGAGGAGGAAAATAACATTTAAGCCCTTGAATGAATGAATGAATCGTTTATTTCTGCATACACAAAGCTTACATTACTATTATTAGCCCTTCGATAATGTTTGCAATTAAGCAGTTGAACTAATTACCGTCATTGGAAATTCACCACGAGGATAAGACCACGGACGCAAACTTCAGAGGTGCAGGAAGCGTTTGTGTACCTACTTTAGCTACGAAATGCTTACTTACCTACCTTTATCATTGGCAGGTTGACTTGAAAGCAGCAGTTCCAGCGCTGGACTTCAAGGTGTCCGAAGGCGGCTCCAACTTCTCATTAGGCCAGCGGCAGTTGGTGTGCTTGGCTCGCGCCATCCTTCGAGGCAACCGCATACTGGTCTTGGACGAAGCCACGGCCAATGTGGATCCTAAGTACGAACCATACTTATAAGTTCTTAGCAATGTAACAAACAGCTATTACATTATCCACAATATAATACGGATATACGCACGTTAATAGAAACCGGCGTCGGGCCGACAGTTTCGATCCTATACGAGGATCTTCTTCAGGGAGTGAGACAGGTCAAGCGCCGGAATGGTATAGGAGGAATTGATGCTAAATGTGGATTTACTCGAGCGTCGCGGAAACCTATTATAATTGGTAAATTAGATTGAAGCATAAATGGTTTAGGATGTTTCCACTTTTAGCGGTGGGGAGAGGGTCTACCGATTTTCAAAATAGTAAAAAAAACAGTAGCATGGAAATACAGAAGCATGTCAGATTGTAATATCTTTCATGCTCCAACATGTCTCTGATAAGAAATATATGATAAACTGACGATTTGCGCGGTGGGGGTGGCTATATGGGAGAGGTGAAATTCTAGCGCGTCAGATTTTCATAGGGGGTTAAGTGAACCCTACTGATGCTCCAATTTCTTAATCTGACGTTTTGGAAGTGACGCAAGCTCGCAGCGAATTTTTGAAAATGTAAAAAAAATCGCCATCTTGAAATACTCGAGTGCGTTAATACTGAAGCTTCATTATGATGTCCTAGTCACACTGACCAAAAATCTGACGATTATCTCAAGGGGTATCGTTAATCTGACGATTTATAAAAATAATTTTTCTTCATACAAACTTTGAAACCCCATTTCACCCCCTAGGGATTGACTTTCGAAAAATCCTGTCTTAGTACTTGCCTTCTTTATAAAAACACATCTTTTTGCCAGATGTCAGCGCTATAAGTGTAAGGGTTAGTGCTGGGCGTTGATCAATCAGTAAGTAATTCAGGACCTTGTGATTTAATTGTATTTAACCCATTTAGACCCTTTAGGGGATGATTTTCGAAAAATCACAAAACACGTGTCCGTTTATTTGCTTTATGGTATATATCTTGACGAAGTTTGGAGTCAAAACGTCCAAAAAGATTGTTTTCTCCATACAAACTTTCACCTCCTAGAGGTTGAATTTTTAAAAATCCTGTCTTACTGCTTGCCTACTTTATAAAACGCATCTTTTTGCCAAATTTCAGCTTTATAGGTGTAAGGGTTAGGGCTGGGCGTTGATCAGTCAGTAAGTAATTCAGAACATTGCAATTTAATTTAATTTAACCCATTTAGACCCCTTATATCTTGACGAAGTTTCGATCCAAAAAAAATGTTTTCTCCATACAAACTTTGAATCCCCATTTCACCCCTTCAGGGGTTAAATTTCGAAAAAAAAAATTTGTGCTTTCTTAAGTACTTTATAAAAGACACCTTTTTCTCAAATTTCAGCTTTGTAGGTCTAAGGGTTTGGGCCGGGCGTTGATAAGTCAGTAAATATAATTACCTCTAAAATAAAAATAAAACCAACCGCGCTCGAGTAAATCCACACAGCCTTTTTTTGCAACTTTGTTACCCTCCCACCCCCTTGGGTTACGCTCAAATCATCAGATTAGCAAAATTGACACTTATTAGTTAGTAATTAACCCCCCTTATCTTGATCTGACGCGCTCGAGTATTTCAGATACCTAATCGATTTTTTTTACTAATCTGACGGGTTCCCCTGAGCGTACCATATTGAGGGCTCGTATTGGCTGGAGGTACTTGTCAATAGCTATATAACGTATCCTCCCTTATATTAATCTGACGCGCTCGATTAAATCCCAAAATCCCCTCTTCGGCTCTACTACTAGAATGATGTAACACACACAATTGTTTAATCGTAATACAGCTATAACATTAAGAAAGAACGCCTATGGTCTCGCCAGTCGTTATTTGTTACCAGCAGAAATTATACGAATAAAAAAGTTTTATAAGTATTTAAAAAAAGGAAAACTACTTGACACTTTCACCAAGTAAGGATCGTAATCCCAAAACATTATCTTTTCAATGGTAGGGAACTACTACCTACCCGCGCTTACCCTCAGAGCGAGTTTACAACTTCATTAATCATTAAAAATTACATGACAAAAGTAACGTGTCGAAAATAATTCAATTTTAACTTTAAAACCTATTGCTCTTATTTTCAGAACGGACGAGTTTATCCAAAGAACGATAAGGAAACGATTTGCAGACTGCACTGTGCTGACGGTGGCTCATCGACTGAATACTATCATGGACTCGGACCGCGTCATGGTGATGGACGCCGGGCGACTCGTCGAGTTCGACTACCCATACAAACTCCTCAGCAACCCCGAGAGCCACTTTACCAAAATGGTCAAAGAAACCAACGACAAAATGTCCGCACAACTCTACCAAATCGCAAAAGACACTTATCTTAACAACGGAGGAGTTATAGAATAATGCCGGTGTTACCGTGAAAATGTTGGTATACGACTTAGTAGGTAGTTACTTGGTGATTGATCGTAATTAACTGAAAGTTCATAATAAATAGGTGGTAGTACTAAATAAACTTGTCTTTGAACGTTGACTACATTTAGTAAATATACTTATGTTTTCACGGTCGTATCGTAACATACATTCTCGGTGGAAGCAGTGTAGGAAGAAATGGCCGCTGGTTGTAATCAGCGTGCGCGCAGCAATGTTGTTGTTGACTGTTTGAAGTTCACGCGCTTCGTTTTCTATTTTCTTCTAAATTAACCTAACTATCCACCTGCGACTTCGTTTCCATGGAATTTTTGGACAAAACCCATATTTATTACAAAAACAAAAAATATAAGAGTAAGTATACGACCTCAGCCAATTAACAAGAATATAAACCGCTAGACGAGGTAACCGCTGTGATGATGCGGATGTCTGTCTGTTTTTATCGGCTGTAATTGCGTACATGTAATTCCGTTTAGTACTTAGGTACCTAAAGATTTATGTGGAAGAGTAACGAACAGCCAACCAAACAGCCATCCATCCTCACAAGCTTTCGCGTTTATTATGTTAGTGGGATTAAATGGTTGGTAGGTATCTCCCTATACAGTGTGGTTGTATTATTTGAATGCTAGTTTTAAGACACAATTTGTTAATATCTATTTACTTTTACAATCATGCAATAGGTGTAAGTATTTAATTACGTTATTCAATAATGACTGAAGGTTGTCGCTGGATGAGTACGTAGGTTATTTCTAGCTCTTAAGTAACGTGCAGGAAAAAAACTGTGTTATTTATTTTTATTATAAATTGTAATAATTCATACTGAAAAAATTGACCATTGTAAATGCCATAGAGGTTGTCCTCGAACAAATATAAAGTTAGATCAAAGTTATTCGTATTTTCAATCATACTTATCCATTTTCATGCAAGTGCCAAAGAATGGTTATTGTATACCAGTCTTTATGGCATACCCATACAGTGCATAAATATCCTCTAGGTACCTACTAAGTAACGGGGCGGTAACATTTGAATATCTTATTGGTACAGTCAATAGCACGTCAGGTTACACATTTGCACAACGAAAGCAGTCGCTATGACAAGCGAGATTAAGGTCTACCTTAAATACTAAGGACTACCTTAAATACTAAGGACTACCTACACTCGCTCGATATATTTTGCGAAACGAAGTTTTTCTAAGGTGATTTCCTAATCCGCCAGGTCTTTCCTAGTCCAAGACTCTCCCCATCTTTATTCAACACGGTAAAGCTGCGAGCGTAATTATTTTGCCAGGGTGATACTCGGGCGGATCTTGGCGTTTTGTTTTTAACTTTTTAGGGTTCCGTACCCAAAGAGTAAAAAACATTACTAAGACTCCGCTGTCCGGTTCATGCGATAGACAGACAGACGGACGTCTGTCTGTCTATCTCATGAACCGTAATAGTTAGATAGTTGAAATTTTCACAGATGTTTGTAGGTATTTATGATGCCGCTAGAACAAATACGAAAAAACAGAATATAATCAATATTTAAGGGGTCTCCCATACAACAAACGTGATTTTTTTGCCGTTTATGTAGATAATGGTACGGAAATCTTCGTGCGCGAATCCGACTCGCACTTGGCCCGTTTTTTAATTAATTTTAATTCTTGAAGTCTAATTTTACATAGATACTTAATTAAAAACTAAAAGACAACATTTTAGCAACTTCACTTTATCATCGTAATAAAATAAAAGTACCTTTGACCTCAATTAACATGCACAGGTAACTTACCTACACAAAACAAAAATCAATTCACCTATTAATTAAATAAATAGTCCATCACCACGGCTGGGCCACAATTGAAATTTTAATGTTTGACTATGCCAAGAATTTCTCAAAATTTGTCGTATACGATTCGCAAAGAAAACAGAATTTCTCATGACTACGTTTAAAAGTTATCGGGGGTTGTTTGTGACCCAGCTGCGGTGACGTCACTACAGCTGGGCCACACCTATATCTCGAAGATGGAACGACGTAGCAAAGATCTGGCTACGTAGATAATTTCTCGTGAATTTCTCGGGACAAACCCCAAAATAAGACAACTATCCGGTCCAATCTCGCGTTCAAAAGATATAAGACATTCGTTGTGGCCCAGCTGCAGTGACGCGTCACTACATACAGCTGAGCCACCTGGATCTTGAAAACGGGACGACGTAGGAGAAATCTGGTTGCGTAGATAATTTCTCGAGTATCAACATCAAAAAATCTGAATTCAAAAAAGCCGTTTTTTTAAATTATATCTAACTTCTCCACCAATAACATATATCTTAACAGCGCTTCATAAATATGTATCCACTCTTGTTTCATATCATGATTTAAAATTTGCAATAAAATAACCAAGAAGATTATGCTTAATGAACCTATTACTGACCGTTATTATCAGTTTTATTGTAATACTAGCTTTCCGCCCGCGGCTCCGCCCGCGTGGACTACAGGTTATATCGTGCCCAACTGTGGGATAAAATGTAGCCTATGTCCTTTCCCAGGCTCTAATCTATCTCTGTACCAAAATTCATCAAAATCGGTTCAGCGGTTTAGGCGTGAAAAGGTAACAGACAGACAGACAGACAGACAGAGTTACTTTCGCATTTATAATATTAGTAGGGATATCATCGCATAATCGAGTATCACTCATGCATTATTATCAATTTTTTTTTTAATGAAAGTTTTTTTTTTTCTTGAAGCAGGTATTATCTAAGTAATTTTTGTTTTCGTGTGTAAGTATTAAAGACGCGTATTTCCCTTTGCGTGTTCACCGATCTCGCAAAATCCGTACGCTTTTGTATTGCTACACAATTCAACCAACCCGTGCTCAATGGAAAATACGCATTAAAGACGTTTAAAAATGTTATAAATAAGCTTAAAAATAAAATATACGTACATAAATCAAATGTCTTAATTAATTCCTCATAATATTTAAAACACTTTTAGGTAAGTAATTGACCAAAACCAGAACCTTCAAATAAGATATTTGATATAATATCTAAACAGTACCTCAGACAAACAGAATACTGAACTGAAAAATATATTTCGGCTTGCGATACCAAACAACCCGTGCAAAGTCACAAATCGATTAACTAACACCCTATTTTATTTACACGGTACTTTATAGAAAACAAACTTTGGCATTTAAATATTTTGTATGTTTACGTCCCACAACGAGTAATAAATAATTTATCTGAGAAAATAAATAGATCGGTGCTATTCGTATGGTTCGCGGCCCGACCTACTGTCAGGAACTCTAGTAAGCATTTGTTTTCACCATTTTAATGAATTAATTTGTACACGAAGTTATGAAATTTTAGTTGTAAGTATACATATTATTGGTGGATACATTGTGTAAGTATTATATTTTTGTATAATATTGGTTTTGAAACAACGCGTGAATACATGCTATGGGTGGAAGCGTGCATACATAGTTTTGTCTCTTTCGTGGTAGACATTACTTAATTAAGCAATGAGTATATACATATTTATGATGTGGACCAGTATCTATAAATTTATGCTCTTCACGTTGAGCACTTTGTTTTGGAGTCGAAGGTGCTTACATATTTTTAAAGCCTTGAGAATGTATACATATTTTTACTTCTGACTGTACATAAAATACTGATCGAATAAATCATTTAAGTAATATGAAAATGACACTAACATAGAAATTTTCTCTCACTAAATACTGTAATACTATTAACATTATACTCTCGACGCCAAAATTATGCCAAATATTACAAAATAACAGTTCTGTTCGCAATTTGGCCTCCTGGCTCCTAGACTATTCACGATAAAAAAGATTTTTTTTTCTCTAGAACGGAACACCAAGAAATTCAGAGTTTTTGATGATGATACTTGAGAAATTACCTACGTAACCAGATTTCTCCTACGTCGTCCCGTTTTCGAGATCCAGGTGGCTCAGGTGTAGTGAAGCGTCACTGCAGCTGGGCCACACACAACGAATGTCATATCTTTTGAATGCAAGACCGGATAGTTTTCTTATTTTGGGGTTTTTCCCGTGAAAATCGCAAGTAATTATCTACATAGCCAGATCTTTGTGGTTGCATCTTCGAGATATAGGTGTGGCCCAGCTGTAGTGACGTCACTGCAGCTAGGCCACAAACAACCCCCCAATAACTTTTAAATGCGGCCCCTGTTTTCTTCGCGTTTTGTATACGACAAATTTTGAGAAATTCTTGGCATAGTCAAACATTAAAATTTTAATGGTGGCCGAGCTGTGGTGATGGACTCTAAATAAAACTAAAAAGTGATGATTTGTACAGATGGCCGCAAATCAGGTTACCACACACATGCAGTCTGTGCTGTTTTGATTAGAGCGATTTTGCAATGCAAATGGAGTAACCTGATGCGCTGGCCTCTGTAGATAAAAACCAAATAAAAAGTCACAGAAAAATTATTTTGTGAACACTTACATTTTAGACATATCTTTGGAATGTGTTTGAAAAAGTAATTTTGCACCATTCAGTAGTTTTTATCCAAATAGCAACTAAATGCAAGTTTTTGTTTAACACAAAGTCCAACAATCTGTCGGCAGTACATAAACTAGTCCAATAATAAATCTAATTTTAATTTTGAGAGGAATTTCATTGATACAGACAAAAGTAATTTCTGGTGACTATTTAAAAGTAATTACAAATTACACAACATCCATGTTTCAGATATTCTGTACATAAAATCTTGTTACTACCTATATCCTTGTAAAATCATAAAGATGTTTGGTTGCAATTCTATCTATACATCTACAACATTGACATGGAGACATGTTAAATGAAACATTTCACAGAAACTTTAAGACAGATGTATCTGATTGTTAAACTGTTTTGAATGCACTTATGCAAGAAAAATCTTAACTGTTGTCCACCAAATAAGATAAAGTAGTACCTAACTATCTCAAGAAAGAGACATGGCTGAGTAAACTAAAAATAACCAATTATAAATCACCAGTAAATGCATAAAAATTATTTACTATACTTTGTGAATAACCAAATGAACAATACACATTTACCAATGTAAAGTAATACATAATTCGAAGGTATCTTGCTTGTCATCTAGTTAATTTTGGCTATTAGCATGGAGATTCCTTACTTTACATCAGGAAGATCTTCCTCCTCTCCTGAAGTGGTGTCTTCCTTTTCGTTTTCGTCACCGAAGTCCCCTATTTTACTGGAGAACATATCGTTCATATCATCAAGTTCATCACCACTTTCATCTTCATCTTGCCAGCGATTGAAATCTACTTTAAGCCAATGATGTTTCTTGTTGTCACTAGTTAGGGTGGGCCAAAACGGTGCATCTGTATTCTGTTTAACTAGTACCACTTCAATTAGTCTGCCTTTGTTGACCTGCATGCTTTTCTCTGGTACAACATCTGCATACAATGGTATTACAACTTCATGCAACTTTTGATCTGGTGCACATATTCCTTTGAATGAAACTGTTTTCTTTTCAATTTGAATGTCCGGTTTCTCACATTCAACGTTAAAAGTAAGAAATATTCTTGCGCTCCTCTGCGCCCACGATACGGACGGAGGAGGAATAGCTACAGAGTCTGAGGACATTTTGAGTCACCTGGAATGAAACAATTATGTACATTTCTCACAAATATAAATTACATTAAATACAATTTACAATATTAACTACCAAGAAGGTACTCACAGATTTTCTCTTTATTTGGTAAATATTAGCAAAACCAAGCGGCGTTGCAACTCGAAAATTGTCGTTCTGTCACTGTCATGTGTCGTAGATTGTAATAATTTGTGACTGTCAATACTGTCACGTCGTTCTTTGTGGTATTTAACTTAATTTTTCTATGTCTATGCGTACAATGCATTAACCATAAGGTTCGTGCCATAGGTTCGTACAAATTGGTCAAAATCCAGGAGACGTATTTTTGAAACAAGAGAATTCCAATTCGCATACGAATTGGCAAGATTCGTATGCGAATCCGCGAAATCACTATTTTTCAAAATTCATTCCGTGAATTCTGCAGCGAGTGGGTCCGACCAGGCGACCACTCGTTTTGTATTTTCTACTAGTAGAAAGCGCGCAAAATTGACTAAAATTCGTGTAGTGATGAAAAATTCAAGTGATAACAGTATTTCTGCTCCGTTTGGTACCGACAAAGATCCTCGCGGTTGTGCTTCTCGCCGCCAGTTTTCGTAAAACAGACGCTATCCGGTTTTACGCAGAACATGAGAAGCTTAGGGCTTAGGTTAAGTTGAAGAAAGAAGATTTTTCACTGAAGACATGGCTGTATGGACTTAGTTTCCTTTGCCTTTCCCGAAAGGGATAAACTTAACAAACAACAACAACATCTCTTTGACAGGTCTTTGGCGGGAACTCGGCGTGAGCGGTTGCTTTGTCAATTGAATTTTCGTTTTCGGCGTGAAAAAGTTGTTTAATGTGTAATAGTGATAGTGTATTATGCAGTAAATTGACTAAAATTCGTGTAGTGATGAAAAATTCAAGTGATAACAGTATTTCTGCTTCGTTTGGTACCGACAAAGATCCTCGCGGTTGTGCTTCTCACCTCCAGTTTTCGTAAAACAGACGCTATCCGGTTTTACGCAGAACATGAGAAGCTTAGGGCTTAGGTTAAGTTGAAGAAAGAAGATTTTTCACTGAAGACATGGCTGTATGGACATACTTTCCTTTGCCTTTCCCGAAAGGGATAAATTTAACAAAAAAAAAAGAAAGGTCTTTGGCGGGAACTCGGCGTGAGCGGTTGCTTTGTCAATTGAATTTTCGTTTTCTGCGTGAAAAAGTTGTTTTATGTGTAATAGTGATAGTGTATTATGCATTGAATTGACTAAAATTCGTGTAGTGATGAAAAATTCAAGTGATAACAGTGTTTCTGCTCCGTTTGGTACTAACAAAGATCCTCGCGGTTGTGCTTCTCGCCGCCAGTTTTCGTAAAACAGACGCTATCCGGTTTTACGCAGAACATGAGAAGCTTAGGGCTTAGGTTAAGTTGAAGAAAGAAGATTTTTCACTGAAGACATGGCTGTACGGACATAGTTTCCTTTGCCTTTCCCGAAAGGGATAAATTCACTGACATAAAGTGTATGGACTGGCAGTCCTCTATAAATTACAGCATTTGTCTCTAGGATGCATTGAAAGTGACAAATTCACAGGAATTTTGACAAATTGAACGGAACTTGACGCAGTGAATTGTAAACAATTTGAAATATTTGAAAATTTTGTTAAAATTTTAAAGACTAAGTGAATTTTTGGATAAAGTTTTATTAATATTCAATTTTGTGACCATGAGAATATGCTTGGTTTGTAAATATAAACAGAAAAAAGGAGATAATCGGTCAATGTACGAGGAGTGATCAAAAAGTAGTGATAATGAAACAGAAAATAATATATTTTTTAAATAACAAAAATTTGTTTTTCTACATAGTCTCCTTCTCTATCTACACACCGAGTCCAGCGTTTCTCCAACATTTCTAACCCTTTAAAAAAAAATGATTTCTCTTGGCCTTCCAAAAACCCTTCCACGGCCTCTATCACCTCATTATTATCGGCATATCTATTACCACGCAAGTAATCTATTAGTTTTGGAAAGAGATAAAAATCACTGGGGGCCAGGTCCAGCGAATAAGGTGGGTGATCCACTAATTCGAACCCAGCTTGTTGAATGGCATCCAGTGCAACAGCAGAAGTGTGAACCGGCGCGTTGTCCTGATGAAACAAAATGCTTTTTCTGAGTTTGACATGTCTTTTCTCTTTTATAGCCTCTCTCAATTTAGCTATTGAAGATGCATAGCAAACGCCTGTTATTGTGTGTCCCTTCTCAAGATAATTAATAAATAATATTCCTTTGGGATCCCAAAAAATTGAGGCCATGACTTTGCCTGCCGATGCTGTGGTTCTAAATTTCCTTGGAGTTGGTGACGACGGTCTTTTCCACTGTAAAGATTGTTGTTTTGTTTCTGGATCAAAATGGTGAACCCATGTTTCATCCATAGTGACAAATCGAGCCAAAAAATTGTTAGGATCCACATGAAATCTGTCCAACCAGCACCTTGAAAGATTGAGTCTGGTTTTCTTCCGATCTTCTGTTAACATTCTGGGTACCCAACGCGTCGAGGCTTTTCTCATACTCAGATAATCTTTTAATTTTGATTGAACAGCGCCATATAAAATGCCAGTTTCCTGGACTAAATAATGCACGACAATCGTCTAGAACAATCTTTTCGACTTTTTCAATTTTTTCCTGCGTAACTGACGTCGATGGCCGGCCCGAGCGGTGCTCATCTTCTGTCGATGTTCTTCCAGTCTTGAATTGAGGTGACCATCTTGCCACAGTAGAATATGGTGGAGCAGACTCACCTAAAGTCTCCACTAATTTACGATGGATCTCTTGCGTCGTTAACTTTTAAAACTGAGGTATTTAATAACGGCTCGCACTTCGTTTTTCTCCATAATAATATTTTACGTCGGAATTCGTCAAACTAGACACGGTTTCTTTGTTTCTTAAAATTGAGACTTAATTTTTTGTATCTAACCTCGTAATTAAATGATCTTTAATTATTGGTATGAATGAGTAAATTATGAATTGAACAAGTGGGTCATTATCACTACTTTTTGATCACTCCTCGTACAAGTATGTTTTTTTACCAACTGTTTTATTAAAAAATGTTGTTTTAAAACGTCTTAATTCTACTTTAAATGATTAGAAATTGTCGGGAAGACATTCCTCTTTTTCTAAGTATATATATAGTAATGTTAAAATGACTATAAAAGATAAAATTTTCGCATTTTCAATTTCGCTTGATTCACCTGCTTTATTTCGCTAGTGCTTTCAAAGACAGTCGATAAAAACAATGTCGATAGAAACATGTTATAGGTATATTAGTGTAAAATATTACTTAATGTTACGTACAATGGCAAAAAAAAACCGTTTTTATTTTGTTGAGTACTTACCCATGATTACTTTTTTAGGGTTATGTAGTAGACTACAAAGTTATAGTTTCGCCATATCCGTCTACTCGCAAACATTAAATTGCGCGTCGCTCGACACGCTCTTGAATGATTTTAGATAAATATTTAAGAGTTTACTAATCTTCATAAGAACAGTGAGACAGAATACCTAACCAACCAAATTTCTTACAATAGATTTCCAACCAACGAAGTTTTTTTAAAAAAATGGCTCCAAAATATGAATGTTTCGAAGAATTGGACATCAAAGAAAAGCCACGAAATATGTTTGAAACATTCTGACCCTAAATATTTTATAGGAAGTAGGAAATTGTTAAAATTTGGTAGTTTTCCTACAATATTTGGTAAAGGTTACTAGAAACATGTCACGATAGAAACATGTACCAGTTTTGAAAAATTACACTCTTTAACTTTTTATAAAGTAACGCAGCTATAAATATTATTGTTTTTGAAACTAACGCATTCATTTGTTTTATTTTTCATGATTGTAGTTAACTTACTCCCTAATACATGTTAATTGTTATTTTATCTTAAATTTACAACTCGAGCATCTGTGGCCCATTTGTTAGTAAAAACAACTTAAAACTATAAATGTTTCATAGGAAGTAGGAAATTGTTAAAATTTGGTAGTGTTCCCACAATATTTGAAGAAAATGTTCAAGGTAAAGGTTATACATAAGGGTTACTAGAAACATGTCACGATCCCCGCTAAGGGATGGTAGTAGGCTTTATGAACTATTGAATAATATTTCAAAACTGAAAAAAAGAGTACCATTTTTGAAAAATTACATACTTTAACTTTTTATAAAGTAACACAGCTTTAAATATTATTGTTTTTGAAACTAACGCATTTATTTGTTTTATTTTTCATGATTGTAGTTAACTGCCTACCCCGCTGGGAAATACATATAATTTGTCGACTAATTGACTTTTGGCCTCACTACGTCAAGTTCGGTTTTCTGCCGCTGCCGCCTACAGCGCCAAAATGGCGAAAATCAAATGGTCTCGTTTTTGATTTGACAACAGCCAGTCTAGTGGTATTTAACTTATTTTTTCTATGTCTATGGATAAATTTAACAAAAAAAAAACCAAAAAAAATCTCTTTGACAGGTCTTTGGCGGGAACTCGGCGTGAGCGGTTGCTTTGTTAATTGAATTTTTGTTTTCTGCGTGAAAAAGTTGTTTGATGTGTAATAGTGATAGTGTATTATGCAGTAAATTGACTAAAATTCGTGTAGTGATGGAAAATTCAAGTGATAACAGTGTTTCTGCTCCGTTTGGTATCGACAAAGATCCTCGCGGTTGTGCTTCTCGCCGCCAGTTTTCGTAAAACAGACGCTATCAGGTTTTACGCAGAACATGAGAAGCTTAGGGCTTAGGTTAAGTTGAAGAAAGAAGATTTTTCACTGAAGACATGGCTGTATGGACATAGTTTCCTTTGCCTTTCCCGAAAGGGATAAATTTAACAAAAAAAAAATCTCTTTGACATTTGATTTACATTTACAAATCAAAGTTGATTACGGTGTTTTCTCCAATTAACTTGAGATTGGCAGTAATGGTTGTTTCTCCGTAATCCGTAACGAACGGTTGCCATTTATTAAGAAGTGAAGTAGGTACATCAAAGTTCTTAAAAATGCAAGGTGATCAGAATACTGTTGCCCCTGTACTGTTCAACAAACCTGTAATAGTTGGCTACATGAGTGTGAATGCTGCCCGCGAATATTGTCCAGACTTATCTGAACTCAAATTTGTAACTCGCTTCACTAATGGAAACGTATTCTATAATTTAAACCATAACATTCATAATGCATTGAAACGCACTACAGATGATAACACAGAAAAAATTGACTTAATGCTAAAATTCTTACTGGATCAAAGAAATCGAATACCAAAAGATGTTCACTTCATTACTTACCGGCGAACCTTGATATCTGTAATGCGCAGTGCATTTAACTTGGAGCCTATCACTGTTGCAGCGAGTTTGTTCAAAGGTTCGATTTATCTGTGCAGTCTCGAGAGACCCGAAAAACTGCAACAAAATCAGAATCGCTCTGAAAAACATAAAAAATTTTGTGCTTGGGGATACAAATTTGAACAGTATATGACAGCAGGTATTATAGCATTGTGTATTTTTTTGTGTTGTGGAATCTATGATGCTTCTAATTTCTTGTTGTGTTTTGGCAATCATTGATTTTCTGAAGGCAGACGAATACAAATGTATGTCTATTAAATAGTTTTATAAACTTTTTACAATTATTGGTCAGAGGGTCATGTTAGGGGCGGTTTAATTTTTGAATCACAAATGTATAAGAAAGTTACAATACTAAATATTTGTAACTTACGTCTTCATGTAAAGATGACAGAAGAAGGCACCTAGTATGATATCGATTTGGACATCTTTGGCACTTGTTGCGAAAATCTAACATGTTGATTTCAAAGGCTTAAAATGTGAAGATATTATAGCTTATTTTGCATTGATAAACTATCTCTAACTTTTTATAAATAATCATAAACTGTTTATACAGTTCTGAACTGTTACCTATTTATTTTTCTGAGAGTCAGCCCAGGCCTGGTACAGCTAAATTACAGCTGTTTTCTCTACAACTTAATATGTTTGCTCACTGAACCATTCAATTATGCATGACTGTAAACATAATCCTTTTTTACAGTAAATAAATAAATGATGTCTACATGTTGAATGTTGGTTTTGGGAAGAAAAAAAAGTAATTTTTCCTTATAACTTTTTTTTTTTTTATAAAATAACACAAATTAAATTGTCTTTTTTATAACAATATTTTTTTAATTGCTCCTAAAAACATAACACAAAATAAATTGTCTTCTTATAAAACATTATTTTAATCTTCTTAAAAAAATTAAGTTCTTATATAAATTAAATTTTCTTTTTAAAAACCATTATTTTTAAAATTCTTCTTAAAAAATAATACCAATTAAAATTTCTACTTAAAACACATTTTTGTAAAATCTTTCTTAAAAAACTAACACAAATTATCTTCTTAAAAAACATGTTATATCTGTTTATTGACATTTACCGTGTATTTGAGTAATGTTAAGATTTACCAAGTGAATGGTGGTAAATGCTTGAAATTATTATCATAACTAGTTAATAGTAAATCTTAGGATTTACCGTAGTTCGGGCTTTTACAGTAACATATGTGTTTAAACTATTTTATAATTAGTAAATTTATTTTAATATGTATGTGTGTGCTGTGTTAAGTAAAATAAATGTTTTATCATTATTTACTTACAGATCTGCCCTGCCTTCCACCAGATATCCAAAAGCCAGTTGTGGAAAATGCAGAATTTACAAATTATTATTACTCGCAGTTGGGAAACCATACAATTCTTTATGGAGCACAAATAGATGGTATTCTAGCTCCTGATGGCAGTGTACCAAATCCTCCAAATTCTGCTGACTATGAAACAAATTTAAACTACCTGCAAGATAAAAAATTTGTGGAGCTAAAAACTAACAGAGAAATTCAGAATAGATGGCAAGAAGAAAATTTCAAGTGAGTAAAATATTAACGGTCAGTGTAACCAGGCAGAACAAAAACTACGCTGGTAACAATTCAAAAATTTTTGCTGAAAATATTGTCATTCAAGTTTCAAATGTCAACTTTCAGGAAATACAAGCTTTTAAGTTGCTGGTGTCAGTGCTATTTAGCATGCTTGACTGGATTAATTGTGGGATTTAGAGACGATGGGGGAACAGTTCGCAGACTGCAATGGTTTAATGCAGATGACATAGTCAAATATTGCAAGGTATTGTTTTTTCAAAATAGTTTATAACTTTTCTGTAAAATTAGAATTGCAAGAATAAAAAATTGTCATGAAATATATGTAAACGTTAATAAAAAAAATTTCCCTTTCAGAATATCTGGAACCCCCATGTAGCGTTAGAGTTTCTGAACGACTTTCTAACATTTGTGCAGGAAACATTTAAAATCAGAGCTGAACAATTGAAAAATGACGGGATTGTGACAATGAAACCGATTACACTGAGGTTTGATATCGATCTTACTTGTAACATCAGTGTATCTGATGATTGTGACGCAATCTTACCAGATTGGTTTTTGGAAGGATTACAAGAAAATAATCAATTTATTTAAATGAGTTCATATTTTTGTAACTGAACATGCTCAATGCAAATATGAAACTGTAATAAGTAATACATATATTATTTCTTTTGACATACTGCTCCAACCATAAGAATAATTAATAACTTACGTAGAATGGAAACTCCTTTGACAGAGTCCCAAAAGCCGCCATTTATATATCTACTTCCCCCCTTCGCCTCGCGACGCCCCGCTGTCGTCCAGTATTGCTAGGGTTGCTTACTTTTAAATTATTGCTTACGCCTAAAGATGATATCGCTAAAATATAAGTTTTTATTATTATTTTACTCTAATTTTTCTTAATATAAGATACTAGCTTTCTGCCCTGCAGTTTCACCCGCAGTGTGGCATCGAATTTGAATTATGTGTACACCCAAACGCACTACAATAACGTGATTTGGGCTTCATAGTAAATTTGCATTCGGCACAACAAACAAGCAAACGCGCGTGCGGCGACGCTGGCGGTGACAGCCCGACTGAGACGAATGCTACACGCTCAATATTTATCGTGATCGATATTTATTGAACGTACAGTGTCAAGTATTGATGGATCGCGGTAAATATCGTATTTCTAGGCGAATGCTACAAGCGAATGCTACACGCTTAATATTTATCACGATTTAAATCGTGTTCCGGAATGTTGTATCACGATCCGATTTGACATATCCTACACGTTCAATACGGATCACGTCAGTATTGGTCGAAATATTGTTCAGTATAGACGTACGTAACAATACTAACGTATGTATGGATGGATGGATTGATGTTTTGTATGTATGGATGGCTGTTTGTTACTGTTTCACATTCAAACGGCTGGACCAATTTTGATAAAATTTGGTATGGAGGTAGCTGACACTCTGGATTAACACATAAGCTACATAATTTTCCCAAATTCCCACGGGAACGAAGTTCCGGGCAGAAAGCTAGTATTATTCAAAAGAAGAGTGAAACGGAGAATCTGGGTCAAAAATTGGCTAAAACTCAGATAAAAACATACCCATTTAAATTTATTAAACGCGATAAGACTTAGTGGAGAAATTGATGACTATGAAAACTATTTTCTAATGAGTGACAAATGTTGTGACAATTTACTGGCGTCCTCCATCGCTTCTCCAATGCAGACCACAGATGAAGACTGATGCGATCAGTATCGCAGCAAGACTACACCCGCAATATTTATCACGATATTTATTGAACGTGTAGGTATCAAGTATTGATGGATCGCGATAAATATCGTAAAATTTCTAGATTTCCAAAAATCCGGAACGAGATCCAAGGATCGTGATAAATATTGCGGGTGTAGTCTTGCTGCGATACGGATCGCGTCAGTCTGCATTGGAGAAGCGATGGAGGAGGACGCCAGTAAAATAGTTTTTAACCGACTTCAAAAAAAAGGAGGTTCCTTCTCAGTTCAACCTGTATGTATGTATGTATATATGTTTGTCCGCGATTATCTCGTGTTTGGCTGAACCGATTTTGATGCTGTTTTCAGAAAAGTATTAGTTACATTTAGGAGAAGGTTTTAGTATTTTAACCGACTTCAAAAAAGGGGGGTTCTCAGTTTAACCTGTGTGTATGTAAAATAAAAAATCAAAAAATTATATATTTTTAATGATTCGCTTATACTTTGTCAAAGCTAACACTTCGTATTATCTACTATCTATTATTAACCGACTTTAAAAAAAGTAAGTGGTTATAATTTTCACTAAAAATGGAAAAATAAAAACTTTTTTTTAAATAGAACCAACTTCAAAAAAGCGAAAAATAAATCATTTGATGTGCTATGTAGTACCTACCTACTGATCTGTGTGAAGTCAGTGCCAAGAAAATTAAGTTTGATAGGCCGCCTTTGCACCGACTTCAAACAGATCAGTAGGTAGGTACTACATAGCACGTGAAATGATCAAATGATATTGTATTTATTTTTCGTATCTATTGTATCTATTTAAAAAAAGTTTTTATTTTTCCATTTTTTTCCTTTGTTTCCATTGTTAGTATTGTTACATACTTAATACGTCTATACTGAACAATATTTCCATCAATACTGACGTGATCCGTATTGAACGTGTAGGATACGTCAAATTGGATCGTGATACAACATTCCGTGTAGCTTTCGCCATATGCCATATTAGACATCCCCCAGACGGTAGGTTAATATCGTGACCTCGAGTGCGTCTGGAGCGGGAGTTTCCATTCTACGTAAGTTATTATTTATTCTTATGATCCGACTCACTAAAAAGAGTAATAATAATAAAATTATTATACGTAAGTATATACCTAAATACAACTAAACAAGTTTGACAGAGTTTTGCTGTACAATACAAAATCAATTTTTGTCATTTTGCGCTTTTTGCATTTTACTCTATAATTTTGCGCTTTTTTTATATCGTTTATTTTCCATAAGGGAATTATAACATTCCACAAAAATCACAAATTACGGGTTACGTATACCTGCAGGGTTACTAGAAACATGTCACGATCTCGCTAAGTGAAGGAGTGGGCATCACTGGCTGCCGATTCTTTTTTTAGCCACTACCAGTAGTGTAAGAAAACTACAACCATGAGGAAATAACAAATGAATGCTTTAGTTTTCATGGTTTTTTATTTAAAACTGTGTAAAGACTTCTTGTAAAAAAGTGTAGAAAAGGAATATTTCGAAATGGGTATTTTTTTTCCCTGCCCACCCTAACCCTAAGGAACCCTGTATGCTGGCTAACTTGAGCATCAAACAATTCTTCATAATCTAATTGTACTCATAGTCTGAATTCCCTGACAACTAAATATTCTTCCACAAAACAGGTAAGTTTTTATGTAAATTAATATAACTACCTTTTTATCATTCATCAATGGTATGTTCCAAACTAGTCTTAAGACACTAGTCATAGTTGTAAGCCATACTAGTCATAAATCCACAAGGAGAGGATTACATTGTATTTTGCAGTAGTTATTTCATGTTTAACTAGAACTTATAATTATGATGAATGGGTTGGCTTGAACTGGAACTGGCTCCTCTGAAAGAAGAATAATGTGGTATTTAGGCAAGAAAAGCTTAGATTTAAGTTTTTTTTTTGAAACATATTCGATGACCGGTTTGGTCGAGTGGTAGTGGCGCTACCTCTTGATCGACGGGTCCTGGGTTCGATTCCCAGCCAGGCCAAATGTTTGTGTAAGAAGCAAATGTTTGTTCTCGGGTCATGGGTGTTTGTGTCTGTCTTTATGTATAGTAGAGTCAGTAAGCGGGAAAAAATGAGTTGGGTGTCAAAAATTTGATTGAAGCAAGCCACTTCATAGCGATTTTTCCTTAGGTTAAAATAAGCCGATAAAGATAGGTAGCCCGCGTAAATATCCCCTCTGAACGGGAGGGGGAGGGTCAAAGAAGTGCCCTGCCCGGCATTACTTCAAAAAATATTAACACTAATTTGTAGCTACCAGGTTAAGTTTGGTATGTTTTTCGTATAATTCAACGACGAGGAATTCATTTCTGGTATTTATTTTTCACATATGTGCAATGGTTTTTAAAATTATCGCAAAAATTTTAATTGTGATCACAAAAAACCTATCGCAGCCTATAATTTTTTATTTAAGAGACATATAAGTGTGAAAAAAATACCCAGATGTAGCCTATTTAATTTAGATTTATGAAAATATAACTTTAGTAGAGGTTTTCATATAGAATTATGACACAAAAAATGTAGAACCCGACGCGGCGGACGGATTATTTGAAAGAAGTAACCTTTTTTTATTTAAATCAGAGAATAATTTTATAATCTGGTCCTTTTTATGATACTGAAGCGTTTATTTGATTTATAATCTATTTTTAATTTTGGTTTTTTGTGTTTTTACAAATGAGTGGTAATATTTTTTGAAGTAACGCCAGGCGGAGCACCTCTTTGACCCTCCCCCTCCCGGGTCAGAGGGGATATTTTCGGGGACTACCGATCTTTGTCGGCTTTTTTTAACCTAAGGAACAATCATACCAAGTGGCTTGATCCAGTAGAAAAATGTGGATCTGCTTACTGACTATACTAGTATTTTCCGAGGGACCCACGACACAAGGGAAAACCTTAGTGTGGGCCTTTGAGTGTGTAGCTTTTGAAAGAGAAAGAGAAAAGAGTGTAAAAAAGCAAAAAAAAAGAAAAGAGTATAACAGATAAAGAGTATTGTAAAGATATCCCTGCTAACCAACAGATATCTGCAAGGAGTATTTAATATTAGGTATGGATAGGTGGGTTAGCTTGAACTTGAACTGGCTCGAATTAATGCATGCAGAAGCTGTCCCCTGAAAAAGGAATAATGTATTCATGTAAGAATGCTTGGGTTTAAGTATTTTAAAAACATAGATTTAAAGTGAAGAAAAAAAAATATTCAAGAAAACTGAAGGAGTACGTAATCATTGTGTTTAGATTTCTGTAACCGTGCTAATGTCAACAAGTAGTTAAGCACATAAGTATATCATAGACATCATAAAAACAACCTCTAAACCTACCCATACTTGATTAAAATAACTTTTGGACACATACCTACTTTGATTTTATTTCATACTTTGTACATTATTAGTAGCGCTACGATCACGCTGTATTCCCAAACCAACCGCTAATGAATCCATTATTCTCGTATTACTGTTACTATTTAGGGAGAGGCGTGAAATAGCGCGTTTATTTTATTCCCTTCCTTCCTTGCCCCAGCCTTCAGCTTTAAGGCGACTACAGCACCCGATAAAGGCAGTACACATAGGAATAGTGCCATCTCCATCTCTCAACAGGCCTGGGCCGGCAGTGCGAACAGTGTCGATACACGAAGTTTACGGACTATGAAAACGTGCGTGCGTAAAAACATGTTCGAAAGTTAGAAAAATGAGATTAATGGAAAGGTAACAGCTTAAATCGAAAAATACGTTAACTACTTATCGAGAGTGTTCAATCACGAACATTTTGATAGCAAATTTAAGTTCCTGTGTGCATTTTACTATCGTTTTTACAGCTTAAAAGATACACAATATTGGTATTTAGAGGTGACTTTGTGAGCTTTTTCTATCGAACCAAAAGTACTGAATCATGTTTTCAGCAAACTACTTATCTAGTTTATGTCCTGAATATTACCGTAGTATTTTTTTTCTTCGATTTAATGCAGTGCGTCATGCTTATCTACGCATCATAAAATCGTAATTTAGGTGCTGTAGTCGCCTTAAGGATCTGTTTGCTAGTATATCCCGTAACTAAGGAATAGGTCGAATTTCCCGTCACCCTGTATAAACCTCAACATAAAACTTTTGTCAACCGTGCTGTTAAGGAAAATCTTTAATTCTTAACTACTAATTCTATGGTGAGCGCAGAGTTAGCGTACACAAGTCGGAATTTTCGGTAAGTTCAAGTTGTGAGATGATAAATGAAGCTCCGAGTTAACTATGAAGTCTTTCTCTTCTAATTAAAGTTTGTATTTCGCGTCGTCATGCGCAAGTCGACGGAAAAAAAAAGTAATTGTCAGACTAACGATACACTCAAAGTAATCGTCAGATTTTCGGTCAGCGTGACTGGGACATCAAGTGATAGCTTCAGTATATATGTCATATGTTTCCGGTCATTGTCAAAAGTTAGAAGTGTTTTTTTTTGTTTTTTTAGTAGGTACTAAATAAAATTATACAGTTTTCAAACGTGTTATGTATTTTCTTTTACGTATAAGTCAGTCATCTATAACATACTACAGTTTCACTAGTTTGTGTTGTGTACCTAGTTAAGAAACTATCACACTTTTTATAAGCGACCTGGAATTTTTGCGGCCCAGTGTACTTTACTATTCGTATGTATGTCCACCTTCCGTGGACGGGTCAAACGATAGGCCACGACGAGATCTTCATTTCGGATGACAGTTTCAATTTTGACAGCTGTCATTCGAAACGAAGATCTCGTCGAGACCTATCGTTTGGCTCGCACACGGAAGATCCAGGATTATTATTTACAGAGATACGACTGTTTTAATTTTGACAGCTGTCATCCAAAACGAAGATCTCGTCGTGACCTATCGTTTGGCCCGCACACGGAAGGTCTATGATAATTATTCACATAGATATGGCTGTTTTAATTGTGACAGCTGTCATTCGAAACGAAGATCTCGTCAAGATCTATCGATTTGCCTGCACACGGAAGGTCCAGAATAATTACTTATGATGCTGTCATCCGAAACTAACTTTCTTACAATCTACTAATAATATCAAGTAAGTTTATGGACTCTACATGATCTGACTTATTTTTTTATGCACAGGTGGCTTCCGCGTCGCCAGTTTGGTGCAATACGTGATATTATTTTGTCGCTTGAAAAATTAGTAATTTTCCTTATTACGAATGTTTTTCGCCTCAATGTTTCTCGCTGCGGTGGCATTCGACCTCGTAGATTTCGCTTCAACATTTTTCGCCACAACGTGTATCGCTACAGCGTCATTCGATACCGCGTACAAGACCTCAAAAATTCTTCGCCACAACGGTGATCGCTTCAGTGTCGTTCGACTTCGTGGCGTTCGCTTCAATGAACTTTCGCTCCAACGTACCACGCGGAAAGTTTTTCGCTACAGCGTGCGTCGCTTCAACGTCATTCGAAACTACGTACGGGACCCCTTCTTAGAAGTCTCCTTTTTTTTCAATTTTGATAACCCTATATTATTTTTCTAATGCTTTGATTTGTCATTCGTTGTTATTTACTATTCTGTCATAGTTTAATAAAATATTAATTTTCACAATTTGCGGGCTTCTGGTTTTATAGATAATTACATTTATCATATATATATATATGTTATGGACCAAGTGATTAATGCGGGCATTATGAATAATGCCCGGGCATTATTCATAATGTCTAGCTCTATCGGGCAAAGTGATTAATTACTATCTAAACTTCATTATTTATCAAATTGCCCGGTCATTATTATATTGCTACGTGACAATTGGGCAATTTGATAATAAAGCTAAGTTTGATGCGGTGCGGGGAGGGAAGTGCCCTCGTTGCAATTTATAATAGTTTTCGTTATTTTTTCACGACCGCCATCTTAGATTTCAAAATCTAAAACGACATCCATGACGGATTTAAAAAAAAAATCCATGTCGGCCATCTTGTATTTTTAAAATGGATGTCGTTTACGGAAATAGCACCCCCGAAAACCTATTAAACGACACACATATCAGTTTTTTCAAAAATGTAAACGTCAGCCATCTTGGATATCAAAATGAACGACATTTTCGGAATCAGCATCCCCGACAATCTATCAAACGATACCCATGCCCGAAAATTTAATATCCACCTTGGATTTTTTGTGCGGGTAATCGCGACACTCCGGGGTTTGCCCTTCTCATCACGATTCCCCCAACTAAAATCAAAATTGGCGGATATGAAATTTTCGGAAGGCAGTCGGCGGGTAAGACGTTTGGTGACGCTTCGGGCTTCGCCCTATGCAGAGCTCGGCCTTCGGCCTCGCCCTATACGCAGCTTTCCTCGGCATACGGCCTCACCCCACCTTTAGTATCTAAACTTTTATGGCGGCCATCTTGAATTGGGGGGACGCTCTTCCCCTCCTACGTCGCCCTACGCGGAGATTGGACTTCAGCCTCACTCTAAGCGCAGCTCGCCTCGGCCTACGGCCTCGCCTCACCTAAAGAATCTAAACTTGTATGGCCGCCATCTTGAATCGAGGGGGTTGACGCTCCGGGCTTCGCCCTACGCGGAGTTGGGCTCAGTCTGCGACCTCGCCTCACCGTTAAAATCTTAACTCGTATGGCAGCCATCTTGGATTGGGGGAGGGAGACGCTCCGGGCTTCGCCCTATGCGGAGCTCGGCCTTCGGCCTCGCCTTTTACCTTGCTACTTAATCCAAATAATGAGTCTGATTATTTAAATTGTTTAACATTTAGTTTATTTGAAGTTAAATTACTATAATAATAAAAAAATAGCAATTAAATATGTTTGTATTACTCTGCCCAAAAGGTGATGGGCATTATGTATAATGCCCGGTCAATTTGATTATTTGAATAATTATTATCAAATTGCCCTCTCATATTGGGCATTTTTCATAATGCCCGGTCATTATGAATAATGCCCAATTTATCACTTGGTCCATAACATATATATATATATATATATAAGGTCCTAATTTATTAGTCACTTTCCTTTTAACACGTTATTGTGTAGGTCAAAATATATCATTTGAGTCAAAAACAAAAGCATAATATTAAATTTAAAAGGTCTTGAAAAATTTTGTTATGATATTTTTTCATTACTATGTTGAATAAACCCATCCATTCAAACGTAAATAATAATGGCAGTAGTAGAGCGGGAGAGCGGGGAGTGGACGGCTATAATCGAAAGAGAAACATTCCTTTATCTTTAAATGGATTTTTTTTATATTTTTTTTTACAAAATTTAATTTTCAGATAATTAATTTTTGTTGTTTTTTGGAATACTATCAACCTATACAATAACGCCTTAGAAGGTAAGTGACTAATAAATTAGGACCTTATATAAAGTAGGGCTTCCAATACCGGGATCCCGGTATTGGCTAATACCGGGATCCCGGACTTTTTTAGACATTTTCAATAGGTACCGGTATTGTAATAGTAAATGACAATTTACAAGTTTAAGGAGAAGGTAGGTATTTATCAGGAAGGGATAGGAAATAAGCTTTTAGATTAGATTTGAAAGAATGGATAGAAGGAAAATATGATATGGACACAGGGAGAGAATTCCATAAACGAATAGCTTTGACAGTGAAGGAATTAGAGTAGAAATTAGTGGAAAAAGTGGGGAACGAAAGTGACAAGTCAAAAGTAGAGCGCAGCGTACGATTGTGCGAATCAGTGCAGAAAATAAATCTTTCTTTAAGGTATGAAGGAGAAGAAGGATTGAATTGAAGGATTAATATATTTTTGTGCGTGACTGTACAAACATTTTTTGTTTCTAGAACTTACCTAGTTATTTTATAATGTTCCACTGCAAATTTTGAGAAAGTAATGGCACAGACATAGTCAGAATATGACGCAGAATTCATCTACATACCAAATACAGCGTGATAAAAAACCTCCTAGCTATATTCAAAATTCAGAACCAGGTAATTCTAGTCTAGCAGGCAAGGCGAGAGCAGGGTGCGGGTAGCGTGCGCCTGCAGGGCGGGGCGGGCGCACGCACACACACGCCGCGTCACCGAAAATAGGGAACTAACTACTTATTCCTATTTAAAAAATATTAAATTTTTTTAAGCTATTGCATAGCTTCTATCACGGGCCTTGAGCGCGGGGACCGAATCCAGAAATTCCGTAACGAAAAAAACCTAACGCTCCCCACTCCGACGGGCACGGAGGTGTGGCTTGAAGGCCGTGCATCGTCTAACGTCGTTTCAGTTCGGCAGTCTTCGACACGGTGTTTTTGTGTGCGTGCAACAATAATAATAATTAATTATTATTATATTATAATAATAACTATTATTATTATTATTACTGCAAAAATAAAATAAATAAATAATTATAATTGCATCACTTGATACAAAATGCTATGCAATAGCTTTACCGCGGCAGTCCCCGAGTGCCACACGTCTTTTATTTTTATTTTAATAAATGTGTTCTATAAGTTATTCTGGTTCTGAATTTTTAATATAGCTAGGAGGTTTTTTATCACGCTGTATAACCAGAAAAGGCTTCCTACTATGAGCACTATTATGTGTACTACGCTAGCTTGACACCGGCTCGACAGGCGCGGCGCTCGAGAACATTGCTTCATTCTATCTCCGTTAGGTAGTTGATGAGCGATCTTTATGAAGTTATGCACAGCAGTAGCAAAATTTATGCAGAGAATCTGCATTGACGTATTTTAAGGGTTTTTATTTAATTTACCATAATTTTTTTATAAAAGTTACCATGTGGCCTCGATCATCGTCTATCTAACACCACTCATTCAGACCTTTTTAATGAGCCAAATACGCAACGGCTGCTGTAAGTTTTGAGGAGTTGGGTATCCTGCAGACTATTTTTAGCATATCTTGGAAATACCACCGAAGTAACAGTAGTTGGTAGGACCGTTTTGTTATGTAGGAAATGAGCTGACGATCTTCAAACCCCTGAACAAATCTATGTTAACTATCGATAAGAACCATTCTCAATTACGTCAGCTTTCAAACAAAAAAAACGCATTAGAATCGCTCCACTACTACGATGCCACAGAGATACTCCACGAGACAAACTTATAACATCCCTCTTTATAAATCGTATGTGACGACAAACAAGCAAACTTTCATCGTTTGTGACGGTATACTTTCGCTAAAAAAACATGGTTCAGCCAGTCGGATTTTTCACTTTTCGAGCACATCAGATCTCGGCTCCTGAAGGGTTTTCGGGATTCGTTCCTGATCAAAGAGTATGTGACAGAAATCTAAACTAATTTCATCCATCGTGATGCAATACCGGCTGGTTATTCAAGCTTGAACGTCTGCTGAAGAGAATTATTATCTAAAAAAGGAAGTCCGGCTGAATGGGGCTGGGAAAAGGGCACTAATGATCAGATCAGTGGACACCAACGTGGACTACTGCACCCGTGGCTGCTACTACATGCCTAGAGCTGATCCGCTGCAAACGCAAATCATATTGTGGCGTGAGGTGCAATTGCCAAAAGAGACAATTAAAATGCACGGAATAATGCATTTGCAGCGGATCATGTTCTCATATTCACCAGCCAAAAGTCTATAAAATATGTAAGCATCGGATTGGGTCGAGGCGGCTGCGCTGCGTTTAAATATACTTTTTTTACAATATAAAGATAATGTTCTTTTTCTACTCTATATTAATAACGCAAACCCCTTTTTTTAATTTTTCCGGTCGAAGGTTTTGATAGGTAATTTCTATTAAGGAATGGTTTGTTCAAACCATAAAAAATACCTTCGACTATATTTTTTTGTAATAAATGAATCAAATGATTCTTCAAAAATGATGTCAGCACCTTCGATTTATCTGAAAATTACACCACATTCATGATTATTGCTCAAATAAAGAGCCAGCAAAACTAAATTATCTGAAACGCGTCAGCGTGAATTGCTCGTGCTCGCCGCGCGCCGATCGTCATTCAATATTTTTTTTCTCAAGGTTTTTGTTTGGTAAGTGCCATTAATCTTATTGTTTTCTTATTTCATATGACTTTGGCCTTCTAATACATATTTTTTTTATTCTATATTAGCTCATATTTTTTTACAAAATAGCATGCTAACGGAAAAAATAGTAGATTTTTCAAGCATTTTTTTTTCATTGCCGCAGAATATCTCATGAAAAATGGGTAATAGTGTGCAAATGCAATTATTATACCACAAATGAAAGATACGAATTTCCTTTATCAGTTAGTGATTCCACAATATACATTTTAGGTTAAATAAAACCGTACGTTTTTTTTTTCTAAAGAGCGGCAAATCCAATTTATAAATCCCCCCTCCCCACTGCCAAGGGGTGGGGGGTGGCTACAAGGCTTAATCAACTTCTATTGAGATACTATATACTTGTGCCAAATGGCTTTCTTTAATACTAAAAATTTACCATCACTGTCTACAATACTTAGCTAAATAAGGTACACATATAGACGATAAATTATTTGGTATGGATTGAGGAGCCACTCCAAATAATAAAACGCAGCTCACACCCTTATTTACAAATTCTGGATTTTGTAGTAAAATACATCAAAAGTTATGTTAATGCAAAGGTGGCTCCTCAATCTAAACATCTGAATTGAGGAGCTACCTTGAACTCGAATAGAAATATATGAATGTTTTTGAAAATTTTGTACCATTTAGTATTAGATATGTACGGTACCTACCTAAAATCTGGGCCACGTAGTGCTGAAATTCACGAAAATTATAATATTTCAGCGTGGCTCCTCAATCCATACACAAGAGTTTCGATTTCTATGACTATGCTCTGTTAGTGATCATTTAGTAGCAGATGGATTCGATTTTGTAGTATTGTAAATAAATAAGAAGACAGAATGAATTTGATGAATAAGAGCATTTTATTTGGCTCCTCAATCCTGACGCGCTGCGTATAGATAATTTACTGTACCTACCTGAGATCATTAAAAGAAAAAGAATTAAAAGAAAAAGACACTAACATTTAGTAGCAATGTCTACTAAAAATATATCTGTACGTACAGTTCAATACATTCAGGATTTTAATAAAAATATATTTTTCGTTATTCTTAGGAAATCGGAGCTATGAAAGGTGAATGAAACCCGGGGGCCTACCACCTAAGCGAAGTTGACGCTGGGTGAACGAATGGAATATTGTCGATTGCTTCTTTATAAGGAGACCTTGACTAATGATATGAACCAAACACAGCAATGTACATCATTCCATTCGTTCAATCAGCATCAACTTCGCTTAGGTGGTAGCCCCCCAGGGCTAAATAAGGGTGTGAGCTGCGTTTTATAATTTGGAGTGGCTCCTTAATCCATACACACATAATTTATCGTCTAAGTGTACCTTATTAGGTGATATTGAAGGATGACTCATATGTAATATGTATAGTATTATTTATTATAATTGTTAATATAATTTTAGTCATCTAAACATCTAAAAGTCATCTAAGCATCCCTTATAACTTTTTTGAGCTGCATTTGAGCCATCACAATCGAAACCGTGTATTTATTATCTCTGTCACATTCCTTTAGTCTTGATTCCTCGAGTGTAGCGCACTTGGAAGTGGAAGAAACAGGTGATTCAGCTGGCCTGACTTTTTCCAGCTGAACCATTTAGTTTTCTAGAATGTCTCAAAAATACATGCTTTACGGGCGTTCAAACCTGCTTGGTATCCTGTCACATTCCATTAATCAAAGTTCAGAGTGAAATGCATTACTTAGCTAGAAATCGATGAAAAACAAATGGTTCAGCCAGCCGGATATCAGGCTGGCTGGACCATTGTTTTTCAAGATTTCTCCAAGTGTTGCATCACGATGGATGAAATTAGTTTAGATTTCTGTCACATTCCTTTTGATCAAGAACGATTCCCGAAAACCCTTCAGGAGCTGAGATCTGATGTGCTCGAAAAGTAAAAAATCCGGCTGGCTGAACCATATTTTTTGGCGAAAGTATACCGTCACAAACGATGAAAGTTTGCTTGTTTGTCGTCACATAAACGATTTGCTATCGACCTGAATATGCGAGATCTCTTCGGGCGACATGTCTCAGCTATCCTAACCTACATTTTTTGGTCGGGGGTTAAAAAATAACACATAACACAAAAAACACTAAACCTCTATCTAATATTATAGAAACCTGATTAGTTACTGAATTTCATATGGCCACAAAACTTTGCGTCGCTTTTATTTTATGACAAAATTTAAAAAAAAACTGGTTCTTGTGGTATTCCGATAGAAAGGTCATGAACTAGAGAAGTTTTAAGAGAACTGTAAACTGTGATACCCTTATTTTTTTAAATACTTCTCAAAGTTGAAATGAAATGAAGATGTTTTTCTTCTCTTCTTAATGTTAATAGAACAGGCATACATCACAGATAACAAGAAAGTAGGGTGCTCCAACAGGTGACGTCAAGAATTTTTTTTTAGATTCCTCACCCCTGGGTGAATCCTAAAATACCCCATTTACTTAAGTTCCGCGATTATTTGTAGTTTAGAAATAATGATTTTTTGAAAGCGTTTTTCGAATTTTCTACCAGCGCTACTTTAAAAAAATAATAACTTGTTTAATTTTAAGATTTTTTTTAAAATTGTGCAGTATATTCACCTTGAATCACCCTTTCATATGATGACAAATTAAAAAAAAATCTATGATTCTTCAGCTTACCAAATAATAAAAAAAGATTGGTCTTAATGGGCGATTTTTCGATGAAATCGGCGTTTAAACTTTAGGTGAGAATGCGCATAGAAAATGTTCAAAAAAATTGTTTAAGCTTGTTTTTTCATCCTTATAACCGGCATTAGTGAGGCATATTCAAAAACGTTAAAATAATATCAAATTGAACGATCAGTGACCTACTGGTAATAATATTGGAAGTCTGTGTCAGTGACACATTTTTGGCAAACTGATCGTTGAATTTGACCAATTTGATTGTCAAATTTTCAGACCCTACGCCGAATGACTTTGAAGTGCACTTCAAGGTCATTCAGAAATTGCTTAAAAGAGCAGTAACAAAAGGATTGTTTTTACATCCCCTCTACTCGCTCCTAGGTCCTTTCAGCCTTTTGTCTTATCCAATCCACCACATCCTCAGTCATTTACTGCGGACGCATGTGTTACTACTTACTGCGGTTTTTCTGATCTCTTATTTCAAACTTACTTCCGCATTCTCACTGGAATCCGATTTGCGTTCGGATTCCAGTGAGAATACGCTGTTCGGCGCTGTAAGTTGTCAAAAGTGAACAAAAACTCGTACGACTGTTAATGGGGTCTTGTTTTGTAGGTTAATACATCAAGTTTGATTAGTGCATACATCACTTTGTTCCAAATTCAACGGTTTCCCTATAAAATGGCGGAAATACAGTTGAAATTTAAAAAAAATTAAAACTTTGAGATTTGGGTAGATGTTACTCAAAAACTATAAAGACCCATTAAAATAAATCTCATACCATGTGGTAGGTAATTGAATGTAGATTAATTTTGTCATTGACAGTTTTCTTCTAGATCTTACAGTTTTTGTACAAAACGGAGAAAACCGTGGCGAGGGACATATTTTCAATGAAAAGGAGGGGAAAAGGGGGAAATTTGTCTGCCACCGGGCAAAATCAAGTTCAGCAGGGTCGAATCAGTCTAAAAAAAACCGGTGTCAAACTGTTATATTAAATGCCGTTCAACATCAAAAGGCGAAGGCTTTTCAAATTGTTCTTCTAGACTATTCTGCAAATTTAATCATATAACAACAATATCAAAAAAAGCAAAGAGCTTTATTTACCTTATTAGAAAAGCGTTCGGAATTCTCACACCTGACATAATTACTGGAGTAGGTACGCTTTCCAAATCTGGAGCCCTTACTTTGCTAAAGACAGTGACTTACTGGAAAAGGTACAGCGTAGCTTCACTAAAATACCAAGGCAGATGAAGAGACTACCATATGAAAATAGACTGGAAGCACTAAAGCTACCTTCTCTTAAAGAACGAAGAGAAAGAGGAGACCTTATTGAAGTGTACAAAATTCTCAACGGCCACTATGATTTACAAGACTTTGAAGCACTTCTTAAAAGAGACACCCTCTCAGCCGGGTATTGACCCGGCTGAGAGGGCATCAATTAAAGCTACAAAAATCCTGCTTATCAAATAACAACCCACATAAACACTTCTTTGCTAACACAGTAATCACGCCTTGGAACAAACTACCAGAGGAAGTGGTCTCAGTGCCCAACGTCAACATCTTTAAGAATAGACTGGACAAACATAATAAGATTAGACCAACGTAGATGAGGATATTAGGATACAGGCTTACATCAGTTGTTTTTCAACTGCCTGCCTGAATTATAAATAATAATAACAATAATAATAATAAAAAAAACTTTAAAAAACATTAGGCAAAAAGGGGTATGATTGGCCAGAACATATAGGTAGCCAATTAACCTAGCTACTCGACCTAATCGTTGGGCACATGCCCTTCCTAACACCCTGTAGTGAGCTCGAAGTACCTAAGTAGGTACCTTGAAATTTTTGAAATATAGAACTTCTTCAACGCAACGCATAGACTGCTAGAAATAATGCTGTCCCAATGCTGTCATTTGATGACAACAAAAAAGCAACAAAAAGATCAAAATTACTAGTTGATTCAAAAAGTCTAAAAACAGAAATAAATAATGCAAAAATCAAAGTAAACTATTAACCACCAAGCAGGAAATAATGTCTTACACGTACATTCAAAATGGCAAATCTAAAACAAATGTGAAATTGGCTTACGTAACGGGAAAAGGCCGTGTCTAGCAAATCTTCAACAAGAATGGCAAATAAACCTAAATCGTCTTCCACAAAAGTTAAGAAAAACACCAATTCGTCTTTTTGCCTAAGTTTGCCTGAATGGGATGATCCCAAATTCCAGACATCGATTATTGTTGGGCTCCTTGTGCTTCTAGCATTGGCAGTTTGGTATGGATACACGTCTGGATGTTTACGGAGATCTAGGTCGAATATAAGGCGACGACGATCATGCTAAGTCTGCCGAAATTTATGTGTCTACGGGGCAAACAAAGAAACAATAATATTTGTCTAATATGATCAAAATCACATTATAATCGTATGAATAAATAAGGTAAACCTTGATTTATGTTTTTTGTTCACGAGAATCTACAGATACATATACTTATTATAAATTTGCATTTAAATAGATAACATTTTCGTCTCCTTTGTAGGTAGTTAGTAGATTTACATTAAGATCAACACATTTAATGAATAATCAAACAAAGGTTTTCCCTTTGTTTTATCGCGGGTCCCATGGGACTTATAGGTACAAAGACTATTTATCGCTTAAATTCTAAAACACCATAAGCACTGTGTCCGATTGTTGTCTATCTTTGCTTTTATCAAATATCATGAGGATTTCGTAAGTACCTTAAGTATTTACGATGCTCGATTACAATATTTAAGTGACTGTGGTAATTAAAAATAACACTCAAATACCAAAATTTTCTTAGTATGGTGGGTCCCATTGGAAAAAAACACATTAAACTTTCGCGATTTGAACTTTGTTTGCAAATCGCGTTTATATTTAAAGTTTTATATTTCACAAACGAACGGATCCCTGAATCGAAAACGTTCTTTTCAAACCCTCACTAATCTTACTCTAAACCCGACTGCGCAACGCAAAGGAGGGTAATGTGTTTATCAGCCTATGTATGTATGTGGGTTTGTACCTTTGTGGCACTATTTAGACCAAACGCGTGGGCCGATTTTGATAAATAACATGTCGTTTGATTCGTCATGACGGCACAAATGTCATAGAAAGCATAAAAATCAAAATGACCGATTTTGGACGCCATAACGTGAAAAAGAAAATAATTAAAATCGACGAACTATGTCATGTGGGGTGTCGTTGAATAGGTATTTAAAAATAATTTTTAGATTTCTCATACCGTTTAGTATCTTTAACGATTTAAAGTTGGTTAGTAACAATTCTCACTTAAATATAGGCTTTTAATTCGGAAATTGTTCAATTTTTATGCAAGTGAGATATACATATATACAGCTAATGAGAAAATCAATAAACAAATATAAATATCTGACCCTAACTAAAAATAATAAAATAAATTAAGTAATTTAAAAAATGAAAAATCCGGCTTCCTAATAACGGGTCCCGATAGTTAAAATCGTTATGTTATTCAATAATATTCAACAAAAGTCTAGACTACTGAGCTTATTTCTTTTTTCTTTTCAGTTTTTAGTATGCAGTCGGGTTTTTTAAATTTTTTAATTAATGTTAAAAAAGTTATCCAATGACAAAAAAACATCCCCGTTTTACGTTATATCTGATCCCATAAATGTAAACCGTGTTCATAATTTTGGCAGTGTCACCATCACCGATTTTGAAATGGATTATTGTATCTAATATTCATGCAATTTTTATTCTATGAAAAAGTAGGTGGTTTCCGAGATAAATGACAAAGTTTGGGGCGCTGCCGGGCTGACGTCAGTTCAGCAGCGCCACAGCTGGAACTCTGTAGTTATAGTAAATATCGAAGACCTATCTAGATAGTCATTTACTCTTGAGTTTTACAGTCTAAGGGAAAGTGGTAATAGATGAAAAAAGTAAGTATTTTCGGAGATACCTATTCAGAAAAGATTGGGGCGCTACGGGAATGACGTCAGCCCAGCAACACGTTTTCTAAACTACAGCAATATAAAATAAAATAGTACATTGTGATACGAGGGTGTGAAGGAGTTTACAATAACCTTTACACCCGCGTGTCACACGATGTTTTTCAATACATTTGTGAGAAAAGTCATAAATAAAGAACAATGTAAGCAATCAAATACCTATTTTTCACGGGAGTTTGCAGGAAGAAGACAATCTTGCGCGGTTTTCGCCTTGTTTAAAATGTCGGTTGGTGTCAATTCCGTAATATCACTGTCCTCACGTGGTCCTCACTAGACGAAGTCATATCAATTTGTTTCACAATATATAAATAACGCAAAATTTACGAAAATGCCGCCTTTTTGTAAGTTTTTATTGTAATTTGTGCGCATGCGTAGATTATGTTTTTTGTGTATCATAGTTATCGGGCAAAGAATGCAAATATTCAGCCTTTTTGTTTTTCTCGGTAAATAAAATATTAAAATATTTCAAATTAAATGTAATTAAATATACGCAAAATAATATTTTATTCCTAATTTAAAAATTATTTTGCTTATTGTTATTTATTTGATTATTGTAAGTATTACACATGAAGTCGACATGATTTTATTCTCAGAATGCAAACCTCCTTGCTGGTAAACTTCTTAATTTGACTAGTGAAAATTAATAAAAAACTACAAAGTAAAAAGCACTAGTGCTAGAATGAGCTACTTTCTGTTTATGTTTATAGCCATACAATGTTAATTTTTTGAGCAACTGTATTGAAAAAAGCTTTTTAAAAGTTCATTTTTTGAGAGCAGTTACTCCGAGTTCCAACAAGTCTTGTAAAATTTGAATGTGTGATATTCTGCAAGTATTTATCACTTTAGGGCACAAAGAAGTCAGAAACGGGACCTCGAGATCTCAGTAACCATCAGGTATTAGAACATTCGGTCAGATCCAGTCGAAAGACTTATTCCCATACTTTCATGAATAATTGTAAGAGCATCGACACTTAACCAGAAACGAAATAAATGTAGGTTAAAAAAGTTGCGGTTGCGCGTTTGGCAGGCGTTATGCGTTTAATTTTTAACCTACATTTATTTCGTTTCTGGTTAAGTGTCGATGCTTTTACAATTATTCATGAAAGTATGGGAATAGGTCTTTCGACAGGAGTTGACCGAACGTTCTAATACCTGATGGTTACTGAGATCTCGATAGGTCCCGTTTTATCTCGGAAACCACCTACCATGGCAATTTCTCAGCAATTTTTCATAGAATGAAAATTGCATGACTAAGTATTAGTTACAATAATCCATTTCAAAATCGGTGATGGTGGTGCTGCCAGAATTATGGACACACGTAAACCTGAAAAACATTTTTTATAGATTTTATTTTAAAACTGTCGGCATAAACGTGTATGCCGATTATGAACCATTATAGTTTGGGCTGTAAGGGCGCAGGTCTTGCGTAGTTAGTAGGGCTCGGGCCGCTTCGCAGAATGTTCAGATGTGGTCGAGAAAGAAATCCCTACTATCCCTATCTCTACTACTAATCCTTACTTAATATTATAAATGCGAAAGTAACTCTATCGGTCCGTCTTTCACGCCCAAACTACAAAACCAATTTTGATGAAAGTTGGTACAGAGATAGATTAGAGCCTGGGAAAGGACAAAGGCTACATTTTATCCCACAGTTGGGCCCGATATATATAAGCTGTAGTCCACGCGAGTGGAGCCGCAGGCGGAAAGCTAATACTTAATATTATAAATGCTAATAAATTAACTCTGTCTGTCTGTCCGTTACGGTTTCACGCCTAAACTACAGAACTGATTTTGATGAAAGGAGGATGGGCACATATTAGTATGGAACTTGGTACCGGCACCAATTTAAATAAATGATACATCGTTAAAAAAGTAATTTTCTGCAGAATAAGAATAACCGAAGCGCTAGTCCTGATTCAGTGTCCAATTTGAGTAATCCTGCCTTGAAATTTATTTATTTTTAATTTTTTCTGCGACATTATTCTTCATTTTCGCATAGCATTTTTATTTATTATATTAATTCTAAATGATCATCATTAATTATTATCATAGGTTGTTTATTCTCTGAGTAGGTAAGTAAATAAAACAAGTCGAAAGTAGGTTTTTTCATTTAATGTGTGACAAAATTAATAAAATTAATTATGATCGTTATAATTAATATAATAAATAAAAATGCTATGCGAAAATGAAGAATAATGTCGCAGAAAAAATTGAAATTAAATAAATTTCAAGGCAGGATTACTCTAATTGGACAATGAATCAGGACTAGCGCTTCGGTTATTCTTATTCTACAGAAAATTATCTTTTTAACTAAGTATGTATCATTTATTTCAATTGGTGCCGGTACCAAAATGCCCATCATCCTTTGGTGCAGATATGGATTAGACCTTGGGAAAGGACATAGGCAACATATATAATATAACCTGTAGTCCACGCGGCCGAAGCCTCGGGCGGAAAGCTGGTAATATACATATATTTAAACTATACAGTCACGCATTTAATCCCTTGCGGGGTGGGCAGAACGTCATGCGTGGCTATGAAACCACTTTGACGCCACATTTGACATTGGTTCTGAAGGCTATTAGATGGAATATGAGTGTAGTTGTGATGATTGTCAGCCTTTCGCCCACCATACAGCAAAACCCTCGCGTCCCATTCACTGGCTTTCATAGTATGCCTGGGGCCTGATTTTTGAAACAATAGAATTCCAATTCGCATACGAATTGACAAGATTCGCATGAGAATCTCATACAAATCTTGTCAATTCGTATGCGAATTGGAATTCTATCGTTTCAAAAATATGGGCTCTGGGAAGTGTTCGCAGCTGGCAAATTCTAAGTTTTTTTTTCACTCCCACACCAGCGTGGAAATTTTATTGAATTCAATGTTGTCTAAGTTAAAAATAAATGTACCTAATCAATGTAAAGACATTATAATGTTAGTTGAGCGCGACTGCCGTTGATTTTGTCTGATGTCTTGATTTGCATTGCACTCTGCTTGGCGTGCGCTTCTCTGAGTTATAATAACTATGAAAACCTATGAAAACCTTAAAAAGAGAAAAAGAGACAACTGAAAAATAAGTCAACAAAAAACTACGAAAAAAAAATTCTTGTTACGCACATAGAGTTCGAAACTTGCCAAATTATACTTATGTCGTGAAAGTGAGCTAATATTTACCTATTTTCCTTTTTTGAGTCATCATCACTGATCACATCTTTATACAAAGTGATCGTAACCGAAGATTGAATTGGTCCAAAGTAGGTAAGTACCCCTTGTTATTTCGGTCGAAAGGCTGGGTTTCCTTGTATGCTAAGCTTTCGGGTTTATCCGCACGGACAGTAAAAAGCTCGATGGCCCTACTTATTATTGCCATGGCAATGCCTCCCGTGCACCAACTTGAGCAACGGCTGAAAAATAAAAAAGTAGGAAAGTATACGTACCTATTTTCATAGCTGATGCAAGCGAACTTTTTCTTTTCAATCCCGGTTGAAACGACTACGTCTTGAAGCTCTTAGGCACTTTTCTTTTATTCGAAAAATTGGCCATCGACTGTTAGAAAAGGCAACCCTCGGCCAGTCGTTCCGGGCCAATAATCTTTGTCTAGTATAAGTATGTACATCAATAAGAATGAAAGATTTTTATTCAATTATATTCTTTGTTTAGGTACTTATCTTTCGTCACGCTCACCTAAAAGGTCGTGCGGCTAAATATAATCGATGCATGCTTTCTCAGTGAAAATGAGATAAACTTTTTGTGGCGCGAATCAAAAAAAGGCTCGTCAGGAGACGTATTTTTGAAACAATAGAATTCCAATTCGCATTCGATTTGACAAGATTTGTATGAGATTCTCATGTGAATAAAATACGTCTCCAGGTCTTTCTTTGGCGGGAACTCTGCGTGGGTGCAAGGTTGCTATGCCGATAAATTTTTAGTTTTCTACAGGAAAATATTAATTACTTAGTGTGTATTATAATTGTGCAGTAGACAAAGCAGTGATAAAATAATTCAAGGTTGTAGAAACGTTCATTAAAATTAAAGCTTATTTAATTGTAATGCTGACCTTGTTTACGCCAACACGACGAAATGTGACAGTATGATATTTAAAGTAGCATTAACTTTATTGGACTTCTCTGCAACTGATTGCTTGTTTAAGAAATATCCAAAATGGCGGTAAACTTATGACATCGATGTTTCGATCTCCGTCATTTGAGTGGCGCGACTCGCGGAGCAAATAACACAGGCAAATAATATTGCGTCCTTTGATGTGTGACCAAAGACCGACAAGCGAACGGATCGGCGTATTTGCCTATTTGTGTGTTTGCCATATTTGTGCAAATATGGCAAATATAGACAAATAAATTCTCCACACATGGTAGTATTTGGCCAAATACAGCAAATACGCAAACACGCAACGCCAAGTGAAGTGCCACCTTAATATTGGTGTACTTCCCCCCCCCCCCCCCCCAACCAACAAAAAACTATCGGTTTACGGAGGAAATTCCGAGCAGTAAAGAAATAGAAAAATCAATGAAGAAATGGCTGTATGAACATAGATTCCTTTGCTTTTCACGAAAATGATGTCGTGTCATCTGTCATTGTCAATGAACTGGTGCACTATTCTTGAATCGTTTTCTTCTTTTCGAGGATATATTGTTTATTTTTTAGCATTAATTCTAATAATATTTTTTACCACTTTTTAACCAATAGAATCGTAAAAAGAGCGTTCAGGCCCTTTTGGATTCTTCGGAATTCAAAGTGAACTTCAAGTTCCAAAGATCAAAACAGAATCAACGAAAACCAATAAAACATATCGCTCACCTTGTTTCGAGCGATTCAGCAATAATGCTTTTGTTGCTGTCATCATTCATTCGTCGTTTCGCGATAATAATAAATTGATAATTGTGATTATTATTTTCTTCGTTTAATGTGATGTAGCTATTAAAATCGTGTGAAAATGTTTAAAAAGCTAAAGGATAAATTGGCAGAAGAAGTTAAATCGTCGCCTCAAAGAATTCAGCAGTTTGCCCAAGCTGCTCAGGTACGTTATTAATTAATGTTAAAATACCTTTCTATCGTTATTAGAGAAAAAGTAAGCAGTGTCTAATTACCTCATATACCCTCTATTTTCACTAGGCTGATAATAAATCTTCTTGTATGATTTGAATTCATGTGTTTCACTTAAAATTGTTAAATAATTCAACATGACCCTCTGACCCAATGTTTCGAAACCTGCTTTCGCGCTAACAACTATATTGCCCCTAATGCTACACTAACCCGGTAGTGAATACACGTATTACATTGTTATTTTTAACATTTGTAGCTTACAAAGTAAAAGAAATGTTGGTCAGAGAACTTGGTATCTAGTTCTTACTTCTTCTTACTAGCCCATACGTCCCCAGCGAGGGGCACGGGCCTCCCTTCGTAACACGAAGGGGATTTAGGACATAGTCCACCACGCTGGCCCAATGCGGGTTGGTGGAGCGCTCATCTTTCGAAAATGAATTTTCTTGGACGGGCGGGTTTCATTACAATGTTTTCCTTTACCGTTGGGCAAGTGATAATTAGTAATCCTTACATAAATCCGAAAAGACGAATTTAGTGGTACCCCGCACTAGATTTGAACCCGCGATCTTCGGATTACAAGTCTGGCTCATTAGGAATTGGGCTATCACTGCTTAGTTCTTACTTACCTAAAAGATAATTTAGAATACCACTTTCTCGACCATATCTTGCACCTGAGCTAGATTGTGATTAAGAGTGAACCCATAACTTTATTAATTCCATTTCTGTTGATCACATTACAGATTATGTATGACATAAATACAGGCTCTATTTGGACCACAAAAATCAATAATCTACTAGAAATTATATGATAATAGCTGAAAGCATTTTATTACTTTTTACAACAAATAGGCTTATGTACTTACACATACATACATTTGTATACATTTGTTTTATATAAATATTATTATCTCTAGTTTTACTTGGTTGTGTAGATAAAAGTAGGTATGTGTCTGTGATAAGAATATTTATCATTATCTTAATGTTAGCCAATTTGAAATTATTGGTTGTTTAAGTTCCCCCTTGATTTGATTTGATTATTGGTTGTTTAAGTTCCCCCTTGATATTCCCCCTTGATTTTGTGATAAGTAGTTTCTTCTTACCAGCCCATATACGTCCCCACCGAGGGGCACGGGCCTCCGTTCGAAACACGAAGGGGATTTAGGCCATAGTCCACCCAATGCGGGTTGGTGGACCGCTCGTCTTTCGAAAATTTTCTTGGAGTGTTTCATCACGATATTTTCCTTCACCATTGAGCAAGTGATAATTAGAAATCCGTACATAAATCCGAAAAGGCGAATTTAGTGGTACAGGCCCGCACCAGGATTTGAACCCACAACCTTCGGAGCCAGACTTGTAATCCGAAGGTCGTGGCATATGTAGTTTACCCTATTTTAAAGTGGTAATTGGCTGAAAGGTACTTTAGGGTCCCATAAAGAACCCCGCACAAAATGTTCGGGAAAAGCCGTGGAAAGGAGGAGGTTCTCAATTCGGGTGGTTTTTTTTTTAAATTTTTTTATGTTTGTTACCTCAAAACTCCGTCATTTGTAAACCGATTTCAAAATTTTTTTTTTTAGTTTGGAAGCATCTACTTCCAGATTGGTCCCATAAAAATTTTATCGAAATCGCTTCAGTAGATTCTAGTGGATGATAATAGGTCATTAATGTAAACGAAGCAAAAACGAAGTAGTTCCCTGAGACTTTTAAGTTGTTTTTTGGGGCTCCTTTGTGGGGATCTACCGTTTAGTGACCGGTAGCGTATATTACCACCACACATCTTCCCTGCTGTCTGGTAATCGGTTGATAATATCACCCACCAACCCATATCTTTCATGCCTTCTGGCGATTGGTTTGAGAATTGTACTACCCCGTATCTTTCTTGCCATCTTGCGACTGGTTATGAATATCACCACCTCATATCTTTCAGTGGGGTGAAAGTAATTGATCATTATGTCGCTCTTTAATCTCGAGTGATTTAGTGCTAACTAGCTTTCCGCCCGCGGCTCCACCCGCGTGGACTACAGGTTATATCGTGCCCAACTGTGGGATAAAATGTAGCCTATGTCCTTTCCCAGGCTCTAATCTATCTCTGTACCAAATTTCATAAAATCGGTTCAGTAGTTTAGGCGTGAAAGACGGACAGACAGACAGACAGACAGAGTTACGTTCACATTTATAATATTAGTATGGATCTACGAGGAAGTTATATGAATGATAAATGATAACCTTTAAAAAGAATAAAATAAAATATTTTTAACAAAAAATTGACCCGCCTTCAAAAAGCGTGAAATATTTTTTTAAAGCTATGTTCACGAGTAAGTAGTGGTTACGGGTAAAACAGTAAATAGGTGAATTCATAGCGGAATATGATAATTAGAAAGGAATTTTTTATTTACGTCGGCGCGGTTTGAACAGGACCTAGTTTAATGAAATAAGTATTCGCACAAGCTTTTTGGCAGTATAAAAACTAAGATAGTTATGCCATGCGAGTAATTGTTTGGCGCCGACGTCAAAAAAAAAATTCCTCTCTATTTACCATATTCCGCTATGAATTCACCTATTTACTGTTTTACCCGTAACCACTACTTACTCGTGAACATAGCTTTAAAAAAAATATTTCACCCTTTTTGAAGGCGGGTCAATTTTTTGTTAAAAATATTTTATATTTGTTGCGATATTTTATATTTGTCAGCTGAGTGACGAGCTGCTCCACGTGACCCCAAAGGTAAAAGTCGCAAGGTGTCAAATCAAGACACATTGCTGGCCAAGGAATTGGCCCTTCTCGGTCAAACTAACGTTGTGGGAAGTTTTGGTTGAGCCACTCTCGCACTCCCTGGCGGAAATGGGCTGGGCATCCGTCATGCTGGTAAATCAATAATATCGAATAATCGGCGATCACCTCATCGGACCCTTCTTTTCCCCCCAATACTTAAATGGCAAAACGTACGAAAATTTTCTACGTGACGATATGACATTATTACTGGAAGATAAGCCCGTGTTAGGTGCCGCTCTTCCATACTTATATCTGCTATTTTAGACTTTTAAATGTTACTAGCTGATGCCCGCAACTTCGTTTGCGTGTTAATTTAGATTTTTACATACAAAAGTTTTTTCCCGCTAACTCCCGTTCCCGTGGGAATTTTGCAATATCCTGTTGCAACTAAGCTTTAAGTTTACTAAGGTACCTGCATGCCAAATTTCAAGCGACTAACTTAAGCGGTTTAGATTTTTCATACAAGGATTTTCCCGCTAATTCCCGTTCCTGTGGGAATTTCGGGAATTCCTTTCTTAGTGCACCTCTACGGTACCTAAGCTACGTCCCTTCCAAATTTCAAGTGCCTACGTTTAGCCGTTTAGGCTGTTCGTTGATATGTCAGTCAGTCAGTCAGTTTCTCCTTTTGTATATTTTAAGGTAGGTATGTTGTAAATAAAAACAAATTTTAACCTAGGTACTTCCATAGCATACATTATACTAACAATACTTATAATGTCTTTATATGAAAATGATGTTTCTAGTTTCAACATTTAAAAAAAATATTTAAAAAACTGCTCATTATTTAACGTTGAAACTTTGCACAATTCACAGATATAAAGGCTATATTTTCTCAAAATTTTAGCCAAATCGACCGAACGGCTTTTCCCGAACATTTTGTGCCGGGTTCTTTGTTGGGTGGGATGGTGGGTGGGGAGAGTGAAGTTTGATCAGATGAAACCCTCCTTTGATTTAGGATTTTTTATGACCACCTGTAACAAATTTTCTTGAAATCCATCTTATGGGACGAAGTCCCCTGACCTCCATTTAGCTTATTTCTTCATATTTTCACTGAAACTAACTTCAAATTATAGATACATTTTTATAATCTAAAAAAATTTATAAATATGTCTAAATAAGGGGGGTTTTCACACCCTTCCCTTTACAAGAAAGTTCCACACCCCCTCCCACAAAGTTGAACCCTAATGTAAATTTTATCCTATACAACAGGGGTCACCAAATCCGACCCATTTTGTGCAGACCGCGAGAACACAGCAACTTGCACTAAAGAGTACGTAATTTAATAAAAATGTATCCCTCGCATTATCTTTGTTGACGTCAATTCGAAAACGGCCGGGCGAAGTAACGAGCTAACAAGCGAGAAAGAGTTCGCGGATTGCGAAATACCTTTGTTATTTCCGTAAACATTTGTTTTATAAATATATTTTTTTATAAAATGTTGTGCGGACCACGATGGTCATTGCATTTCTTAAAACGGACCCCGAGCGAAATTAATTGGTGACCCTTGCTATACAAGCTGATACTTTCTCCTAGTGAACACGGTGAAAAGAAAATCTGCCCCTATTTTACTAACGATTCAAGAATGTTAAAAAACTCTACTCCTCCACTAAAATTGCAATATTTGGAAGTAGGTTTTCATAATTCAATGTAAGTAGATAACTCAAAAAAATAATCATAATGCTGGTAATCATAAATTCATACTAATATTATAAATACGAAAGTAACTCTGTCTGTCCGTCTTTCACGCCTAAACTACTGAACCGATTTTGATGAAATTTGCTACAGAGATAGATTGGAGCCTGGGAAAGGACATTTACGATATAACCTGTAGTCCACGCGGGCGGAAAGCTAGTAGTTTATATAAGTTAATAAAATTATAATCAGATAATTTTATAAATTAATAATAAATCATTCTTTTTAATAAAAAAATATAATATTATTGTTAAAATATTGTACCTATTTTAATCACCAATATTAATTGGACAAATATGTTTTGATTCAGGCTGCAGTAACATCAGCATCAAGCAGCATTTCTGACATAACAAACAGCGACCTGTTTTCCATTGGGGACAATGGTAAGGCCACAGATCTTTTACTTTAGCTGTATTTAAGCACTAGAACCAGCTCGCGGCGACGCTAATGAGTGAAAAAAAAACACATTCAAAAGATTGAAAAGAAAAGCACCACATGATCTGCAAAGAAAATAGTAATGATACTATTTGGAAGTGTTTCTGGACAGTTACATTGCAATGCGAAGCGCTCGTAGCCCAGTGGCTCTCGCTGATCTCAACCGATCAGTGAGGTTAAGCAACGTACACAGAGGCAGGGAACCTGATGGGTGACCAAAGTGGCAGTTTATCACGAGCGTTTCCGTGCTTCGGAGGGCACGTTAAGCTGTCGGTCCCGGCTGTTGTCGATTGACTACAGTCGTTAAAACGAAGTCAGAGGCCATTGTGCGGTTTGGAAACTCTGACACCAGGGTTAGCCAAGTTCGCCACATACTTGACTATACCTACACGATAAGAAGAAGAAGATTGCAATGCAAGCCTGTCCTCACACTCATAAAATCTAGCTAAAATTAAATGTCCCTGGATAGATTGCAAGACAGAACGGATTTTAATAAAATACTGTCCACAAATGTTTTTACTTTAAAATAAGTATTAAAGTAAAAACATTGGTATAGTACAAAAGTATGGATGTTGTGTTGCTTGGAAAAACTGATGATTTGGACATATGAGATACCTTTAAATTAGCTAGCGAAACTTTAAGGGATGATTCTAGCCTTGATACGAAAAAAGCTTTCCCCAACGAACCCATATTAATAGTAGATTACCCAACAAGTGAAAAAAAGGTGAATTCTTTTCGAGGGATACAAGAGCCGAGATAAATTTTTTTTCACGTGTTAGGTACTCTACTTTTTACCATTGACTACGAGAAAAAGAAAATAATTACTCTGTGACAGTAAATTATTAACAATAGCTGCTGCTTTACCGCGAAATGACCCTGGAACGAGAGGTTCATTTTCATCACTGGATGTCGAACTCATTTTATGATTTTGAGACAAAAGCTTTTAACAGAAACTTTTAATTGCATGAAAATTGCACAGAAAATTGGCTGGATTCCTTATTCTAAATTTAAAATTGTTAATACGTTTTTCAATACGTTTTTATAGCCAGAGTATGCAACCTCCTTGCACATTTTCTTTTGTTCTCTTACTAAAATCTGTATATTTGCGCATGTTCCAAATTCAAAATGTTTTATTCACTCAGTGAAATAAACAGCGTTTTATTCACTGTTTTTGAAGAATAACGGACCGTTTTTCGAGGGGCAATGGTAAAAATTATCTTATTTCGACTGCATACTATGTCAGCTGATTGCTTATGTTGTATGGAGGGGCAGGGTTCGAAATTATCAAGATAATTATTTTCTTTGATAATTATCCTAGTCATGTTTTAAAACTTATTTTTGGATTAAGTAATAGAGATTCTTAATTATAGGCCAATAGGCTTAGAATTGAAATCGGATTTTATTCCTACAAAAGGTTTTATTGTTTGAATAGCTTAATTAATTCTTGCCAAATAATACTACCCTAGGTTTTCCCCCCCGGCCCCGGTATAAATTAATAATAAATACCCCCCCGGGTATTTTTTGCGGTTTTTCGGTTATATCTCCTAAAGGACTTACAATATCGAAAACTGTCCTCCATGACTGTCTGTGTGTGTATGTGATGTGGAGGTCCTCCATATTATTAAACATGATTTTGTTTGGCTAAGAATAGAATAGAATCTTGTATTATGGCAATCTGCGTGATCGCAATTCCGCCAACTTCACGTTGTAGAGAGAAAATGCACGATGGGGAAAGTCACAGATACGTTCCAAAAAAAAAAACAGCTAAGAGGAGAGAACTTAGTTGTACCAAACACAAATCAAATCAAAAGAAAAATTAGTATTAACCCTAGCTACAATTTTATGTTATTGTTAGATAGATATAAAATTAAGGAGGATATTAAACATATTATTATCAGGTAGGGATAACAGAAATGAGATATTTACCGGGAGGGAAATATGAAAGGGAAGAGCGTCAAGAAGAGAAAAAGACAGTTTTGGACAAGAGAAAAAAATATGATCCAAGGTCCCTTCATCAATACCGCATTCACATAAAGAGGAGTCCCGATCTAACTTGAAAAGTTTACAAAATATGACACTTAATCACTTAAGTGACATTGGCAAGGGGGCGTGGGTGTGTAATTAGGGTTGCCCATGCAAAAAAATAGCCTTTGTTTCAGGGAATTTAGGAACGATGGTAGTTGAGCCAGTCCGGGATTTTGGAAATCATTACCAAATTTTTTAATAGCTTAGTGCGAGAGCGATGACGTTATAATTGTGGAGTTAATTTTTAGGATTCCGTACTCAAAGGGAAAAAACGGGACCCTATTGGCTCCACTGTCCGTCCGTCCGTGTGTCACCAGGCTGTATCTCATGAACCGTGATAATTAGACAGTTGAAATTTTCGCAGATGTCTTATTTCTATGTGCGCTATAACAAAAAACAAATACTAAAAACCAGAATAAAATAAATATTTAAGGGGGCTCCCATACAAAAAACGTGATTTTTTTGTTTGTTTTTATAGATAAGTCTGTCCGAGGCTGTATCTCATGAACCGTGATAGTTAGGCAGTTGAAATTTTCACAGATGATGTATTTCGGTTGCTGCTATAACAACAAATACTAAAAAGTAGAATTTTAATATTTAGGGGGCTCCCATGCACGTGATTGAACACTCTCGATAAGTAGTTAACGCATTTTTCGATTTAAGCTGTCACCTTTCCATAAATCTCATTTTTCTAACTTTCGAACATGTTTTTACGCACGCATGCTTTCATAGTCCGTAAACTTCGTGTAGCGACACTGTTCGCACTGCCGGCCCAGGCCTGTTGAGAGACAGAGATGGCACTATTCCTATGTGTGCTGCCTTTATCGGGTGCTGTAGTCGCCTTAAAACAATAAAATCTCTTGTAGGATTTAAATCCGATTTCAATTTTAAGCCAACTGGCCTATTACCTACTGAGCAGTGTAAAAGAAAAAACAAGATTTCTAACAGGTTACAAAATTATTATTGCGAAACAGAAAGTATTCTTAAATGCAGTGGCGTGCATAGACATTTTAGGCAAGGTAGGCAGTGAACTTGTCTAGTTTTAATTGACCGCTCAAACTCGTTTCTATGCGACTTTTGACAAACGAAAAAACTTTCAACGTACCTACCTAGCTTTGAGATGTTTTTCAGAAAGCTCATGCTTTTTAATCGCTGTATTAAGGTTATTCAAATCAAAATAACCCTGCGCCGTTCCATACGTTTTTATAACAGTTTGAAAACAAAATGCACAGAAAACAAAATATACTTAAGCGGTTAGTATGCACACAACCCGTGAACCAATAATGAATATAGTATATTTTAGTAATGTCTTACTGCGGTACCTTTTTTTGCGTCAAATCCACGTATCGGCCTTTTGCGATAAGTAATGTTTACTTTTTCTTGAAAAGGTAAACTTGAAAAATTACGCAGTTTAGGCAAACAAACATCATCACCACACTTTTCACAACTTATTGCACTCATTTTGTTCTAAACAAATATCTAACAATCACTATAAACTGATAAAACAATAATTTGCAAAAGTTTTCGTACCTACGTAGTTGCAAAACAAAAACAAACCAATATGGCTGAATGCATCCAATAAGACAAAAAGGCCGCAAAATTAAAAATCTTTAACAGCCATTTCAAACGTACCGAATATTGACACTTCTCAATTTGGTAGAATCGCTTTATAGGCAGAGCTTTTTTCTCCATACAATCTGTTTGTTAATATTTGGCGGGGGAGGCGAAACAGCCAATCAGAAGCCCCCATTTCAACACAAAACCTCAACAAAAAAGGCATTTCAAACGAGTGCTTATAACGAATAATTAGAAAGGCAAATCCGCGCTCCTACGAGGGCTCTTACTAGTTCAGTATTAGAAGTTTAGATGGCGCTGTTTTGAAAAGTTAAAGGTTAGAGAAATGAAACGTTTATTCGTTTCACAAAGATCTGTGATCGTTGGTGTACATTATAATATTTAATTTTTGTATTTTTTTTGCCTTGAAAAGCCTAGGGTAGGCACTGCTTTTCTGCTTGTATGGAATGCACGCCACTGCTTAAATGTAAGCCTTTTCATTACAAACAATTGCCACATACAGGGCTTTAGGTATCTCTCTTTCAACCTCTCTTTCAAACTGAATAACTTTCTCAAGGAACATAGGTCAAAATACGAATAATTTTTTTTTAGTTTCCATAAAAAATTCATCAGCATATAGCGCATTTTGTATGGGAGATCAAAATTTTTTTTTCGTATTTTGACCTATGTTTCTTGGGGAAGTTGTTCAGTTTCATGGACTGATTAACCACCCGAGAGGTTGAAAGAGAAATACCTAAAGCCCTGTATATTATATCAATAAATATACAATATTTAATATCAGTTACCTACCTCATTATGTCCCGGACCTTTAGAAGGTCCAGGCCGAAGCCGTGGGGCCCGTAATATTTCTATTAATTGTCTGTTTCTAGATACACAGCAAAGTCGTTTGACAAAAATGAACTTCAGTGACCAAAAAGGTTCTTTTCAAGATGTAACCCTTGTTTCCCCGACTACAACTCAAACTGGCAATGATTCAGTGGACTTCCTCTCTAGCCCAGACTTAAATGTAAGTACCTTAGTTATAGATATAAGACTAAAAAGCGCTCGTAATCGTAGCGGCGCCGCTCACTGATCTGAACCGATCAATGAGGTTCGGCAACGTACGCATGGAACCTGATGGGTGACCAAAAGTGGCAATATTATTACAGTCGTTAAACCAAATCAGAGGCCAGATGGCGGTTTGAAATCTCTGACATTAGGGGTTAATCAAGTTCGCCACATAATAATTTACTTTTTTTTTCAAAGTTTAAGACCCCTAGCACACGGCGTATTTTTACGGCGCTGACTGAAAACGCGCGTTTCACGCACGTATACGTGCTTCAAACGCGATTGGAACGCAACCTTGTAACCTCAGCACACGGGGCGATCGTGAAACGCGCGTCTGCGGTGCGTTTACAGCGCGTATACGCGTAGATACAGCGATACAAACGAGTTTCGAACGCGCTTCACACGCGCGTTTTACACGCGTAAAACGCGCGTTTAAATCTATGAAAACGGAAAAATCGGCATCTACGGCGCTGAAATACGCTGTCTGCTAGGGGCCTAATGCAACATGATGTATCAAAGTGTCAGTATGTATATTCATTGTGTTTGCGGATTCCTGAATCAAATCTTTTTATTTTATGTCGAATTTTGGCTTATCTGTCACTTCGCCATCAAAAAACGTATTTAAAAAAATTCGCTGTTCTCTAGACAACCTACCTTTGCACCTGCCTTTTTTGGTAAGCTAAAACATTTTTTGGTTATTTTATATGTTTTCCTTAGGACAAGTTAAGTTATTAGTTTAATTCAGTTATTCAGTTTCACGGGGTCAAGTTATTTTGACGTCTCCTCACTGGAGTGAAAGAAAAACTTTCAAGAAAAAACTTAGATCTGGCACAGCTTTTCCCAGGCATACTGTAGGAGTCAATAACTGGGATGTGAGGTTAAGGTTATTGTTGAATTGTGCCTAAAGGCTGAAAACCTATCATTACTGTACTCGTGTGTGGTAGGCTCTGTAAAGGGCCGTCTGGTTCGCGACCACCCTCCTACCGAAGTCCGACGCCAAACAGCTTGCTGTGTTCCGTGGGTGCGTGGGAGTACCAGTGCCTTTATAGGCATTTTCTGGGTTAACTCGTTCCATCGTCGACCTCATCTTTGACCTTGGTCAAGATTGAGGTCAAGAGTTAACCCATCTTATAATAAAAAATAAAAAAACGTGTTCAATCTAATAACCCTCAAAATGTACGTCAAACGTGGCGTCAATAGTGGTTTAAAAACCACATAATGTTCTGCCTACCCCGACGCGGATATAGGGCATGAGTGTATGTAATTTATTTTCTATGCCATGTGTTTACAGGAAAGTCAAAGACAAAGAAGACTGTCCAACAGTTCGCTGGCTAGTGATGTATCATTCAGACTGCCTAGTTATGAAAGCCCATCTATGTATCACCTTCAGGTTTGTTAATTTATTAACTTTTAGCTTACAATAAATATTACCAAGCTGTTTATGCCTATACAATACAATAATAATAACAAAGAAATGGCAAGAGAATTTACAATAAGTATATATATATTTCAAAACTATGTTTATAAGTATTAAAAATTCGACCGTTTCCAGTCTGACATGGAAATCTCTGCAAGTGAAGCTGATGAACGTGGTTTCTCTGGAGGCAACGTAAGCCTTGACCGTGTCACTAAAGAACAAATATATGCCGCATATAGGCGCACTCAAGAACGTTATACGAAGTATAGAACTCAGTATGCGGATTTAGCTCGACATTATAAACTCCTTGAAAGAGAAAATGCCAAGGCTAAGGTACGTAACCCGATATTTTCACTCGCAATTTCATTGTTAACAAATTTCAGTTTTTTTTCCTAATAATTTTCCATTTAGACTAAATGTTATGTTCACTTCCAGAGTGTATTGGTTGAAACACAAGATAAAGCTTTAAGAAGAATATCAGAATTAAGAGAGCAATGCTCTCTAGAACAAAGTGCAAAGGTAACTTAATTGACAGACGTTTAAATCTTTACAATAATTATATTGATTTACTCAACATCAGTTCCTTAATCTTTCAGATACGTAAGTATAATGTAAAAATATAGCAATAAAAACTATTAACTGTTTTGCAGGCACACTTAGAAAAGGCTTTACGTGTCGAAATGGAGGAGAAAAACATAAAAATAGACACTCTTAATACAACTATTAAACTCTTACAAGAACAAGATAAAACTCAAACTGTTAAAAATGAATCTGATGTCAGTAATAGTACTGAAGACGCACAGTTTATTAGTTTTGACGCTGAGAATAATCAAACTAGTGAAGAATTATCGATAACATCTGAAACAATGGTTTTGAACAAAAAAATAGAAAAACTAGAAACATTAGTTAATAAATACAAAGAATCCCTTAAATCAAGTAAAGAAAAAAATGCCCAGTTGACCACAGAAACCAAAATATTATCAAACGAAATAGAAAATCAAAACAAAGATATTGAAAAACTTAAAGAAAGTAATAAACAAATAGAGGAATATAAACTCCAGATCCAAAAGTTAAATGATCTTAATGAAGAACTGCAAAATAAAGTTAATGCATTTGATTTCAAAAAGAGTAAAGAAATTACAACCCTTGAATTAGACTTACAAAAATATCAAGAAGAAATAGCCCAACTTAAAGCTAAAATTGGAGTATTTACTAAAAGAGAAGAAGAATATGCAATTTCTCTCGCAGAAAACAAGCTTAGTATACACAAAGAACTAGAGAGTAAAGAAACTGAAATCAAGTCTCTTAAAGATAGTTTGGCTGAGAGTAAACAAGAAATACAGTCACTTAACATTGTTATAAATGATTATAAAAACAATATTGTATCACTAGAAGAAGAAAAAACAAAACTGAAAAATGACTTAAATGAACTGAATCTGGCAAAAGCTAAGGTGAACGATTTGGAATCCCAATTGCAAATATTGACTCAAAAATGTCAAACTTTAGAAAGTTTTAAAATCAAAGCAGATGAAGAATATAAATGTCTTCAGTTACAACTTAAGCAAGAAACTGCTGAAAAATTAGCTATGATAGATAGAAATGGTTATTTAGAAGAACGAAACACGCAGTTGACTGAAGATAACGCGAAAAAAAATATGCAGTTAAACAATTTAGGAAATGAAATGTTACTCTTGAAAAAAGTCATAGAAACTGAAAATGTAGAAGACAGTTCAGAGAACAGTCAACTGACTGAAGAACTCAATATGTGGAAAAATAAATACAATGACTTACAATCTCAAATTCAGGAGGAAAGGGAAGAGTTGGTAAAACTGCAAACAGACATTGAAAAGTTATTGGCAAACCATGAGATAATGCGAACGCAGTATGTCCAATTAGAAAACCAAGTTGAAGAACTAGAATACAAAAATAAAGTCCTTCATGAAAAAGATATTAAAAACACACAACACATAAAAATTGTCTCGGACAACTTACTTCAACTTGTGAATAACTTTAAGAAATCTATTTCGTTGTTGTCTAAGGACACTAAATCATTAATAGAATGGAATGATAACGTAATAGGTACACTAAAACATAGTTTGGATAAAATTATACACACAAAATTAAATGAAGTCAATAGTTTTGAAAGCCAATGTGAAGAATATAGAAAACGTCTCGCTGCAGTGGAAGAAGAACATAAAAAAATTATAGAAGAGCTTCAAATGGTAAGGGATAAGTTAACCACATTGAAACAGGAAAACATAGTTTTAAAATCTGACATTGGAACCAAAAACACAGATATAAATGACAAGTACCAGGATGCTTTAAAAAAACTTCAAAAAATCGAGCTAGAAAATCAACAACTTCAGAAATCGTTGCAAGAAATTCAATCAAAATATCAAGAAAATTTGCAATCTGTGGAACAAAATATCAATTATAAAATTATTTTGGAGCAAGAAAGGGCTGCCATGGAACAAAAACTACATCAAATTGAACATAATTATGATACTCAAACTGAAGAAATACGAATATTAAAAGAAAGTCAAACAGATAAAATACAACTGCTCAGTACTCTTAACGCTGAAAAAGAAGCGTTATTGATGAAGCTGGAAAATATTGAAAAAATACAACAAAACATGGAAACTTTGCAGCTAAACATGGAAAAAATAACACAAGAAAACATTTCGCTCAAAAATAAATCCGCACAGTGTTCAAATACGTTAAAAGAAGAAAGTGAATCATTAAAACAAAAAGTCAAAGAAGCTGAAGAAAAGGAGAAGGTTATTCACAGATTGCAAGAAAATATCAACAACCTAAGTGAAGAAAATATATTTATTAAAAACAATCTTCAACAATTGACACACACTCTGAATAAAGAAAAAGACTTATTAACTAAAACATTAGAAGATGCTAAAAGTAAAGATATTATGATTCAGAAACTGCAAGCAGAAATAGAGCACTTACAACAAGAAAAGCAGTCTGAACTCGTGTCCAACACACAGAGAAATGAGATATTAAGTACACAATCAAAGGATATTGAACAATTACAAGAAAAGGTAAAAAATCTAACTCAAGAAAATATTACTTTGAAAAGTCAGTCTGAAGGAATCACTAAAAATATTGAGCAAATGGAGATTGAATTAACGGCTGTGCGACAGTCACACGCAGACATCGAACTTGAAAAAGATCATCTGAGTGCTGTTATAGAGCAGCTCGAAAGTAAAGAAAGAGAAAAGGTACAAATTGAAAAAAACACTCAAACACTTAATGTTTATAATCCTAATAAAGCTGATAGTGAAACTTTCGAAGTTCAGCTAGTAAGCAATTTACCACAAAGTGAAACCATAGACCCAGAGGGAAACGATTTACTTAAAGAGGAAAATAAACGACTACAGTCAGATGTGATAGGTTTACAAAATTATTTGGCGAAAATATCTAAAGAGAATAGTATTTTAAATGACAAACTGAGAGAATTGATTGCATCTAGTGAAAATTCTGAAAAAAGTGAATATCTCAATGAAAATCTTTCAGATTTAAAAAATGAAGTACAGTCCGGAAAGTCAAAACTAAATGATTTGATACGAGAAAATATGTTGCTTGTTGAGGAAAATTTGGAACTTAAAGATCAAATTAATTCACATAACTATGCAAAACCTCTTAAATCTACCAACAAAGATAGTTCTAAAGATTCAGAATACCCTAATGTGAACGAAAAATATGAAGAGTTGTTAGATCATAAAAGTAAATTTGAACAAAGAATATTAGAATTGGAGCAAATAAATAAATTAGTCAGTGGAAATATGTTACAAGTGCAGGAAAAAAATGAAAAATTGAGATTATCAAATGAGAAACTTGAGAGGCGACTTGATGAAGCTTTAGTAAGTTTACGTCATCTGCATTCATTACAAGAAAACACTGAATTGGAGTATCTGAAGAATATACTGTATGAGTACCTCACCGGTACAGGAGCACATTCCGTTACCTTGGCGAAAGTTTTAGCAGCGGTTGTTAAATTTGACGAATCACAAACTAAACAAGTGTTGCAAAAAGAAAAGGAACGCCAAGGCCTTGTAAGTATAACACAAAGTCGTATTTTATTTAAAAAATGTACTATATCCCTATATTTTTATCAATAATCCTTACATTTTTTTTTTCAGTTACGACAACTGGGACTTCTTTAAAACCAGGTAGAGAACGTAGATAATTAAATTTATTATATTTTAGGATTAGAATAATTACAAAAATTACTACTAGTTAAATGATGGTGTAAATACAAAAAAATCTATTAAAGGGAGCGAATGTAATTTTGAGTATATTGCTGATGTTATAATTTGTATGAAAGAAAATTAACAGAGGATACTTAAGAGATTTGATTGAAACGTACACCAAGTGGCAATCTGTGGTCTCTGCATAGGTGTGCTCCAATGAGACAAAGCAATACCTGTTTATTAAATAGAAATGTTTTAAGTGATTAAGACTATGTGCTCTAAGCTTTTTTATCGCTTGCACTTCGTGAGTTAATGAATTCTTGATCGATATAGCATACAATAATACATCGTCCAATAGATTTTTAACATAAATAGCTTAATTCACGTCACTGCTAGCTCAACACACTTTCATTCTTAAGTGTAATTTAGCACAAATAAAAATTATTTTGAGCTTATTAGTTAAATGCATGTTGAGCTTTTAATGTTTTAATATTTGACTGTGAAATTTTAATACCTAACTATGCGGTGGAATTCTGATTGGAGTTATGAAGTCATGACTGTTGTGATTTCTATTTATCCCATGCGAAATCTTAGTCTAATCTAATCCAAGATCTTTAACACAACTCTTGAAGTTCTATATTCATCTATAAATGTATCTAAAAAGGTGACCGACTAGGTTTTAAACTTAGAGGTTTTAAAAGACAACACGCATGATTTTAACTATGTACCTATAATATAATAACAATTTTTTTTTTATCTTTTTTTGGTAAGAATAATACGGTTACCCTTTTGGTTGCGGTTTCAAACCCTGGTTCGGGCCTGTGCGACTAAATTTGTCTTTTCGGATTTCTCATTAAATGAATTTCTCACTTGCTCAGCGGTAAAGGAAAACCCGCACCTTAGAATAATTCTAAGACCCGCACGTTTAAAAAAATATATTTTCAAAAGGCTTGCGATACACCATCTTAGGCCAGTGACCCAGTGTAGTGGACTGTGGTCTAGCCTAGACCCACCCACCCCCTTCACTACTTCGAAAGAAGACCCAATGCCCCTTGATATTTTTGGTTCCCCTACCCTGGCGGAAACATGGAAATTGTTTGTTTGGTAACAAATCAGCGCATAGTTCTTAATAGAGCGGGACCCATTCGTAAGAAAGTCTTCAAATAACGATTTTCGTGGGACTCACCTCCGCCATACGAAGTACTGGTATGTACATATTTGGCATGTTTTCCTGAACTCAAAAAGTGCGGTAGTCACTTTCTAAGGGTATGGAGGGGGTAGCTATGACGTATCAAAGATGGCGGCCGGTCCTATTTTATTTACGCTATATTTAGATAACTACTGGGCAGATTTACTTAAATAGGGTCTCAAATGAAAGATAATTTAATATACATTGTTTTATTCTAAAGATGCATTAGTGTAAAGCTAGTAAAATAAATATTTTCAAAAAATGACATTTTGTAAAATTAAACTTTTTTTTACTGTGTGAAAAGAACAGAAACCATTATGGTTACAGTAATTTAGCTTATTATAAAAAATAGCTACACTTATCAGCATTCTAATGAATCTAAAAACGTTTAAATCGAGCTGTAAACAACGGAACTGCAGTCGTCTAAGTGAGCGTGGGTAGCGCCGAACTGACTACGGTACTTAGACGTTGGTACGAATAATCTTGAAAATAACGTGATAAAACGAGTAGAATCACAGCAAAATTAAAAAGTATTATGAACAGGCATATTTTTTTTTAACAGGCATCATTTTTTTGTCAAAAAATTTTCTTCATTAAATAATGATTTAAAAAATTCGTAAAAAAACGAAAAATATCGTTCGTAAAAATTTACGAACTATTTTCAGAAGTTCTCGTAACAAAAATAACGCTTCGTATCATATCGAAATAAAACTCTTCATACTTGCACGTACTTGCGTTATATTTCAAAACAAAGGACTCAATGGTACTGGTCTGTACTGATGGACATGAGAGTGTAAACGTACGCACTCGAGGCAGAGGCTGGTCGCTGACGTGCGAGAGTGTACAGCCGCCGTTATATTTTTTACATCGGCAACACTGAGATTCATTCCGAGGAATCCCTGCACCGTGCTGCGCCGTGAACTTTGGCACTTGTCGCTTCATTCATTTGAAATCATTTGGTCAGGCCTATGACACTGTTAGTACTAATAGCTGCGAAATGGCGCTGCTATCGCCTTTAATTCGCCATCTTGTGACGTCATGCTGTATGTCAAGATAACCTCAAACTTCCATGATGGCGTCTTGTCACTGAGCAAGTACAAGTACGGTATTATGTATGATTGCTCTCATGGTTCGTACAGGCGTTTACTGAAGTGCATTGCTAAATAAATGCAGTAATTATTATCAGTTTTCGTCGCGGAAATGACTAAAATGCGTTTATATTTATTTTATTTTGTGATTGTCATAAGCATCTTTTGCCATGTGTAACCCGTATTATTACCATTTAGCTTTGATTCCATATAAAATTTTGTTATTTATTTTGTAGGTACGTGAAAAAAAATACTGTCAAAACTATCAACAACATCTGGTAACAATTTTATATCTAAAATAAATACATTTGTTTTGCAAATTATATAAGTTTTTTTATGACTACTTTATAATAAATCTAAACAAACAAATGTGAATTACACCTTATTTATTCTATGCCTAAAACTAACGGACTGATTTTGATGGAATGTGCTGCTCTAGATTAATAAATAAGCTACTTTTTATTCTAAAAAAACTAAACCTTATGTTCCAACAAATGGCGTAGTAAGTATTAGTAAATGAAAATATGAACAGTGCTTTCTACAATTCTTTCTATCGATAAATAGCTAATTCGCTCAGTCGAGCTTTCAGTGAACCGGCTTATCTGCAAATCGTGCCATCAGCAAAAAAAAATATTTAGAACGTCCTTTCGGCGAATTGAGCTGTCGGCACAACAAGGTATCGGCTGAAGATTTTTTCTTTCAGCCGATGGTCGGCGAACAGTGATTTTTATATACAATTTTATCGTTCAAGAGTAATTCTATGAACCCTTGCGAGCTCGAGTTGAGTGCTCGTGTATTTTATGTTGAGTTTGAAGTTGACATTCTTGTCACAAATCCTCCTACGTCAACGATTTTTTCATCTTAGGTTATTTTTGCAACCTGCTTTAACATGGAAACGCTTAAGTGTTGTGTTGGTGGTTGCACTGCAACAGGTGAAACGCTACGGTTTTTTTGTTTCCCGAGAAACAGTTATCTAAGAAGTTTGTGGATATGTCTTTTCTCGCGCCAACAAATCCTATACTCCTTGAACTCTCTGAGGAGCAATTGTTGAAACAATGCGTTTGTCAAAAACATTTTGACAAAACGCTATTCGATGAAGAAGGCAAGAGAATTCGCTTTTCTTACACATGTCTCTTCACTGAAAACGGAATTGCTCTGGGTGAACCACTGAGTAAAGTAGGTAAGTCCATAAAATCTGTTACGTATTATTCTTAATTGGACACACTATATCTATTATTTTAATATTCAAATTCAAAACTTTCCATCACGTGGGTCAGCTACAAAGAGCAGAGAGAGTAATGTGTAACCGTGTAATGAACTAATGACACTGGGGTCACCAAAAAAGATAACAATTCAATAATTATAGTAGTCTTTCAAGTTGCCTGACAGCTCCCGCCAAAAAGGTCAGACGTTGATAGTCATTGAAAAATTTTATTTTTTCTTTTACTTTTCCATTGATTATCATTGAACCATTTTGAAAACATGAGAGTGTTAAAGGTGTCACCTGGGTGTCACTCAAAAAAGTTCCTATCCACAATTTTTTCACAAAATGGCTGATTGCCATTTATTATAAAGTGAAGTGTTCTGCGCTACAAGATATTGACGTAATTGTGGCAACACTTTCTATATTTGAGAATCTATCTATTCACTTTTATTTACTAGTTCTGGAAATTGGTTAAGCCTTTAGCGAAGTACCTATTCACTTGTACAACACCTCAACTATAAGTACCATAACCTTGCCTCTCGTGAACTGACTAGATGTCTTACCACTGCAATACAGATTTATTCCTAGTGCAGGATGAGTCGGCTGACAGTATGTCCCATGAAGAAACCCAATAGGCATATTTATTACACACTGTACTCTAAAACTGTACCTACTGCTTTTAAGTATTTAAGTAATGTTAGTTATTACTACCCAGCAGCATGTCAAAGATTTATTTGTTTGTTCTTGGGTCATGGGTGTTTGTATTTTTCTTTATGTGTGTTTTAAGGGACCCACGACACAAGGGTAAACCTTAGTGTGGGCCTTTGAGTGTTTAGCGTTTATTTATTTGTTTATTTATAATTATTTTCGAGAGCAAAATGAGGATGATACCCTAGAAATGACTTTGGTGATTGGAAGGGCTGGTACGTATATTTATTATTAATGAAACTATGTATCTAAAAAATCAATCAGGGTCAAAAACATTTGATTCGTGTAATGTAACTTTAACCATAGCATTTCATATTACATAATCTAGTTATGTGAAAAGGAGATGCTTTGCATTTTTATTTAGATTGCATTTGAATTTTTATCTATGTCTTTTTAAAGTGCAATCATCCTCCAAGAACAGAAAAAAAAAATAAACTTAGAGGGAACCAACCTAGTAGCTGTTACGTAGCAACAACATAAAGGCAACAAGCTTTATTAATGCTTTTAAACTAGCAAAATTTAGGGCTCCTCATGAAGCTAAAGAACTTTTTTAAAGGAACCCATATCAAACATCAACTATTTTTTTAGTTTTAAAAGGCGATAGCAGCGCCATTTCGCAGTTATTGGTACTAACAGTGTTATAGGCCTGACCAAATGATTTCAAATGAATGAAGCGACAAGTGCCAAAGTTCACGGCGCAGCACGGTGCAGGGATTCCTCGGAATGAATCTCAGTGTTGCCGATGTAAAAAATATAACGGCGGCTGTACACTCTCGCACGTCAGCGACCTGCCTCTGCCTCGAGTGCGTACGTTTACACTCTCATGTCCATCAGTACAGACCAGTACCATTGAGTCCTTTGTTTTGAAATATAACGCAAGTACGTGCAAGTATGAAGAGTTTTATTTCGATATGATACGAAGCGTTATTTTTGTTACGAGAATTTTTTAAAATAGTTCGTAAAAAAATTAAGAAAAGTTTTTTTGACAAAAAAAATAATGCCTGTTAAAAAAAATGATGCTTGTTCATAATACTTTTTCATTTTGAATGATGCTTGTTCGTAATACTTTTTCATTTTGCCGTTTTGTCACGTTATTTTCAAGATTATTCGTACCAAAATCTAAGTACCGTAGTCAGTTCGGCGCTACCCACGCTCACTTAGACGACTGCAGTTCTGTTGTTCATAGCTCGATTTAAACGTTTTTAGGTTCATTAGAATGCTGATAAGTGTAGCAATTTTTTTTATAATAAGCTAAATTACCGTAATCCTAACGTTTCTGTTCTTTTCACACAGTAAAAAAAGTTTAATTTTACAAAATGTCGTTTTTTGAAAATATTTATTTTGTTACTAGGTTTACACTAATGCATCTTTAAAATAAAACAATGTATATTAAATTATCTTTCATTTGAGACCCTATTTAAGTAAATCTGCCCAGTAGTTATCTAAATATAGCGTAAATAAAATAGGCCTGGCCGCCATCTTTGTTACGTCATAGCTACCCCCTCCATACCCTCAGAAAGTGACTACCGCACTTTTTGTGTTCAGGAACATATGCCGAATAAGTACATACCAGTAGTTCGTATGGCGGAGGTAAGTCCCACGGAAATGAAGTCATTCTCCTTGGGTCCCGTTCTATAAGATACATCAAACGATACTTACGTAGATTGTTTTTTCTAACGAGACTTGTCGGTTGATTATTTTATTGGTCATGCGAGTCAACTGTTCGGCACCGACGTCAAAAAATATTATTCATATGTACATACCGCATCCCGCTATTAGTATACCTACAGCTTTCCCAGGAACCGCTACTTCATTCTACTTCATTTAAAAAAATACCCATTTTAAAGGCGGGTCAACTTTTGTAAAAATATTTTATAGGTATGAAATCAGACTTCAATTCAAGATAAGGTCAACCGGGGCAATTGCGCTACATTTTTGATTTCATGAATTTCACGATTTTTTACGAGCTTACTAAGGAATTTATCGTATATTTAAATGTGTAAGGCTGTTAACAGACTCTTAATGTACAAAACTGTGGAAGTGAATTCTTAATCAAAGCACCGAATAAAAAGTTATCGAAAATAAAATTAAAACTTGGAATTTTAGACTCATTTGCACCTCATGGGGAAAATGCGTCTTTGTTATTTAATTATTTAACGGGCCAGAATTGCGCACTAACAACAAGATGATTTATTTCACATAAAAAATACGCATAATAGTATGTAACTCATCAGGGAAAAAGACAGACAATAAGTCAAAGAGAAAGTACTGAATGGAAATGGGGAAAATGCGTTCACTTTTGATAGACGCATTTGCCCCTGTATAAAATCCAGATGATGAAAACATTTTTAACCCCCGATGCAAAAAAAGGTATGTTATAAGTATAACACTAATGTTTGTCTGTCAGTCTGTATGTGCAATGTGCATGATGTAGCTCTATCAAACGGATATACGTGCATATGGAAGCTGATTGCGAGTCTGTTTGTCTACGTCCATATATCTCAGTATCACCATCTTATTTAGCTCTGTGTCTGAAAAAAAACATACTTAAATTTAAATGGCGCTCGTTTTAAGTTAGGGTGCCAAAGTGTAAAAAAAATATTTATACTCTATACTCCCTTAAAGAAAAATATTTATAGAAAAAAGGTTGATGATCTCTTCTTTGGGGTAAATGCGCCGCCTACACGCAATTACCCCAAAATCGAACACGCATTTACCCCAAGAAGTCAAACATTGCCATACAATAACAATACAATAATTTCCACAAATAAAGCTCATTCCTTAAAAATATGTCACTTTGCATGCGTATAAACAACCTATGCTTACAACTATTATGAATTAAAGACGTGATATTAACAATTTACTACATTTTTTATAGATTTTGTTACGTACCTTATAAAATGTGGTGTTGTCGTTGACACGCGTAATTTAAAAATGGCCGAAATCTTGTATATGTCGCTCTATAGCGCCATCTGTTTTATCTGTTCGTAAGTATCTAATACCAAATACACAAACTAGATGGCAATAGTTGTTGCAGATGGAAACACTTTTGATATAATTCAAAAAGATGCATTAGCCCCATATACGGTTGACCTTAAGTAGTTTGTTAGAGCGGTTTCGCACTATTTCCGATCTGAATCCGTGAAAATATGGATATGGAGAAATGTAATAGTATCGGATGACGGAGATCGGATCTAGTGCGTAAATTACCATAGAAATAGTTCTACGGCTACTACGGACCCTATTTTCACGAGTTCGCATCGGACATTGTGCGAAACCGCTCTAACAAACTACTTATTAGAGCGGGACCCATTCGTAAGAAAGTCTTCAAATAACGATTTTCGTGGGACTCACCTCCGCCATACGAAGTACTGGTATGTACTTATTTGGCATGTTTTCCTGAACTCAAAAAGTGCGGTAGTCACTTTCTGAGGGTATGGAGGGGGTAGCTATGACGTATCAAAGATGGCGGCGTGTCCTATTTTATTTACGCTATATTTAGATAACTACTGGGCAGATTTACTTAAATAGGGTCTCAAATGAAAGATAATTTAATATACATTGTTTTATTCTAAAGATGCATTAGTGTAAAGCTAGTAACAAAATAAATATTTGCAAAAAACGACATTTTGTAAAATTAAACTTTTTTTTACTGTGTGAAAAGAACAGAAACCATTATGGTTACAGTAATTTAACTTATTATAAAAAATAGCTACACTTATCAGCATTCTAATGAATCTAAAAACGTTTAAATCGAGCTGTAAACAACGGAACTGCAGTCGTCTAAGTGAGCGTGGGTAGCGCCGAACTGACTACAGTACTTAGATGTTGGTACGAATAATCTTGAAAATAACGTGATAAAACGAGTAGAATCACAGCAAAATGAAATAGTATTATGAACAGGCATATTTTTTTTTTAACAAGCATCGTTTTTTTTGTCAAAAAATTTTCTTCATTAAATAATGATTAAAAAAATTCGTAAAAAAAACGAAAAAATTCGTTCGTAAAAATTTACGAACTATTTTCAAAAGTTCTCGTAACAAAAATAACGTTTCGTATCATATCGAAATAAAACTCTTCATACTTGCACGTTCTTGCGTTATATTTCAAAACAAAGGACTCAATGGTACTGGTCTGTACTGATGGACATAAGAGTGTAAACGTACGCACTCGAGGCAGAGGCAGGTCGCTGACATGCGAGAGTTTACAGCCGCCGTTATATTTTTTACATCGGCAACACTGAGATTCATTCCGAGGAATCCCTGCACCGTGCTGTGCCGTGAACTTTGGCACTTGTCGCTTCATTCATTTGAAATCATTTGGTCAGGCCTATGACACTGTTAGTACCAATAGCTGAGAAATGGCGCTGCTATCGCCTTTAATTCGCCATCTTGTGACGTCATGCTGTATGTCAAGATAACCTCAAACTTCCATGATGGCGTCTTGTCACTGAGCAAATACAAGTACGGTATTATGTATGATTGCTCTCATGGTTCGCACAGGCGTTTACTGAAGTGCATTGCTAAATAAATGCAGTACTTATTATCAGTTTTCGTCGCGGAAATGACTAAAATGCATTTATATTTATTTTATTTTATGATTGTCATAAGCATCTTTTGCCATGTGTAACCCGTATTATTACCATTTAGCTTTGATTCCATATAAAATTTTGTTATTTATTTTGTAGGTACGTGAAAAAAATATTTTCGAGTGTCAAAACTATCAACAACATTTGGTAATAATTTTATATCTAAAATAAATACATTTGTTTTGCAAATGATATAAGTTTTTGTATGACTACTTTATAATAAATCTAAACAAAAAAATGTGAATTACACCTTATTTATTCTATGCCTAAAACTAACTTGATTTTGATGGAATGTGCTGCTCTAGATTAATAAATAAGCTACTTTTTATTCTAAAAAACTAAACATTTTGTTCCAACAAATGGCGTAGTAAGAATTAGTAAATGAAAATATGAACAGTGCTTTCTGCAATTCTTTCTATCGATAAATAGCTAATTCGCTCAGTCGAGCTTTCAGTGAACCGGCTTATCTGTAAATCGTGCCATCGGCAAAAAAAAATTATTTAGAACGTCCTTTCGGCGAATTGAGCTGTCGGCACAACAAGGTATCGGCTAAAGATTTTTTCTTTCAGCCGCTGGTCGGCGAACAGTGATTTTTATATACAATTTTATCCTTCAAGAGTAATTCTATGAACCCTTGCGAGCTCGAGTTGAGTGCTTGTGTATTTTATGTTGAGTTTGAAGTTGAGATTCTTGTCACAAATCCTCCTCCGTCGACGATTTTTTCATCTTAGGTTATTTTTGCAACCTGCTTTAACATGAAAACGCTTAAGTGTTGTGTTGGTGGTTGCGCTGGAACAGGTGAAACGCTACGGTTTTTTTGTTTCCCGAGAAACAGTTATCTAAGAAGTTTGTGGATGTCTTTTCTCGCGCCAACAAATCCTATACTCCTTGAATTCTCTGAAGAGCAATTGTTGAAACAATGCGTTTGTCAAAAACATTTTGACAAAACGCAATTCGATGAAGAAGGCAAGAGAATTCGCTTTTCTTACACATGTCTCTTCACTGAAAACGGAATTGCTCTGGGTGAACCACTGAGTAAAGTAGGTAAGCCCATAAAATCTGTTACGTATTATTCTTAATTGGACACACTATATCTATTATTTTAATTTTCAAATTCAAAACTTTCTATCACGTGGGTCAGCTACAAAGAGCAGAGAGAGTAATGTGTAACAGTGTTATGAACTAATGACACTGGGGTCACCAAAAAAGATAACAATTCAATAATTATAGTAGTCTTTCAAGTTGCCTGACAGCTCCCGCCAAAAAGGTCAGACGTTGATAGTCATTGAAAATTTTTTATTTTTTTTACTTTTCCATTGATTATCATTGAACCATTTTAAAAACATGAGAGTGTTAAAGGTGTCACCTGGGTGTCACTCAAAAAAGTTCTTATCCACATTTTTTTCACAAAATGGCTGATTGCCATTTATTATAAAGTGAAGTGTTCTGCGCTACATGATATTGACGGAATTGTGGCAACACATATGGGTCTATATTTGAGAATCTATCTATTCACTTTTATTTACTAGTTCTGGAAATTGGTTAAGCCTTTAGCGAAGTACCTATTCAGTTGTACAGTAACTCAACTATAAGTACCATAACCTAGCCTCTCGTGAACTGACTAGATGTCTTACCACTTCAATACAGATTTATTCCTAGTGCAGGGTGAGTCGGCTGACAGTCTGTCCCATGAAGAAACCCAATAGGCATATTTATTACACACTGTACTTTAAAACTGTACCTACTGCTTTTAAGTATTTAAGTAATGTTAGTTATTACTACCCAGCAGCATGTCAAAGATTTATTTGTTTGTTCTCGGGTCATGGGTGTTTGTATTTATGTGTGTTTTAAGGGACCCACGACACAAGGGAAAACCTTAGTGTGGGCCTTTGAGTGTGTAGCGTTTATTTATTTGTTTGTTTATAATTATTCTCGAGAGCAAAATGAGGATGATACCCCAGAAATGACTTTGGTGATTGGAAGGGCTGGTACGTATATTTATTATTTAATGAAACTATATAAAAAAAGCTTTATTCATGCTTTTAAACTAGAAAATTTTAGGGGTCCTTATGAAGCTAAAGAACTTTTTTTTAAAGGAACCCATATCAAACATCAACTATTTTTTTAGTTTTAAAAGGCGATAGCAGCGCCATTTCGCAGTTATTGGTACTAACAGTGTCATAGGCCTGACCAAATGATTTCAAATGAATGAAGCGACAAGTGCCAAAGTTCACGGCGCAGCACGGTGCAGGGATTCCTCGGAATGAATCTCAGTGTTGCCGATGTAAAAAATATAACGGCGGCTGTACACTCTCGCACGTCAGCGACCTGCCTCTGTCTCGAGTGCGTACGTTTACACTCTCATGTCCATCAGTACAGACCAGTACCATTGAGTCCTTTGTTTTGAAATATAACGCAAGTACGTGCAAGTATGAAGAGTTTTATTTCGATATGATACGAAGTGTTATTTTTGTTACGAGAATTTTTTAAAATAGTTCGTAAAAAAATTAAGAAAAATTTTTTGACAAAAAAAATGATGCCTGTTAAAAAAAAATGATGCTTGTTCATAATACTTTTTCATTTTGAATGATGCTTTTTCGTAATACTTTTTCATTTTGCCGTTTTGTCACGTTATTTTTAAGATTATTCATACCAAAATCTAAGTACCGTAGTCAGTTCGGCGCTACCCACGCTCACTTAGACGACTGCAGTTCTGTTGTCTATAGCTCGATTTAAACGTTTTTAGGTTCATTAGAATGCTGATAAGTGTAGCTATTTTTTATAATAAGCTAAATTACCGTAATCCTAACGTTTCTGTTCTTTTCACACAGTAAAAAAAGTTTAATTTTACAAAATGTAGTTTTTTGAAAATATTTATTTTTTTACTAGGTTTAAACTAATGCATCTTTAGAATAAAACAATGTATATTAAATTATCTTTCATTTGAGACCCTATTTAAGTAAATATGCCCAGTAGTTATCTAAATATAGCGTAAATAAAATAGGCCTGGCCGCCATCTTTGTTACGTCATAGCTACCCCCTCCATACCCTCAGAAAGTGACTACCGCACTTTTTGTGTTCAGGAACATATGCCGAATAAGTACATACCAGTAGTTGGTATGGCGGAGGTAAGTCCCACGGAAATGAAGTCATTCTCCTTGGGTCCCGTTCTATATCTTGAATTGAAGTTTGATTTGATACCTATAAAATATTTTAACAAAAGTTGACCCGCCTTTAAAATGGGTAATTTTTTTTATGAAGTAGAATGAAGTAGCGGTTCCTGGTAAAGCTGTAGGTATACTGATAGCAGGATGCGGTATGTACATATGAACAATATTTTTTGACGTCGGTGCCGAACAGTTGACTCGCATGACCAATAAAATAATCAACCGACAAGTCTCTTTAGAAAAAACAATCTACGTAAGTAACTACTTACATTAATCGTTTGATGTATCTCTAAAGGTAAAGCTTTTTTTCTATTACAATAAGAACTATGCGCTGATTTGTTACCAAACAAACAATTTCCATGTTTCCGCCAGGGTAGGGGAACCAAAAACATCAAGGGGCATTGGGTCTTCTTTCGAAGTAGTGAAGGGGGTGGGTCTAGGCTAGGCCACAGTCCACTACACTGGGTCACTGGCCTAAGATGGTGTATCGCAAGCCTTTTGAAAACATATTTTTTTAAACGTGCGGGTCTTAGAATTATTCTAAGGTGCGGGTTTCATCACGATGTTTTCCTTTACCGCTGAGCAAGTGAGAAATCCGAAAAGACAAATTTAGTCGCACAGGCCCGAACCAGGATTTGAAACCGCAACCAAAAGGGTAACCGTATTATTCTTTCCAAAAAAAGATAATTTTTTGGTAAGAATAATAATACAAAAAAAAAGAAAACTGTGTTTTTTTCTTCATACACTTTTAGTAGGTCTTTTAAAAGCATTGTAGGCGAAGGGATAAAGGATGATGGGCACATTAGTATAGAACTTGGTACCGGCACCAATTGAAATAAATCGTTAAAAAGGTAATTTTCTGTAGAATAAGAATAACGAGTCCTGATTCATTGTCCAATTACTTAGAGTAATCTTGCTTTGAAAATTATTATTTTTTAAGTTATTTTTCGTTTTGGCATAGTACCTATTTTTATTTATTATATTAATTATAAATGATCATCATTAATTATTATCATTGGTTGTTTATTCTCTCAGTAAATAAAACAAGTTGAAAGTAGGTAGGTATTTTCCTTTAATGTGTTGCAAAATTAATAATTAATGATGATCATTTATAATTAATATCATTAATAAAAATACTATGCCAAAATGAAGAATAATGTCGTAGAAAAAATAAATAAATGATGAAAAGCAAATAACTTTCAAGGCAGGATTACTCTATTTGGACAATGAATCAGGACTAGCGATTCGGTTATTCTTATTCTACAAAAAATTATCTTTTTAACAATGTATCATTTATTTCAATTGGAGCCGGTACCAAGTTCCATACTAATACCGATACCAAAATGCCCATCATCCTTTGTAGGTGTTATAGGTAGGACGCTACAACTCACTGAATGTGGGGTGTCATATTACTGAATCTGGGCAATATGAACGATTATGATGAATGGCAATATTAGCAGGTAATTTGTAGGGCTACATACGTATAAATGACAGTTCTTGTAATTAATAAACAAAAAGTTAATCCAATGCGTTTGTGGACCCTCAGTTCGCACGGTCTCAAAATGTACTTTGATGGTACAGAATATTTCGTTAAGTTATATTTCTCAGACATGTTTTAAGATTTAGCACATATTTTGTAGACTCTACCCTGTGAATATTATGGCGTTTATTATCTGCCCTTAAAAATTACCAGCCTTTAATTGTGGTCCCTCACACCGCACGCTTCATAAACTTTGATTAAATGTAGACAACTATGAGCAGTCTTTTAAAAAAAACACATATTACAGAAAAAATGCAGTTATTTTGTAGTTTAACCTGATACAGAAAAAAACATAAATTATTTACTTTTCATGGAAAAAAAACCGATGTATTTATTTTTCTGAACAAATACGCATTAGAGTTACCACACATTGACATATTTTACGGAAAGTGTTTGTGTAAGTAAAAAAACAAATCGCATTTTACTGATACATTTATTCAATTACATATTGCGAAAACACCCTTAAGATCAATCAAATGCAAACTTCTGATGTTAGGCACCTGTGTTTATGTTTTCCGTGGCAATCAACTCTGGTAGATGATATTTATGTTTGGCCATGTAGTACCTACCTACCTACTTACAGTCGCACACAAAAAAACATGTGGGTAATTTGAAACAATGTTTAGAATATTTTTCTTTAATCTATAAAATAAACTATACTTAATGATAAGTTGAATATATAAATACATACCTAGCGAAAGTAATATTATGAATGTTTAAAATTCTTCTTATTAAGTGTTATGTACTCGTTGTATGTGGACTAAAGTTTTATCCTAGTTAACTAATAGTATCATACCAAACTTGCTTTTCAAGAATTTTATTTGTGTTCAAAGAACATATTACTTATTCCGATTTATTTCATATATAGTGTCCCAGAAAACACCGTCAAGCCGAAAGCCAACACGTGGCGGTTACCAGAAAAATATTTTAAAAAACTTAAAACATTATACCTAGGCATAAAAAATTAAAAAATCTGACACCCTGTGATAATATTTTAAACAGAGTGTTCGGCAGATCGTAGAAAATACGAAAATGAGGCCCTTAAAGGGCCATCTCCTACCTATTCAGGAAATATAAAAAAACCTGGTCATAAAAAACATTTTACAGGATTTTTATAATATTTTTCTTTTAATTAAAGATTTTTAAAAATTAAATTTACCTTTAAGGCGACTACAGCACCTAAATTACGATTTTATGATGTAGATAAGCATGACGCACTGCATTAAATCGAAGAAAAAAAGACTACGGTAATATTCAGGACATAAACTAGATAAGTAGTTTGCTGAAAACATGATTCAGCACTTTTGGTTCGATAGAAAAAGCTCACAAAGTCACCTCTAAATACCCAATATTTGTATCTTTTAGCTGTAAAAACCATAGTAAAATGCATACAGGAACTTGAATTTATTATTTATTTATTATTATTTAATGATCAGGCAGGCAGTTGAACAACTGATAACGCCTGTATCCTGCTATTCATTGTTTGTCAGTTTTTCTTCACTGTAGTTTTCAAAAAGTTGTCTAAGTTATTCTTAAATTGATTGACACTTTGTGATACTACGATGTCATCAGGAAGTTGGTTCCACGCTGTAACTACTCTGTTGCTGACAAAGAACTTGTGCGGGTTGTTGTTAGAGAAGCAGGTGCGCAATTTGAGGTGATGTCCTCTCAGCCGATCATTGGTGTTGCGAGTAAGTAATGTGTCCTGGAAGTCCTGTAGGTCGTAATGTCCATGTAAGATCTTATATGTTTCTATCAGGTCTCCACGCTCTCGACGCTCTTTCAGAGTTGTCAGCTTCAGCACGTGTAGTCGTTCCTCATACGATAGGTTTTTCAGCTGTCTCGGAACCTTTGTAAAGCTGCGCTGTACTTTCTCCAACACTTCGATGTCTGACGAAATAAGGGCTCCAAACTTGGAAAGCGTATTTCAAGATGGGTCTTATGAAGGTTTTGTAAATCTTCAGCATCATCTCCGGTGTCATAATTCCAAAAGCTTTCCTAATTAGATAGATTAGGATTTTCGCTTTCTTAGCTATTGTATTGATGTGTTTTTCCCATTTCAAATTCTCTGTAATCTTCACACCTAGGTCTGTTTTTGTGATTTGACGCTTGTCAAGTTTGCACCGTTCAACTAAGGTGAGGTGTGGGTTACAACTGCCTATGTGCCATACAGTGCATTTTGAGGTGATCAGGCTTATAAGCCAATCCTTTGACCAGTTTGCAATTTTGTTTAGGTCGTTTTGGAGTTGGTCCTAGTTAGTCAGTGGGTTGGCGAATGGGGCGTATTACATTTATCAATAATATCGTGATCCTAGTATCACAAGTATTGATGGGGCTATTACACATATCAATATTATCATCATCAGAACGCCTTAGATTTACTAGAGTGAAGTCGTGTTTTGGTAAATTCATATTTTTCTTGTTTTGTTTAAAAAAAACATGGAAAATAACAGAAAAGCAGCTACATATAGCAATAATACTCGCAATCGCATTGAAAAGTAAACGTAAAAAAAAGCGTTGGGTTAAAGACTGGATTTTAAAACGAAATCAATACACTAATTTGAACATTACACAAGAAATGATCTTGGGCGGCGATTTGGATGACTACAGCAATTATTTTAGAATGAGTGAGGACTTGTTTTTCAACTTGGCGAGGTCTTCATTTTTTTTAACAGTATTCAAATAATTTTTGTGTTTCCTGTCCCATAAAGAAGAGCATGTCTCGAATATTAAAATAAATTCTTTTAAATCATCCGCAACGGAACGTTCTTCATCGCTACTACCACGTCCGTCCTCCATGGCTGTCAGTAAATACTGACAGTTCGCGTATCACGAAGTGCTTACATTTCAATATTATTGATGGGATCGCGCGGATCACAGGATTTCTGGATATTCTGTGATATTATCACGATACTACGATACGGTGTATTACACTGTCAATAATATCACAATATCGTGATATTATTGACAGTGTAATATGCTCCATTATCTTGGCGTCATCGGCGAAAATACTAACATTGCTATCAAGACACTGTGGAAGGTCGAATGTGTAGATTATGTATAACACGGGACCCAATACTGAGCCCTGTGGCACGCCACTGTGTATATCCCGTTGATTTGACAGTGTCTTTCCAACTCTCACTCTAAATGTTCTGTTCCGCAGGAATGCTTCGATCCATGTTAATAATTTCCATCGAATTCCGACAGATTCCAGTTTCTTCAGAAGTCGAGTAATTGGGACTTTATCGAACGCTTTTCCGTAATCTAGGTAGATAACGTCGATAGGTTTTCTCTCATTATAACTTTTTACCCAGGAAGCTAAACATGTTAAAAGGTTTGATATTGTTGAACGATGTGGACAAAAACCATGTTGTTGTTCTGGGATTATTTTGTGATTTGTGAAAAAGTCTCTGATGTGTGCTACTATTATCTTTTCTCCATTACTTTACGCTGGTCAAACTAATTGGTCTGTAGTTTGCCGGTTCCAATTTACTTCCTTTCTTAAATAGTAGGATACCAGTCTCACATGATGTCTGCATTATTGTTGCTAAGTGGCCGTTGAGTGCACATTTTTGTAGTATTACTACAGGGATGTCGTCTGATCCGGGTGAAGATTCTAATTTCATCTGTGCGATGGCGCGTTCGACTTTGGCTTCAGTGAATATTAGGTCGCCAATAGTGTCCTCCACTCTGAGTGATGAGTCTAGCAAGGGTAACTGGCCCGATGGTTCAATCTGGTATACGCTAGCGAATTGTTCCGCAAATGCCTCTGCAATGTCATAGCTGCTTGTTACTGTTTGACTTTGTTTGTTGCGTAAGATAGTTGGTATGCTAACTTTAGAAGTAACTTGTTTCCTTATGTAAGAGTAGAATTTCTTTGGCCCTTCATATAGAAGTTCTTTTTCATAAGTCATGCGAGCTTTTCTGCTTTGATTTGTTAATTTGTTGTTAAATTTTCTATAGTCTCTGTATGTTTCAAGAACATTTTGATATTTGCTATCAAAATGTTCGTGATTGAACACTCTCGATAAGTAGTTAACGCATTTTTCGATTTAAGCTGTTACCTTTCCGTAAATCTAATTTTTCTAACTTTCGAACATGTTTTTACGCACGCACGCTTTCATAGTCCGTAAGCTTCGTGTATCGACACTGTTCGCACTGCCGGCCCAGGCCTGTTGAGAGACGGAGATGTCACTATTCCTATGTGTGCTGCCTTTATTGGGTGCTGTAGTCGCCTTAAACCCCTATAACTTTTTTTTTATAGCTAGGCGTATTTTTTTTAAATTATAATCTTAGACACAGCGTATTTCTACGGCGCTGAAAACGCGTACGCGCTTCAAACGCAATTGGAACGCAACCTTGTAACCTTAGCACACGGGGCGATAGTGAAACGCGCGTTTACAGCGCGTGTACGCGCAGATACCGATACAAACTTTTATGAAAACGCAAATCGGCATCTACGACGCTGAAAACGTGCGTTTTCAGCAACTTAGAAATACGCTGTCTGCTAGAGACCTTAGGGGATGGTAGGTCCTAAAGAAAGATATTGATATTTGTTGCAGTTTATTGCTAGAAACAAAGTTGTGAGCCGACACAAACCTAAAAAAAACTTCGCGTTGCATTAAAAAAAAGTATAGGTGATGGAAGGCTTCTGATTTTTGAAGTGAAAACTTCTTTAACGGCGTTGAGCACTTTTAGTATGGGGAAAAAATTTTAAACTCGCGATGAATTCGCGTCAGATGTCACGTGACCTTGATCGTCCGATGTGATCGAAAATGCGTAGGCTAGGGTTGCCACCTTTTTTGAAGTGAAAACTTCTTTAGCAGCATTGTGCACTTTGAAGTAGTGGTGTAAACCCGGACGGATGGCAGCCCTATGGTAAAATTATCTCTGTGACAGATGTCAACGATTATTCGCAGTATTCGCACATAGTGCGCAAATACCGATAGACTATTATACTGAATAGAAAATAGACAGTTTGGTCGAGTGGAAAAGTTGCCAGATTGTAAGCAGCAGGTCGAGGGTTCGAATCTGAGAGAATTACTTACGGACTCTTTGTGTATTTCTTTGTGTATCTTTCACTTCTGCCGGCACTCCCGGAGTGCAACCCGTTGATTTTTTTTATAAACATCTGTAAAGTGTGAAGGCTTTCTCGAGCTATAAAAAAGAAAAAGTTATAGGGGTTTAATTTAAAGGTACGAAAGTAACGAAGTAAAAAATCAAAGTTTTTTTATGACCAGGATTTTTTTTTCATTGCCTGAATAGGTAGATGACCCCACCTACCCCCCCATTTTCGTATGTTCAACCATCTGCCGATCACTCTGTATACTGTGACTACAAATCTTCCCTATTTTTTCGTTTTTTTCCCCTGTTATGTAAATAGGTAACCCTGAATACATGTCAATTTGTATCGCTCGCGGCGTAAACAAGGACGCGACGTGTTAAACCCAACTGAATCAAGTTTTCCATAATTAAGTATTGTATGTTGTACTTGACATTCTTACATCACCAAACTTTAGCTGACTAGACAAAAAAATATTTTAAGGAAAACTGAGGCAGTTATGGACTACAATTTAAAGGATTATTCAGTTTTACGTTCCAGAAGAAAAAACTAAGAAAATTGAAGATTTGTAGTCACAATTTTATCATCAGTTTTTTTTTTGAATGCCTACAGTTTTTTAAGTGCATGACTGACACATTTTCTTTTTCTGGTAACCGGCACGGCACGTGTTGGCCTGCCGCCTGCTTTCGACTTGACGTTGATTTCTGGGACACCTGTATATGTGATGATATATGCTAGCTACTAATTTGGTTCTAGATGTTGTGTGAAATCAGTACAAGCACCAGTCTTTATGAATAATTTCTCACAATAAATTGTGTTAATTTATTATTAATTTTTAATTAATTTCCTAGATTGTTTTATAAGTAACAAATTACATAAGTGAAAAATTCCATTTGGAAGTAACTGTAAATAAAATAAAACAATTACAAGTAAAACATGTTTTATTTATCAATTTCAGTATCAATGCTTTCACTATCATTATCCACTGAGAACTCAAAATCCTCATCATCAAAATTAATTTTATTAACTCCGGCCATTACATCATCTATAAAAGATTTTATTTCTGGTGTAACTTTATTATCTCCATCTCCATGTTTGTTCAAGAACCTGTAAAAATCATTGCCTTAGAAAGATTTCAGTACTTTATTGATTAGATGTTGATAAAGTAGTAGCGAAAATAAAGGATTAGCCCATGAAAATATCTTTCTCTAGATATGAAAAAAAAGTTTGGAAAGTTAAAAATTGTTTTCGAGAATTTCATATAGGTCCCTCAAAGGAAAGTTGTTCAGTGTCATGGGGAGAAACACCCAAAAGTTTAGCTAACCAATTTAAAGTCACCATTTATACTAACTTATGTAAAAGCGATTCATTTAAATTTTTTGTCATTTAAAATAATATAAGATCAAATAATGTTTATGAGAAATGGTTTAAAATTATACTAATTTACATAAAAGTAAATTATAAGTATTACAATTTTTGTTAATATTTTGCAAATAGGAAATGTTTCTTCTTATCATGTACTCCTAGTCAATTTGGAGGGAACTTGACTAACCCTGGTGTCAGAGTTTTTAAATTTAATCTGTAGTCTCCAAAGCACGGAAATGCGTATGATAAATTGCCACTTTGGTCACCCATTAGGTTCCCTGCCATTGTGCACCTTGCATACGGGCTACAAGATATCTCTTGGTCGCTGGGTCATGTTATCTCTTGGAAGAACTTCATTCTAATTTTATTATATATAACTAATGACTTTATCATGGTTAAGTTTCAGATTTTTGCACAGAAGGTTCTCAAATTACCCACCTAAGTACTGTGCGTCGTCTCCTCTCTGGTAAACTTTTCAAAACGGTTTGTATGTCTGCGTCTTCTTTTAATCCAGAATTATCTTCACTGGTTATTTCTTCCATCTATAAAAAAAGCATTATATGTAGTTACCTACCTATTATATTTAGGAATTTAGGTCGCTGGGTCATGTTAGAATTTAAGAAAGTATTTTAATACAGAATAATACTTACATTTGGTTGTTTACAACATTTAGCACAAACTTTTTTCACAGTTGCACATTTGCCACACAAAACATGGTATGCATATTTAATAGCTTTCTCACTGCAACCAACACATTTTGCTGGAGCCGTCAACGGCTTGTATTTCTATATTTAATTTTCCAATCTATAACTTCTTTACATCGTTTACAAACCCCTGATACTTCTAATGAATTAAGAAGCTTAGTTTTTCTGCTTGTATCGTGTAAATCATTTTTAAAAGCAGTCTTGTTTTGATGTTTTTGGGGTCGTTTTCTGCAGTTATTTCCTCTTGAAGTGCTCATATTATCTCGTTGATCACGCAATTTTCGTTGTCGAGGTCAAGCAAACCAAACATTTTGAGGTTATTATTATTTGATTTTTAAATTTTTCTCTTTCGGCAAAGGCAAAGGCACAAACTATATAGAGATACTGACGTGGCAAAGGAAGGAAACTATGTCTATGCAGCCATGTCTTCAGTGAAAAATTTAAGAGATTTTTTTAAGTTACGAAAAATCTCTAACTCGACCTTAGCCGATGTTCTACGTGAAATCGGATAGCGTCTGTTTTACGAAAACTGGCGGCGAGAAGCACAACCGCGAGGATCTTTATCGGTACCAAACGGAGCAGAAACACTGTAATCACTTAAATTTTTTATCACTACACGAATTTTAGTCAATTTACTGCATAATACACTATCACTATTATACATTAAATAACTTTTTCACGCAGAAAATGAAATTCACTCCGAGTTCCCGCCAAAGACCTCTTAACACTGAATTGAATACACACACCCTTCGTCGTGTCACTTTTTTTGTTTAATTTATCCCTTTCGGGAAAGGCAAAGGAAACTATGTCCACGCAGCCTCATCTTCAGTGAAAAATCTTCTCTCTTTAACTTAACCTAAGCCCTAAGCTCCTCATGTTCTGCGTAAAACCGGATAGCGTCTGTTTTACGAAAACTGGCGGCGAGAATCGCACGGAATTGAACGTTTTTACATA